>JASUTR010000234.1:0-158356 GCA_035048495.1 Euptelea pleiosperma | reverse complement strand
ATTTGAGACGTTGACGCACGGATGGAGCTAACTTGTTTTGACTATCACGAATCTTGTTCCAACACTTCAAATGTGTTGAAACAATAGTAATGGAAGAGGTTGGTCCAATTACGAGGTCCGGTGCGAAAAAGTCACAAGTTATAGGCTCGAAATATTACACAAACTGAGTCCAATTGAGACGTTGACGCACGGGATGGAGCTAACTTCTTTCGACTGTCCCGATCTTGTTCCAACACTTCAAATGTGTTGAAACAATAGTAATGGAAAGAGTTTGAGTCAATTACGAGGTCCGGTTGCGAAAAGTCCCAAGTTTATCGGCTTCGGAATATAACACACAAACTGAGTCCAATATGAGCGTTGACGCACGGATGGAGCTAACTTGTTTCGACTGTCACGAATCTTGTTTCAACATCCAAATGTGTTGGAACAATAGTAATGGAAAGAGTTTGAGTCCAATTACGAGGCCCGATTACGAAAAAGTCCAAGTTATAGGCTTCGGAATATAACACACAAACTGAGTCCAATATGAGACCGTTGACGCACGGATGGAGCTAATTGTTTCGACTGTCACGAATCTTGTTCCAACTCTCCAATGTGTTGGAAACAATAGTAATGGAAGAGTTTGAGTCAATTACGAGGTCTGGTTGCGAAAAGTCACAAGTTATAGGCTTCGGAATATTACACACAAACTGAGTCCAATATGAGACGTTGACGCACGGATGGAGCTAACTTGTTTCGACCGTCACGAATCTTGTTCCAACACTCCAAATGTGTTGAAACAATAGTAATGGAAGAGTTTGAGTCCAATACGAGGTCGGTTGCGAAAAAGTCACAAGTTTAGGCTTCGTAAATGTAACACACAACTGAGTCCCAATTAAAGACATTGACGCACGGATGTAGCTACTTCTTTCGACTGTCCGAATCTTGTTCCAACACTTCAAATGTGTTGAAAACATAGTAATGGAAGAGTTTGAGTCCAATTACGAGGTCGGTTGCGAAAAAGTCCAAGTTATAGGCTTCGGAATATAACACACAAACTGAGTCCATATGAGACGTTGACGGACGGATGGAGCTAACTTGTTTCGACTGTCACGAATCTTGTTCCAACACTCCAAATGTGTTGGAAACAATAGTAATGGAAGAGTTGAGTCCAATTCGAGGTCCAGGTTGCGAAAAAGTCCCAAGTTATAGGCTTAGGAATGTAAGACACAAATTGAGTCCAATTTGAGACGTTGACGCATGGATGCAGCTACTTGTTTCGACTGTCACGAATCTTATTCCAACACTTCATATGTGTTGTGAAACAATAGATGGAAGAGTTTGAGTCCAATTACGAGGTCTGGTTGCGAAAAAGTCACAGTTATAGGCTTCGGAATATTACACACAAACTGAGTCCAATTTGAGACGTTGACGCACGGATGGAGCTAACTTGTTTCGACTATCACGAATCTTGTTCCAACACTTCAAATGTGTTGAAAAACAATAGTAATGGAAGAGTTTGAGTCCAATTACGAGGTCCGGTTGCGAAAAAGTCACAAGTTATAGGCTTCGTAATGTAAACACACAAACTGTGTCCAATAAGACATTGATGCACGGATGGAGCTAACTTGTTTCGACTGTCCCGAATCTTGTTCCAACACTTCAAATGTGTTTGAAACAATAGTGATGGAAAGTTTGAGTCCAATTACGAGGTCTGGTTGCGCAAAAGTCACAGTTATAGGCTTCGGAATGTAAGACACAAACTGAGTCCAATTTGAGACGTTGACGCACGGATGGAAGTAACTTGTTTCGACTGTCACGAATCTTGTTCCAACACTTCATATGTGTTGAAACAATAGTGATGGAAGAGTTTGAGTCCAATTACGAGGTCTGGTTGCGAAAAAAGTCACAGTTATAGGCTTCGGATATTACACACAAACTGAGTCCAATTTGAACGTTGACGCACGGATGGAGCTAAATTGTTTTGACTATCACGACTCTTGTTCTAACACTTCAAATGTGTTGAAACAATAGTAATGGAAGAGGTTGAGTCCAATTACGAGGTTCGGTTGCGAAAAAGTCACAAGTTATAGGCGTCGGAAATACACACAAACTGAGTCCAATTTGAGACGTTGACGCACGGATGGAGCTAACTTGTTTCGACTATCACGAATCTTGTTCCAACACTTCAAATGTGTTGAAACAATAGTAATGGAAGAGTTGAGTCCAATTACGAGGTCCGGTTGCGAAAAAGTCACAAGTTATAGGCTTCGGAATGTAACACACAAACTGTGTCCAATAAAGACATTGATGCACGGATGGAGCTAACTTGTTTCGACTGTCCGAATCTTGTTCCAACAATTCAAATGTGTTGAAACAATAGTGATGGAAAGTTTGAGTCCAATTACGAGGTCGGTTGCGAAAAAGTCACAAGTTATAGGCTTCGGAATGTAAGACACAAACTGAGTCCAATTTAAGACGTTGACGCACGGATGGAAGCTAACTTGTTTCGACTGTCACGAATCTTGTTCCAACACTTCAAATGTGTTGATGAAACAATAGTAATGGAAGAGTTTGAGTCCAATTACGAGGTCTGGTTGCGAAAAAGTCCAAGTTATAGGCTTCGGAATATAACACACAAACTGTCCAATATGAGACGTTGACGCACGGATGGAGCTAACTTGTTTCGACTGTCACGAATCTTGTTCCAACACTTCAAATGTGTTGAAACAATAGTAATGGAAGAGTTTGAGTCCAATTTACGAGGTCGGTTGCGAAAAAGTCACAAGTTATAGGCTTCGGAATGTAAGACACAAACTGAGTCAATTGAGACGTTGACTAATGGATGGAGCAAACTTGTTTCGACTGTCACGAATCTTGTTCCAATACTTCAAATGGGTTGAAACAATAGTAATGGAAGAATTCAAGTCTAATTACAAGGTCCGATTGCGGAAAAGTTACAAGTTAAGGCTTCGGAAATAACACAAACTGAGTCCAATTTGAGACGTTGACGCACAGATGGAGCTAACTTGTTTCGACTGTCACGAATCTTGTTCCAACACTTCAAATTTGTTGAAACAATAGTAATGGAAGAGTTTGAGTCCAATTACGAGGTACGGTTGCGAAAAAGTCCCAAGTTATAGGCTTCGGAATATAACACACAAACTGAGTCCAATATGAGACGTTGACGCAGATGGAGCTAACTTGTTTACGACGTCACGAATCTTGTTCCAACACTCCAAATGTGTTGAAACAATAGTAATGGAAGAGTTTGAGTCCAGTTACGAGGTTCGGTTGTGAAAAAGTCACAAGTTATAGGCTTCGGAATGTTAGACACAAATTGAGTCCAATTTGAGACGTTGACGCATGGATGCAGCTAACTTGTTTCGACTGTCACGAATCTTGTTCCAACACTTCATATGTATTGAAATAATAGTAATGGAAGAGTTTGAGTCCAATTACGAGGTCGGTTGCGAAAAACTCACAAGTTATAGGCTTCGGAATATAACACACAAACCTTGTCCAATATGAGACGTTGACGCACGGATGGAGCAAACTTGTTTCGACTGTCCCGAATCTTGTTCCAACACTTCATATGTATTGAAATAATAGTAATGGAAGAGTTTGAGTCCAATTACGAGGTCCGGTTGCGAAAAAGTCACAAGTTATAGGCTTCGTAATGTAAACACACAAACTGAGTCCAATAAAGACATTGACGCACGGATGAGCTAACTTCTTTCGACTGTCCGAATCTTGTTCCAACACTTCAAATGTGTTGAACAATAGTAATGGAAGAGTTTGAGTCCAATTACGAGGTCCGTTGCGAAAAAGTCAAGTTATAGGCTTCGGAATATAACACACAAACTGAGTCCAATATGAGACGTTGACGCACGGATGGAGCTAACTTGTTTCGACTGTCACGAATCTTGTTCCAACACTTCAAATGTGTTGAAACAATAGTAATGGAAGAGTTTGAGTCCAATTACGAGGTCCGTTGCGAAAAAGTCACAAGTTATAGGCTTGGAATGTAAACACAAATTGAGTCCAATTTGAGACGTTGACGCATGGATGCAGCTAACTTGTTTCGACTGTCACGAATCTTGTTCCAACACTTCATATGTGTTGAAACAATAGTAATGGAAGAGTTTGAGTCCAATTACGAGGTCGGTTGCGAAAAAGTCACAAGTTATAGGCTTCGGAATATTACACACAAACTGAGTCCAATTTGAGACGTTGACGCACGGATGAGCTAACTTGTTTCGACTGTCACGAATCTTGTTCCAACACTTCAAATGTGTTGAAACAATAGTAATGGAAGAGTTTGAGTCCAATTACGAGGTCCGTTGCGAAAAAGTCACAAGTTATAGGCTTCGGGTAACACACAAACTGAGTCCAATAAGACGTTGACGCACGGATGGAGCTAACTTGTTTCGACTGTCACGAATCTTGTTCCAACACTTCAAATGTGTTGAAACAATAGTGATGGAAAGTTTGAGTCCAATTACGAGGTCTGGTTGCGAAAAAGTCACAAGTTATAGGCTTCGGAATGTAAGACACAAACTGAGTCCAATTTGAGACGTTGACGCAGGATGGAGTAACTTGTTTCGACTGTCACGAATCTTGTTCCAACACTTCATATGTGTTGAAACAATAGTGATGGAAGAGTTTGAGTCCAATTACGAGGTCTGGTTGCGAAAAAGTCACAAGTTATAGGCTTCGGAATATTACACACAAACTGAGTCCAATTTGAGACGTTGACGCACGGATGGAGCTAACTTGTTTCGACTATCACGAATCTTGTTCCAACACTTCAAATGTGTTGAAACAATAGTAATGGAAGAGTTTGAGTCCAATTACGAGGTCCGGTTGCGAAAAAGTCACAAGTTATAGGCTTCGGAATATTACACACAAACTGAGTCCAATTTGAGACGTTGACGCACGGATGGAGCTAACTTGTTTCGACTATCACGAATCTTGTTCCAACACTTCAAATGTGTTGAAACAATAGTAATGGAAGAGTTTGAGTCCAATTACGAGGTCCGGTTGCGAAAAAGTCACAAGTTATAGGCTTCGAATGTAACACACAAACTGTCCAATGAGACGATGCACGGATGGAGCTAACTTGTTTCGACTGTCACGAATCTTGTTCCAACATTCAAATGTGTTGAAACAATAGTAATGGAAAGTTTGAGTCCAATTACGAGGTCGGTTGCAAAAGTCACAAGTTATAGGCTTCGGAATGTAAGACACAAACTGAGTCCAATTTAAGACGTTGACGCACGGATGGAGCTAACTTGTTTCGACTGTCACGAATCTTGTTCCAACACTTCAATGTGTTGAAACAATAGTAATGGAAGAGTTTGAGTCCAATTACGAGGTCTGGTTGCGAAAAGTCACAAGTTATAGGCTTCGGAATATACACACAAACTGAGTCCAATTTGAGACGTTGACATGGATGGAGCTAACTTGTTTCGACTATCACGAATCTTGTTCCAACACTTCAAATGTGTTGAAACAATAGTAATGGAAGAGTTTGAGTCCAATTACGAGGTCCTGCGAAAAAGTCACAAGTTATAGGCTTCGTAATGTAACACACAAACTGTGTCCAATAAAGACATTGACGCACGGATGAGCTAACTTGTTTCGACTGTCCCGAATCTTGTTCCAACACTTCAAATGTGTTGAAACAATAGTGGAAGAGTTTGAGTCCAATTACGAGGTCTGGTTGCGCAAAAGTCACAAGTTATAGGCTTCGGAATGTAACACACAAACTGAGTCCAATTTGAGACGTTGACGCACGGATGGAAGTAACTTGTTTCGACTGTCCGAATCTTGTTCAACACTTAAATGTGTTGAAACAATAGTAATGGAAGAGTTTGAGTCCAATTACGAGGTCTGGTTGCGAAAAAGTCACAAGTTATAGGCTTCGGAATATAACACACAAACTGAGTCCAATTTGAGACGTTGACGCACGGATGGAGCTAACTTGTTTCGACTATCACGAATCTTGTTCCAACACTTCATGTGTTGAAACAATAGTAATGGAAGAGTTGAGTCCAATTACGAGGTCCGGTTGCGAAAAAGTCACAAGTTATAGGCTTCGTAATGTAACACACAAACTGAGTCCAATTAAAGACATTGACGCACGGATGGAGCTAACTTGTTTCGACTGTCCCGAATCTTGTTCCAACACTTCAAATGTGTTGAAACAATAGTGATGGAAGAGTTTGAGTCCAATTACGAGGTCCGGTTGCGAAAAAGTCACAAGTTATAGGCTTCGGAATGTAACACAAACTGAGTCCAATTTGACGTTGACAAGATGGATGGAGCTAACTTGTTTCGACTGTCACGAATCTTGTTCCAACACTTCAAATGTGTTGAAACAATAGTAATGGAAGATTAGTCCAATTACGATTCCGATTGCGAAAAGTCACAAGTTATAGGCTTCGAATATAACACACAAACTGAGTCCAATTTGAGACGTTGACGCAGATGGAGCTAACTTGTTTCGACTGTCACGAATCTTGTTCCAACACTTCAAATTGTTGAAACAATAGTAATGGAAGAGTTTGAGTCCAATTACGAGGTCGGTTGCGAAAAAGTCAAGTTATAGGCTTCGGAATATAACACACAAACTGAGTCCAATTGAGACGTTGACGCACGGATGGAGCTAACTTGTTTCGACTGTCACGAATCTTGTTCCAACACTTCAAATGTGTTGAAACAATAGTAATGGAAGAGTTTGAGTCCAATTACGAGGTCCGGTTGTGAAAAAGTCACAAGTTATAGGCTTCGGAATGTTAACACAAAACTGAGTCCAATTTGAGACGTTGACGCATGGATGCAGCTAACTTGTTTCGACTGTCACGAATCTTGTTCCAACACTTCAAATGTGTTGAAATAATAGTAATGGAAGAGTTTGAGTCCAATTACGAGGTCCGGTTGCGAAAAAGTCACAAGTTATAGGCTTCGAATGTAACACAAACTGAGTCCAATTAAAGACTTGACGCACGGATGAGCTAACTTGTTTCGACTGTCCCGAATCTTGTTCCAACACTTCAAATGTGTTGAAACAATAGTAATGGAAGAGTTTGAGTCCAATTACGAGGTCCGGTTGCGAAAAAGTCCAAGTTATAGGCTTCGGTATAACACACAAACTGAGTCCAATATGAGACGTTGACGCAGGATGGAGCTAACTTGTTTCGACTGTCACGAATCTTGTTCCAACACCAAATGTGTTGAAACAATAGTAATGGAAGAGTTTGAGTCCAATTACGAGGTCCGTTGCGAAAAAGTCACAAGTTATAGGCTTCGGAATGTAAGACACAAACTGAGTCCAATTTGAGACGTTGACGCATGGATGAGCTAACTTGTTTCGACTGTCACGAATCTTGTTCCAACACTTCAAATGTGTTGAAACAATAGTAATGGAAGAGTTTGAGTCCAATTACGAGGTCTGGTTGCGAAAAAGTCACAAGTTATAGGCTTCGAATGTAACACACAAACTGAGTCCAATAGAGACGTTGACGCACGGATGGAGCTAACTTGTTTCGACTGTCACGAATCTTGTTCCAACATTCAAATGTGTTGAAACAATAGTGATGGAAGAGTTTGAGTCCAATTACGAGGTTGGTTGCGAAAAAGTCACAAGTTATAGGCTTCGGAATGTAAACACAAACTGAGTCCAATTTAAGACGTTGACGCACGGATGGAGCTAACTTGTTTCGACTGTCACGAATCTTGTTCCAACACTGCAAATGTGTTGAAACAATAGTAATGGAAGAGTTTGAGTCCAATTAGGAGGTCTGGTTGCGAAAAAAGTCCAAGTTATAGGCTTCGGAATATAACACACAAACTGAGTCCAATATGAGACGTTGACGCACGGATGGAGCTAACTTGTTTCGACCGTCACGAATCTTGTTCCAACACTCCAAATGTGTTGAAACAATAGTAATGGAAGAGTTTGAGTCCAATTACGAGGTCCGGTTGCGAAAAAGTCACAAGTTATAAGCTTCGTAATGTAACACACAAACTGAGTCAATTAAAGACATTGACGCACGGATGTAGCTAACTTCTTTCGACTGTCCCGAATCTTGTTCCAACACTTCAAATGTGTTGAAAACAATAGTAATGGAAGAGTTTGAGTCCAATTACGAGGTCGGTTGCGAAAAAGTCCCAAGTTATAGGCTTCGGAATATAACACACAAACTGAGTCCAATATGAGACGTTGACGCACGGATGGAAGCTAACTTGTTTCGACTGTCACGAATCTTGTTCCAACACTCCAAATGTGTTGGAACAATAGTAATGGAAGAGTTTGAGTCCAATTTCGAGGTCCAGTTGCGAAAAAGTCCCAAGTTATAGGCTTAGGAATGTAAGACACAAATTGAGTCCAATTTGAGACGTTGACGCATGGATGCAGCTACCTTGTTTCGGACTGTCACGAATCTTATTCCAACACTTCATATGTGTTGAAACAATAGTGATGGAAGAGTTTGAGTCCTATTACGAGGTCTGGTTGCGAAAAAGTCACAAGTTATAGGCTTCGGAATATTACACACAAACTGAGTCCAATTTGAGACGTTGACGCACGGATGGAGCTAACTTGTTTCGACTATCACGAATCTTGTTCCAACACTTCAAATGTGTTTGAAACAATAGTAATGGAAGAGTTTGAGTCCAATTACGAGGTCCGGTTGCGAAAAAGTCACAAGTTATAGGCTTCGTAATGTAACACACAAACTGTGTCCAAAATAAAGACATTGATGCACGGATGGAGCTAACTTGTTTCGACTGTCCCGAATCTTGTTCCAACACTTCAAATGTGTTGAAACAATAGTGATGGAAAGTTTGAGTCCAATTACGAGGTCTGGTTGCGCAAAAGTCACAAGTTATAGGCTTCGGAATGTAAGACACAAACTGAGTCCAATTTGAGACGTTGACGCACGGATGGAAGTAACTTGTTTCGACTGTCACGAATCTTGTTCCAACACTTCATATGTGTTGAAACAATAGTGATGGAAGAGTTTGAGTCCAATTACGAGGTCTGGTTGCGAAAAAGTCACAAGTTATAGGCTTCGGAATATTACACACAAACTGAGTCCAATTTGAGACGTTGACGCACGGATGGAGCTAACTTGTTTTGACTATCACGACTCTTGTTCTAACACTTCAAATGTGTTGAAACAATAGTAATGGAAGAGGTTGAGTCCAATTACGAGGTCCGGTTGCGAAAAAGTCACAAGTTATAGGCGTCGGAATATTACACACAAACTGAGTCCAATTTGAGACGTTGACGCACGGATGGAGCTAACTTGTTTCGACTATCACGAATCTTGTTCCAACACTTCAAATGTGTTGAAACAATAGTAATGGAAGAGTTTGAGTCCAATTACGAGGTCCGGTTGCGAAAAAGTCACAAGTTATAGGCTTCGTAATGTAACACACAAACTGTGTCCAAATAAAGACATTGATGCACGGATGGAGCTAACTTGTTTCGACTGTTCCGAATCTTGTTCCAACAATTCAAATGTGTTGAAACAATAGTGATGGAAAAGTTTGAGTCCAATTACGAGGTCTGGTTGCGCAAAAGTCACAAGTTATAGGCTTCGGAATGTAAGACACAAACTGAGTCCAATTTAAGACGTTGACGCACGGATGGAAGTAACTTGTTTCGACTGTCACGAATCTTGTTCCAACACTTCAATGTGTTGAAACAATAGTAATGGAAGAGTTTGAGTCCAATTATGAGGTCTGGTTGCGAAAAAGTCCCAAGTTATAGGCTTCGGAATATAACACACAAACCTTGTCCAATATGAGACGTTGACGCACGGATGGAGCTAACTTGTTTCGACCGTCACGAATCTTGTTCCAACACTCCAAATGTGTTGAAACAATAGTAATGGAAGAGTTTGAGTCCAATTACGAGGTCCGGTTGCGAAAAAGTCACAAGTTATAGGCTTCGGAATGTAAGAGACAAACTGAGTCCAATTTGAGACGTTGACTAATGGATGGAGCAAACTTGTTTCGACTGTCACGAATCTTGTTCCAATACTTCAAATGGGTTGAAACAATAGTAATGGAAGAATTCAAGTCTAATACAAGGTCCGATTGCGGAAAAGTTACAAGTTAAAGGCTTCGGAATATAACACACAAACTGAGTCCAATTTGAGACGTTGACGCACAGATGGAGCTAACTTGTTTCGACTGTCACGAATCTTGTTCAACACTTCAAATTTGTTGAAACAATAGTAATGGAAGAGTTTGAGTCCAATTACGAGGTACGGTTGCGAAAAAGTCCCAAGTTATAGGCCTTCGGAATATAACACACAAACTGAGTCCAATATGAGACGTTGACGCACGGATGGAGCTAACTTGTTTACGACCGTCACGAATCTTGTTCCAACACTCCAAATGTGTTGAAACAATAGTAATGGAAGAGTTTGAGTCCAGTTACGAGGTTCGGTTGTGAAAAAGTCACAAGTTATAGGCTTCGGAATGTTAGACACAAAATTGAGTCCAATTTGAGACGTTGACGCATGGATGCAGCTAACTTGTTTCGACTGTCAAGAATCTTGTTCCAACACTTCATATGTATTGAAATAATAGTAATGGAAGAGTTTGAGTCCAATTACGAGGTCCGGTTGCGAAAAACTCACAAGTTATAGGCTTCGTAATGTAACACACAAACTGAGTCCAATTAAAGACATTTACGCACGGATGTTGCTAACTTCTTTCGACTGTCCCGAATCTTGTTCCAACACTTCAAATGTGTTGAAAAAATAGTAAAGGAAGAGTTTGAGTCCAATTACGAGGTCCGGTTGCGAAAAAGTCCCAAGTTATAGGCTTCGGAATATAACACACAAACTGAGTCCAATATGAGACGTTGACGCACGGATGGAGCTAACTTGTTTCGACTGTCACGAATCTTGTTCCAACACTCCAAATGTGTTGGAACAATAGTAATGGAAGAGTTTGAGTCCAATTACGAGGTCCAGTTGCGAAAAAGTCACAAGTTATAGGCTTAGGAATGTAAGACACAAATTGAGTCCAATTTGAAGACGTGACGCATGGATGCAGCTACCTTGTTTCGACTGTCACGAATCTTATTCCAACACTTCATATGTGTTGAAACAATAGTGATGGAAGAGTTTGAGTCAATTACGAGGTCTGGTTGCGAAAAAAGTCACAAGTTATAGGCTTCGGAATATTACACACAAACTGAGTCCAATTTGAGACGTTGACGCACGGATGGAGCTAACTTCTTTCGACTGTCCCGAATCTTGTTCCAACACTTCAAATGTGTTGAAACAATAGTAATGGAAGAGTTTGAGTCCAATTACGACGTCCGGTTGCGAAAAAGTCCCAAGTTATAGGCTTCGGAATATAACACACAAACTGAGTCCAATATGAGACGTTGACGCACGGATGGAGCTAACTTGTTTCGACGGTCACGAATCTTGTTCCAACACTCCAAATGTGTTGAAACAATAGTAATGGAAGAGTTTGAGTCCAATTACGAGGTACGGTTGCGAAAAAGTCCCAAGTTATAGGCTTCGGAATATAACACACAAACTGAGTCCAATATGAGACGTTGACGCACGGATGGAAGTAACTTGTTTCGACTGTCACGAATCTTGTTCCAACACTTCATATGTGTTGAAACAATAGTGATGGAAGAGTTTGAGTCCAATTACGAGGTCTGGTTGCGAAAAAGTCACAAGTTATAGGCTTCGGAATATTACACACAAACTGAGTCCAATTTGAGACGTTGACGCACGGATGGAGCTAACTTGTTTCGACCGTCACGAATCTTGTTCCAACACTTCATATGTGTTGAAACAATAGTAATGGAAGAGTTTGAGTCCAATTAGGAGGTCTGGTTGCGAAAAAGTCCCAAGTTATAGGCTTCGGAATATAACACACAAACTGAGTCCAATATGAGACGTTGACGCACGGATGGAGCTAACTTGTTTCGACCGTCACGAATCTTGTTCCAACACTCCAAATGTGTTGAAACAATAGTAATGGAAGAGTTTGAGTCCAATTACGAGGTCCAGTTGCGAAAAAGTCACAAGTTATAAGCTTCGTAATGTAACACACAAACTGAGTCCAATTAAAGACATTGACGCACGGATGTAGCTAACTTCTTTCGACTGTCCCGAATCTTGTTCCAACACTTCAAATGTGTTGAAACAATAGTAATGGAAGAGTTTGAGTCCAATTACGAGGTCCGGTTGCGAAAAAGTCCCAAGTTATAGGCTTCGGAATATAACACACAAACTGAGTCCAATATGAGACGTTGACGCACGGATGGAGCTAACTAGTTTCGACTGTCACGAATCTTGTTCAACACTCCAAATGTGTTGGAACAATAGTAATGGAAGAGTTTGAGTCCAATTTCGAGGTCCAGTTGCGAAAAAGTCCCCAAGTTATAGGCTTAGGATGTAAGACACAAATTGAGTCCAATTTGAGACGTTGACGCATGGATGCAGCTACCTTGTTTCGACTGTCACGAATCTTATTCCAACACTTCATATGTGTTGAAACAATAGTGATGGAAGAGTTTGAGTCCTATTACGAGGTCTGGTTGCGAAAAAGTCACAAGTTATAGGCTTCGGAATATTACACACAAACTGAGTCCAATTTGAGACGTTGACGCACGGATGGAGCTAACTTGTTTCGACTATCACGAATCTTGTTCCAACACTTCAAATGTGTTGAAACAATAGTAATGGAAGAGTTTGAGTCCAATTACGAGGTCCGGTTGCGAAAAGTCACAAGTTATAGGCTTCGTAATGTAACACACAAACTGTGTCCAAATAAAGACATTGATGCACGGATGGAGCTAACTTGTTTCGACTGTCCCGAATCTTGTTCCAACACTTCAAATGTGTTGAAACAATAGTGATGGAAAAGTTTGAGTCCATTACGAGGTCTGGTTGCGCAAAAGTCACAAGTTATAGGCTTCGGAATGTAAGACACAAACTGAGTCCAATTTGAGACGTTGACGCACGGATGGAAGTAACTTGTTTCGACTGTCACGAATCTTGTTCCAACACTTCATATGTGTTGAAACAATAGTGATGGAAGAGTTTGAGTCCAATTACGAGGTCTGGTTGCGAAAAAGTCACAAGTTATAGACTTCGGAATATTACACACAAACTGAGTCCAATTTGAGACGTTGACGCACGGATGGAGCTAACTTGTTTTGACTATCACGAATCTTGTTCTAACACTTCAAATGTGTTGAAACAATAGTAATGGAAGAGTTTGAGTCCAATTACGAGGTCCGGTTGCGAAAAAGTCACAAGTTATAGGCTTCGTAATGTAACACACAAACTGTGTCCAAATAAAGACATTGATGCACGGATGGAGCTAACTTGTTTCGACTGTCCCGAATCTTCTTCCAACACTTCAAATGTGTTGAAACAATAGTGATGGAAAAGTTTGAGTCCAATTACGAGGTCTGGTTGCGCAAAAGTCACAAGTTATAGGCTTCGGTATATAAGACACAAACTGAGTCCAATTTGAGACGTTGACGCACGGATGGAAGATACTTGTTTCGACTGTCACGAATCTTGTTCCAACACTTCAAATGTGTTGAAACAATAGTTATGGAAGAGTTGGAGTCCAATTACGAGGTCTGGTTGCGCAAACGTCACAAGTTATAGGCTTCGGAATGTAACACACAAACTGAGTGCAATTTGAGACGTTGACGCACGGATGGAAGTAACTTGTTTCGACTGTCCCAAATCTTGTTCTAACACTTAAAATCTGTTGAAACAATAGTAATGGAAGAGTTTGAGTCCAATTACGAGGTCCGGTTGTGAAAAAGTCACAAGTTATAGGCTTCGGAATATAACACACAAACTGAATCCAATTTGAGACGTTGACGCACGGATGGAGCTAACTTGTTTCGACTATCACGAATCTTGTTCCAACACTTCAAATGTGTTGAAACAATAGTAATGGAAGAGTTCGAGTCCAATTACGAGGTCCGGTTGCGAAAAAGTCACAAGTTATAGGCTTCGTAATGTAACACACAAACTGAGTCCAATTAAAGACATTGACGCACGGATGTAGCTAACTTCTTTCGACTGTCCCGAATCTTGTTCCAACACTTCAAATGTGTTGAAACAATAGTAATGGAAGAGTTTGAGTCCAATTACGAGGTCCGGTTGCGAAAAAGTCCCAAGTTATAGGCTTCGAAATATAACACACAAACTGAGTCCAATATGAGACGTTGACGCAGGGATGGAGCTAACTTGTTTCGACTGTCACGAATCTTGTTCGAACACTCCAAATGTGTTGGAACAATAGTAATGGAAGAGTTTGAGTCCAATTACGAGGTCCGGTTGCGAAAAAGTCACAAGTTATAGGCTTCGTAATGTAACACACAAACTGTGTCCAAATAAAGACATTGATGCACGGATGGAGCTAACTTGTTTCGACTGTCCCGAATCTTGTTCCAACACTTCAAATGTGTTGAAACAATAGTGATGGAAAAGTTTGAGTCCAATTACGAGGTCTGGTTGCGCAAAAGTCACAAGTTATAGGCTTCGGAATGTAAGACACAAACTGAGTCCAATTTGAGACGTTGACGCACGGATGGAAGTAACTTGTTTCGACTGTCACGAATCTTGTTCCAACACTTCATATGTGTTGAAACAATAGTGATGGAAGAGTTTGAGTCCAATTACGAGGTCTGGTTGCGAAAAAGTCACAAGTTATAGACTTCGGAATATTACACACAAACTGAGTCCAATTTGAGACGTTGACGCACGGATGGAGCTAACTTGTTTTGACTATCACGAATCTTGTTCTAACACTTCAAATGTGTTGAAACAATAGTAATGGAAGAGTTTGAGTCCAATTACGAGGTCCGGTTGCGAAAAAGTCACAAGTTATAGGCTTCGTAATGTAACACACAAACTGTGTCCAAATAAAGACATTGATGCACGGATGGAGCTAACTTGTTTCGACTGTCCCGAATCTTCTTCCAACACTTCAAATGTGTTGAAACAATAGTGATGGAAAAGTTTGAGTCCAATTACGAGGTCTGGTTGCGCAAAAGTCACAAGTTATAGGCTTCGGTATATAAGACACAAACTGAGTCCAATTTGAGACGTTGACGCACGGATGGAAGATACTTGTTTCGACTGTCACGAATCTTGTTCCAACACTTCAAATGTGTTGAAACAATAGTTATGGAAGAGTTGGAGTCCAATTACGAGGTCTGGTTGCGCAAACGTCACAAGTTATAGGCTTCGGAATGTAACACACAAACTGAGTGCAATTTGAGACGTTGACGCACGGATGGAAGTAACTTGTTTCGACTGTCCCAAATCTTGTTCTAACACTTAAAATCTGTTGAAACAATAGTAATGGAAGAGTTTGAGTCCAATTACGAGGTCCGGTTGTGAAAAAGTCACAAGTTATAGGCTTCGGAATATAACACACAAACTGAATCCAATTTGAGACGTTGACGCACGGATGGAGCTAACTTGTTTCGACTATCACGAATCTTGTTCCAACACTTCAAATGTGTTGAAACAATAGTAATGGAAGAGTTCGAGTCCAATTACGAGGTCCGGTTGCGAAAAAGTCACAAGTTATAGGCTTCGTAATGTAAACCACAAACTGAGTCCAATTAAAGACATTGACGCACGGATGTAGCTAACTTCTTTCGACTGTCCCGAATCTTGTTCCAACACTTCATATGTGTTGAAACAATAGTGATGGAAGAGTTTGAGTCCTATTACGAGGTCTGGTTGCGAAAAAGTCACAAGTTATAGGCTTCGGAATATTACACACAAACTGAGTCCAATTTGAGACGTTGACGCACGGATGGAGCTAACTTGTTTCGACTATCACGAATCTTGTTCCAACACTTCAAATGTGTTGAAACAATAGTAATGGAAGAGTTTGAGTCCAATTACGAGGTCCGGTTGCGAAAAAGTCACAAGTTATAGGCTTCGTAATGTAACACACAAACTGTGTCCAAATAAAGACATTGATGCACGGATGGAGCTAACTTGTTTCGACTGTCCCGAATCTTGTTCCAACACTTCAAATGTGTTGAAACAATAGTGATGGAAAAGTTTGAGTCCAATTACGAGGTCTGGTTGCGCAAAAGTCACAAGTTATAGGCTTCGGAATGTAAGACACAAACTGAGTCCAATTTGAGACGTTGACGCACGGATGGAAGTAACTTGTTTCGACTGTCACGAATCTTGTTCCAACACTTCATATGTGTTGAAACAATAGTGATGGAAGAGTTTGAGTCCAATTACGAGGTCTGGTTGCGAAAAAGTCACAAGTTATAGGCTTCGGAATATTACACACAAACTGAGTCCAATTTGAGACGTTGACGCACGGATGGAGCTAACTTGTTTTGACTATCACGACTCTTGTTCTAACACTTCAAATGTGTTGAAACAATAGTAATGGAAGAGGTTGAGTCAAATTACGAGGTCCGGTTGCGAAAAAGTCACAAGTTATAGGCGTCGGAATATTACACACAAACTGAGTCCAATTTGAGACGTTGACGCACGGATGGAGCTAACTTGTTTCGACTATCACGAATCTTGTTCCAACACTTCAAATGTGTTGAAACAATAGTAATGGAAGAGTTTGAGTCCAATTACGAGGTCCGGTTGCGAAAAAGTCACAAGTTATAGGCTTCGTAATGTAACACACAAACTGTGTCCAAATAAAGACATTGATGCACGGATGGAGCTAACTTGTTTCGACTGTTCCGAATCTTGTTCCAACAATTCAAATGTGTTGAAACAATAGTGATGGAAAAGTTTGAGTCCAATTACAAGGTCTGGTTGCGCAAAAGTCACAAGTTATAGGCTTCGGAATGTAAGACACAAACTGAGTCCAATTTAAGACGTTGACGCACGGATGGAAGTAACTTGTTTCGACTGTCACGAATCTTGTTCCAACACTTCAAATGTGTTGAAACAATAGTAATGGAAGAGTTTGAGTCCAATTATGAGGTCTGGTTGCGAAAAAGTCCCAAGTTATAGGCTTCGGAATATAACACACAAACCTTGTCCAATATGAGACGTTGACGCACGGATGGAGCTAACTTGTTTCGACCGTCACGAATCTTGTTCCAACACTCCAAATGTGTTGAAACAATAGTAATGGAAGAGTTTGAGTCCAATTACGAGGTCCGGTTGCGAAAAAGTCACAAGTTATAGGCTTCGGAATGTAAGAGACAAACTGAGTCCAATTTGAGACGTTGACTAATGGATGGAGCAAACTTGTTTCGACTGTCACGAATCTTGTTCCAATACTTCAAATGGGTTGAAACAATAGTAATGGAAGAATTCAAGTCTAATTACAAGGTCCGATTGCGGAAAAGTTACAAGTTAAAGGCTTCGGAATATAACACACAAACTGAGTCCAATTTGAGACGTTGACGCACAGATGGAGCTAACTTGTTTCGACTGTCACGAATCTTGTTCCAACACTTCAAATTTGTTGAAACAATAGTAATGGAAGAGTTTGAGTCCAATTACGAGGTACGGTTGCGAAAAAGTCCCAAGTTATAGGCTTCGGAATATAACACACAAACTGAGTCCAATATGAGACGTTGACGCACGGATGGAGCTAACTTGTTTACGACCGTCACGAATCTTGTTCCAACACTCCAAATGTGTTGAAACAATAGTAATGGAAGAGTTTGAGTCCAGTTACGAGGTTCGGTTGTGAAAAAGTCACAAGTTATAGGCTTCGGAATGTTAGACACAAATTGAGTCCAATTTGAGACGTTGACGCATGGATGCAGCTAACTTGTTTCGACTGTCAAGAATCTTGTTCCAACACTTCATATGTATTGAAATAATAGTAATGGAAGAGTTTGAGTCCAATTACGAGGTCCGGTTGCGAAAAACTCACAAGTTATAGGCTTCGTAATGTAACACACAAACTGAGTCCAATTAAAGACATTTACGCACGGATGTTGCTAACTTCTTTCGACTGTCCCGAATCTTGTTCCAACACTTCAAATGTGTTGAAACAATAGTAAAGGAAGAGTTTGAGTCCAATTACGAGGTCCGGTTGCGAAAAAGTCCCAAGTTATAGGCTTCGGAATATAACACACAAACTGAGTCCAATATGAGACGTTGACGCACGGATGGAGCTAACTTGTTTCGACTGTCACGAATCTTGTTCCAACACTCCAAATGTGTTGGAACAATAGTAATGGAAGAGTTTGAGTCCAATTACGAGGTCCAGTTGCGAAAAAGTCACAAGTTATAGGCTTAGGAATGTAAGACACAAATTGAGTCCAATTTGAGACGTTGACGCATGGATGCAGCTACCTTGTTTCGACTGTCACGAATCTTATTCCAACACTTCATATGTGTTGAAACAATAGTGATGGAAGAGTTTGAGTCCAATTACGAGGTCTGGTTGCGAAAAAGTCACAAGTTATAGGCTTCGGAATATTACACACAAACTGAGTCCAATTTGAGACGTTGACGCACGGATGGAGCTAACTTCTTTCGACTGTCCCGAATCTTGTTCCAACACTTCAAATGTGTTGAAACAATAGTAATGGAAGAGTTTGAGTCCAATTACGACGTCCGGTTGCGAAAAAGTCCCAAGTTATAGGCTTCGGAATATAACACACAAACTGAGTCCAATATGAGACGTTGACGCACGGATGGAGCTAACTTGTTTCGACGGTCACGAATCTTGTTCCAACACTCCAAATGTGTTGAAACAATAGTAATGGAAGAGTTTGAGTCCAATTACGAGGTCCGGTTGCGAAAAAGTCACAAGTTATAGGCTTCGTAATGTAACACACAAACTGAGTCCAATTAAAGACATTGACGCACGGATGTAGCTAACTTCTTTCGATTGTCCCGAATCTTGTTCCAACACTTCAAATGTGTTGAAACAATAGTAATGGAAGAGTTTGAGTCCAATTACGAGGTCCGGTTGCGAAAAAGTCCCAAGTTATAGGCTTCGGAATATTACACACAAACTGAGTCCAATTTGAGACGTTGACGCACGGATGGAGCTAACTTGTTTCGACTATCACGAATCTTGTTCCAACACTTCAAATGTGTTGAAACAATAGTAATGGAAGAGTTTGAGTCCAATTACGAGGTCCGGTTGCGAAAAAGTCACAAGTTATAGGCTTCGTAATGTAACACACAAACTGTGTCCAAATAAAGACATTGATGCACGGATGGAGCTAACTTGTTTCGACTGTCCCGAATCTTTTTCCAACACTTCAAATGTGTTGAAACAATAGTGATGGAAAAGTTTGAGTCCAATTACGAGGTCTGGTTGCGCAAAAGTCACAAGTTATAGGCTTCGGAATGTAAGACACAAACTGAGTCCAATTTGAGACGTTGACGCACGGATGGAAGTAACTTGTTTCGACTGTCACGAATCTTGTTCCAACACTTCATATGTGTTGAAACAATAGTGATGGAAGAGTTTGAGTCCAATTACGAGGTCTGGTTGCGAAAAAGTCACAAGTTATAGGCTTCGGAATATTACACACAAACTGAGTCCAATTTGAGACGTTGACGCACGGATGGAGCTAACTTGTTTTGACTATCACGAATCTTGTTCCAACACTTCAAATGTGTTGAAACAATAGTAATGGAAGAGGTTGAGTCCAATTACGAGGTCCGGTTGCGAAAAAGTCACAAGTTATAGGCTTCGGAATATTACACACAAACTGAGTCCAATTTGAGACGTTGACGCACGGATGGAGCTAACTTCTTTCGACTGTCCCGAATCTTGTTCCAACACTTCAAATGTGTTGAAACAATAGTAATGGAAGAGTTTGAGTCCAATTACGACGTCCGGTTGCGAAAAAGTCCCAAGTTATAGGCTTCGGAATATAACACACAAACTGAGTCCAATATGAGACGTTGAGGCACGTATGGAGCTAACTTGTTTCGACTGTCACGAATCTTGTTCCAACACTCCAAATGTGTTGAAACAATAGTAATGGATGAGTTTGAGTCCAATTACGAGGTCCGGTTGCGAAAAAGTCACAAGTTATAGGCTTCGTAATGTAACACACAAACTGAGTCCAATTAAAGACATTGACGCACGGATGTAGCTAACTTCTTTCGACTGTCCCGAATCTTGTTCCAACACTTCAAATGTGTTGAAACAATAGTAATGGAAGAGTTTGAGTCCAATTACGAGGTCCGGTTGCGAAAAAGTCCCAAGTTATAGGCTTCGGAATATAACACACAAACCTTGTCCAATATGAGACGTTGACGCACGGATGGAGCTAACTTGTTTCGACCGTCACGAATCTTGTTCCAACACTCCAAATGTGTTGAAACAATAGTAATGGAAGAGTTTGAGTCCAATTACGAGGTCCGGTTGCGAAAAAGTCACAAGTTATAGGCTTCGGAATGTAAGAGACAAACTGAGTCCAATTTGAGACGTTGACTAATGGATGGAGCAAACTTGTTTCGACTGTCACGAATCTTGTTCCAATACTTCAAATGGGTTGAAACAATAGTAATGGAAGAATTCAAGTCTAATTACAAGGTCCGATTGCGGAAAAGTTACAAGTTAAAGGCTTCGGAATATAACACACAAACTGAGTCCAATTTGAGACGTTGACGCACAGATGGAGCTAACTTGTTTCGACTGTCACGAATCTTGTTCCAACACTTCAAATTTGTTGAAACAATAGTAATGGAAGAGTTTGAGTCCAATTACGAGGTACGGTTGCGAAAAAGTCCCAAGTTATAGGCTTCGGAATATAACACACAAACTGAGTCCAATATGAGACGTTGACGCACGGATGGAGCTAACTTGTTTACGACCGTCACGAATCTTGTTCCAACACTCCAAATGTGTTGAAACAATAGTAATGGAAGAGTTTGAGTCCAGTTACGAGGTTCGGTTGTGAAAAAGTCACAAGTTATAGGCTTCGGAATGTTAGACACAAATTGAGTCCAATTTGAGACGTTGACGCATGGATGCAGCTAACTTGTTTCGACTGTCAAGAATCTTGTTCCAACACTTCATATGTATTGAAATAATAGTAATGGAAGAGTTTGAGTCCAATTACGAGGTCCGGTTGCGAAAAACTCACAAGTTATAGGCTTCGTAATGTAACACACAAACTGAGTCCAATTAAAGACATTTACGCACGGATGTTGCTAACTTCTTTCGACTGTCCCGAATCTTGTTCCAACACTTCAAATGTGTTGAAACAATAGTAAAGGAAGAGTTTGAGTCCAATTACGAGGTCCGGTTGCGAAAAAGTCCCAAGTTATAGGCTTCGGAATATAACACACAAACTGAGTCCAATATGAGACGTTGACGCACGGATGGAGCTAACTTGTTTCGACTGTCACGAATCTTGTTCCAACACTCCAAATGTGTTGGAACAATAGTAATGGAAGAGTTTGAGTCCAATTACGAGGTCCAGTTGCGAAAAAGTCACAAGTTATAGGCTTAGGAATGTAAGACACAAATTGAGTCCAATTTGAGACGTTGACGCATGGATGCAGCTACCTTGTTTCGACTGTCACGAATCTTATTCCAACACTTCATATGTGTTGAAACAATAGTGATGGAAGAGTTTGAGTCCAATTACGAGGTCTGGTTGCGAAAAAGTCACAAGTTATAGGCTTCGGAATATTACACACAAACTGAGTCTAATTTGAGACGTTGACGCACGGATGGAGCTAACTTCTTTCGACTGTCCCGAATCTTGTTCCAACACTTCAAATGTGTTGAAACAATAGTAATGGAAGAGTTTGAGTCCAATTACGACGTCCGGTTGCGAAAAAGTCCCAAGTTATAGGCTTCGGAATATAACACACAAACTGAGTCCAATATGAGACGTTGACGCACGGATGGAGCTAACTTGTTTCGACGGTCACGAATCTTGTTCCAACACTCCAAATGTGTTGAAACAATAGTAATGGAAGAGTTTGAGTCCAATTACGAGGTCCGGTTGCGAAAAAGTCACAAGTTATAGGCTTCGTAATGTAACACACAAACTGAGTCCAATTAAAGACATTGACGCACGGATGTAGCTAACTTCTTTCGATTGTCCCGAATCTTGTTCCAACACTTCAAATGTGTTGAAACAATAGTAATGGAAGAGTTTGAGTCCAATTACGAGGTCCGGTTGCGAAAAAGTCCCAAGTTATAGGCTTCGGAATATTACACACAAACTGAGTCCAATTTGAGACGTTGACGCACGGATGGAGCTAACTTGTTTCGACTATCACGAATCTTGTTCCAACACTTCAAATGTGTTGAAACAATAGTAATGGAAGAGTTTGAGTCCAATTACGAGGTCCGGTTGCGAAAAAGTCACAAGTTATAGGCTTCGTAATGTAACACACAAACTGTGTCCAAATAAAGACATTGATGCACGGATGGAGCTAACTTGTTTCGACTGTCCCGAATCTTTTTCCAACACTTCAAATGTGTTGAAACAATAGTGATGGAAAAGTTTGAGTCCAATTACGAGGTCTGGTTGCGCAAAAGTCACAAGTTATAGGCTTCGGAATGTAAGACACAAACTGAGTCCAATTTGAGACGTTGACGCACGGATGGAAGTAACTTGTTTCGACTGTCACGAATCTTGTTCCAACACTTCATATGTGTTGAAACAATAGTGATGGAAGAGTTTGAGTCCAATTACGAGGTCTGGTTGCGAAAAAGTCACAAGTTATAGGCTTCGGAATATTACACACAAACTGAGTCCAATTTGAGACGTTGACGCACGGATGGAGCTAACTTGTTTTGACTATCACGAATCTTGTTCCAACACTTCAAATGTGTTGAAACAATAGTAATGGAAGAGGTTGAGTCCAATTACGAGGTCCGGTTGCGAAAAAGTCACAAGTTATAGGCTTCGGAATATTACACACAAACTGAGTCCAATTTGAGACGTTGACGCACGGATGGAGCTAACTTCTTTCGACTGTCCCGAATCTTGTTCCAACACTTCAAATGTGTTGAAACAATAGTAATGGAAGAGTTTGAGTCCAATTACGACGTCCGGTTGCGAAAAAGTCCCAAGTTATAGGCTTCGGAATATAACACACAAACTGAGTCCAATATGAGACGTTGAGGCACGTATGGAGCTAACTTGTTTCGACTGTCACGAATCTTGTTCCAACACTCCAAATGTGTTGAAACAATAGTAATGGATGAGTTTGAGTCCAATTACGAGGTCCGGTTGCGAAAAAGTCACAAGTTATAGGCTTCGTAATGTAACACACAAACTGAGTCCAATTAAAGACATTGACGCACGGATGTAGCTAACTTCTTTCGACTGTCCCGAATCTTGTTCCAACACTTCAAATGTGTTGAAACAATAGTAATGGAAGAGTTTGAGTCCAATTACGAGGTCCGGTTGCGAAAAAGTCCCAAGTTATAGGCTTCGGAATATAACACACAAACTGAGTCCAATATGAGACGTTGACGCACGGATGGAGCTAACTTGTTTCGACTGTCACGAATCTTGTTCCAACACTCCAAATGTGTTGGAACAATAGTAATGGAAGAGTTTGAGTCCAATTTCGAGGTCCAGTTGCGAAAAAGTCCCAAGTTATAGGCTTAGGAATGTAAGACACAAATTGAGTCCAATTTGAGACGTTGACGCATGGATGCCGCTACCTTGTTTCGACTGTCACGAATCTTATTCCAACACTTCATATGTGTTGAAACAATAGTGATGGAAGAGTTTGAGTCCAATTACGAGGTCTGGTTGCGAAAAAGTCACAAGTTATAGGCTTCAGAATATTACACACAAACTGAGTCCAATTTGAGACGTTGACGCACGGATGGAGCTAACTTGTTTCGACTATCACGAATCTTGTTCCAACACTTCAAATGTGTTGAAACAATAGTAATGGAAGAGTTTGAGTCCAATTACGAGGTCCGGTTGCGAAAAAGTCACAAGTTATAGGCTTCGTAATGTAACACACAAACTGTGTCCAAATAAAGACATTGATGCACGGATGGAGCTAACTTGTTTCGACTGTCCCGAATCTTGTTCCAACACTTCAAATGTGTTGAAACAATAGTGATGGAAAAGTTTGAGTCCAATTACGAGGTCTGGTTGCGCAAAAGTCACAAGTTATAGGCTTCGGAATGTAAGACACAAACTGAGTCCAATTTGAGACGTTGACGCACGGATGGAAGTAACTTGTTTCGACTGTCACGAATCTTGTTCCAACACTTCATATGTGTTGAAACAATAGTGATGGAAGAGTTTGAGTCCAATTACGAGGTCTGGTTGCGAAAAAGTCACAAGTTATAGGCTTCGGAATATTACACACAAACTGAGTCCAATTTGAGACGTTGACGCACGGATGGAGCTAACTTGTTTTGACTATCACGACTCTTGTTCTAACACTTCAAATGTGTTGAAACAATAGTAATGGAAGAGGTTGAGTCCAATTACGAGGTCCGGTTGCGAAAAAGTCACAAGTTATAGGCGTCGGAATATTACACACAAACTGAGTCCAATTTGAGACGTTGACGCACGGATGGAGCTAACTTGTTTCGACTATCACGAATCTTGTTCCAACACTTCAAATGTGTTGAAACAATAGTAATGGAAGAGTTTGAGTCCAATTATGAGGTCCGGTTGCGAAAAAGTCACAAGTTATAGGCTTCGTAATGTAACACACAAACTGTGTCCAAATAAAGACATTGATGCACGGATGGAGCTAACTCGTTTCGACTGTTCCGAATCTTGTTCCAACAATTCAAATGTGTTGAAACAATAGTGATGGAAAAGTTTGAGTCCAATTACGAGGTCTGGTTGCGCAAAAGTCACAAGTTATAGGCTTCGGAATGTAAGACACAAACTGAGTCCAATTTAAGACGTTGACGCACGGATGGAAGTAACTTGTTTCGACTGTCACGAATCTTGTTCCAACACTTCAAATGTGTTGAAACAATAGTAATGGAAGAGTTTGAGTCCAATTATGAGGTCTGGTTGCGAAAAAGTCCCAAGTTATAGGCTTCGGAATATAACACACAAACTGAGTCCAATATGAGACGTTGACGCACGGATGGAGCTAACTTGTTTCGACCGTCACGAATCTTGTTCCAACACTCCAAATGTGTTGAAACAATAGTAATGGAAGAGTTTGAGTCCAATTACGAGGTCCGGTTGAGAAAAAGTCACAAGTTATAGGCTTCGGAATGTAAGACACAAACTGAGTCCAATTTGAGACGTTGACTAATGGATGGAGCAAACTTGTTTCGACTGTCACGAATCTTGTTCCAATACTTCAAATGGGTTGAAACAATAGTAATGGAAGAATTCAAGTCTAATTACAAGGTCCGATTGCGGAAAAGTTACAAGTTAAAGGCTTCGGAATATAACACACAAACTGAGTCCAATTTGAGACGTTGACGCACAGATGGAGCTAACTTGTTTCGACTGTCACGAATCTTGTTCCAACACTTCAAATTTGTTGAAACAATAGTAATGGAAGAGTTTGAGTCCAATTACGAGGTACGGTTGCGAAAAAGTCCCAAGTTATAGGCTTCGGAATATAACACACAAACTGAGTCTAATATGAGACATTGACGCACGGATGGAGCTAACTTGTTTACGACCGTCACGAATCTTGTTCCAACACTCCAAATGTGTTGAAACAATAGTAATGGAAGAGTTTGAGTCCAGTTACGAGGTTCGGTTGTGAAAAAGTCACAAGTTATAGGCTTCGGAATGTTAGACACAAATTGAGTCCAATTTGAGACGTTGACGCATGGATGCAGCTAACTTGTTTCGACTGTCACGAATCTTGTTCCAACACTTCATATGTATTGAAATAATAGTAATGGAAGAGTTTGAGTCCAATTACGAGGTCCGGTTGCGAAAAACTCACAAGTTATAGGCTTCGTAATGTAACACACAAACTGAGTCCAATTAAAGACATTGACGCACGGATGTTGCTAACTTCTTTCGACTGTCCCGAATCTTGTTGCAACACTTCAAATGTGTTGAAACAATAGTAAAGGAAGAGTTTGAGTCCAATTACGAGGTCCGGTTGCGAAAAAGTCCCAAGTTATAGGCTTCGGAATATAACACACAAACTGAGTCCAATATGAGACGTTGACGCACGGATGGAGCTAACTTGTTTCGACTGTCACGAATCTTGTTCCAACACTCCAAATGTGTTGGAACAATAGTAATGGAAGAGTTTGAGTCCAATTACGAGGTCCAGTTGCGAAAAAGTCACAAGTTATAGGCTTAGGAATGTAAGACACAAATTGAGTCCAATTTGAGACGTTGACGCATGGATGCAGCTACCTTGTTTCGACTGTCACGAATCTTATTCCAACACTTCATATGTGTTGAAACAATAGTGATGGAAGAGTTTGAGTCCAATTACGAGGTCTGGTTGCGAAAAAGTCACAAGTTATAGGCTTCGGAATATTACACACAAACTGAGTCCAATTTGAGACGTTGACACACGGATGGAGCTAACTTGTTTCGACTATCACGAATCTTGTTCCAACACTTCAAATGTGTTGAAACAATAGTAATGGAAGAGTTTGAGTCCAATTACGAGGTCCGGTTGCGAAAAAGTCACAAGTTATAGGCTTCGTAATGTAACACACAAACTGTGTCCAAATAAAGACATTGATGCACGGATGGAGCTAACTTGTTTCGACTGTCCCGAATCTTGTTCCAACACTTCAAATGTGTTGAAACAATAGTGATGGAAAAGTTTGAGTCCAATTACGAGGTCTGGTTGCGCAAAAGTCACAAGTTATAGGCTTCGGAATGTAAGACACAAACTGAGTCCAATTTGAGACGTTGACGCACGGATGGAAGTAACTTGTTTCGACTGTCACGAATCTTGTTCCAACACTTCATATGTGTGGAAACAATAGTGATGGAAGAGTTTGAGTCCAATTACGAGATCTGGTTGCGAAAAAGTCACAAGTTATAGGCTTCGGAATATTACACACAAACTGAGTCCAATTTGAGACGTTGACGCACGGATGGAGCTAACTTGTTTTGACTATCACGAATCTTGTTCCAACACTTCAAATGTGTTGAAATAATAGTAATGGAAGAGGTTGAGTCCAATTACGAGGTCCGGTTGCGAAAAAGTAACAAGTTATAGGCTTCGGAATATTACACACAAACTGAGTCCAATTTGAGACGTTGACGCACGGATGGAGCTAACTTCTTTCGACTGTCCCGAATCTTGTTCCAACACTTCAAATGTGTTGAAACAATAGTAATGGAAGAGTTTGAGTCCAATTACGAGGTCCGGTTGCGAAAAAGTCCCAAGTTATAGGCTTCGGAATATAACACACAAACTGAGTCCAATATGAGACGTTGACGCACGGATGGAGCTAACTTGTTTCGACTGTCACGAATCTTGTTCCAACACTCCAAATGTGTTGGAAAAATAGTAATGGAAGAGTTTGAGTCCAATTACGAGGTCCGGTTGCGAAAAAGTCACAAGTTATAGGCGTCGGAATATTACACACAAACTGAGTCCAATTTGAGACGTTGACGCACGGATGGAGCTAACTTGTTTCGACTATCACGAATCTTGTTCCAACACTTCAAATGTGTTGAAACAATAGTAATGGAAGAGTTTGAGTCCAATTATGAGGTCCGGTTGCGAAAAAGTCACAAGTTATAGGCTTCGTAATGTAACACACAAACTGTGTCCAAATAAAGACATTGATGCACGGATGGAGCTAACTTGTTTCGACTGTTCCGAATCTTGTTCCAACAATTCAAATGTGTTGAAACAATAGTGATGGAAAAGTTTGAGTCCAATTACGAGGTCTGGTTGCGCAAAAGTCACAAGTTATAGGCTTCGGAATGTAAGACACAAACTGAGTCCAATTTAAGACGTTGACGCACGGATGGAAGTAACTTGTTTCGACTGTCACGAATCTTGTTCCAACACTTCAAATGTGTTGAAACAATAGTAATGGAAGAATTCAAGTCTAATTACAAGGTCCGATTGCGGAAAAGTTACAAGTTAAAGGCTTCGGAATATAACACACAAACTGAGTCCAATTTGAGACGTTGACGCACAGATGGAGCTAACTTGTTTCGACTGTCACGAATCTTGTTCCAACACTTCAAATTTGTTGAAACAATAGTAATGGAAGAGTTTGAGTCCAATTACGAGGTCTGGTTGCGAAAAAGTCACAAGTTATAGGCTTCGGAATATTACACACAAACTGAGTCCAATTTGAGACGTTGACACACGGATGGAGCTAACTTGTTTCGACTATCACGAATCTTGTTCCAACACTTCAAATGTGTTGAAACAATAGTAATGGAAGAGTTTGAGTCCAATTACGAGGTCCGGTTGCGAAAAAGTCACAAGTTATAGGCTTCGTAATGTAACACACAAACTGTGTCCAAATAAAGACATTGATGCACGGATGGAGCTAACTTGTTTCGACTGTCCCGAATCTTGTTCCAACACTTCAAATGTGTTGAAACAATAGTGATGGAAAAGTTTGAGTCCAATTACGAGGTCTGGTTGCGCAAAAGTCACAAGTTATAGGCTTCGGAATGTAAGACACAAACTGAGTCCAATTTGAGACGTTGACGCACGGATGGAAGTAACTTGTTTCGACTGTCACGAATCTTGTTCCAACACTTCATATGTGTGGAAACAATAGTGATGGAAGAGTTTGAGTCCAATTACAAGATCTGGTTGCGAAAAAGTCACAAGTTATAGGCTTCGGAATATTACACACAAACTGAGTCCAATTTGAGACGTTGACGCACGGATGGAGCTAACTTGTTTTGACTATCACGAATCTTGTTCCAACACTTCAAATGTGTTGAAACAATAGTAATGGAAGAGGTTGAGTCCAATTACGAGGTCCGGTTGCGAAAAAGTAACAAGTTATAGGCTTCGGAATATTACACACAAACTGAGTCCAATTTGAGACGTTGACGCACGGATGGAGCTAACTTCTTTCGACTGTCCCGAATCTTGTTCCAACACTTCAAATGTGTTGAAACAATAGTAATGGAAGAGTTTGAGTCCAATTACGAGGTCCGGTTGCGAAAAAGTCCCAAGTTATAGGCTTCGGAATATAACACACAAACTGAGTCCAATATGAGACGTTGACGCACGGATGGAGCTAACTTGTTTCGACTGTCACGAATCTTGTTCCAACACTCCAAATGTGTTGGAAAAATAGTAATGGAAGAGTTTGAGTCCAATTACGAGGTCCGGTTGCGAAAAAGTCACAAGTTATAGGCTTCGGAATGTTAGACACAAATTGAGTCCAATTTGAGACGTTGACGCATGGATGCAGCTAATGTGTTTCGACTATCACGAATCTTGTTCCAACACTTCATATGTATTGAAACAATAGTAATGGAAGTGTTTGAGTCCAATTACGAGGTCTGGTTGCGAAATAGTCACAAGTTATAGGCTTCGGAATATAACATACAAACTGAGTCCAATTTGAGACGTTGACTTACGGATGGAGCTAACTTGTTTTGACTATCACGAATCTTGTTCCAACACTTCAAATGTGTTGAAACAATAGTAATGGAAGAGTTTGAGTCCAATTACGAGGTCCGATTGCGAAAAAGTCACAAGTTATAGGCTTCGTAATGTAACACACAAACTGTGTCCAAATAAAGACATTGACGCACGGATGTAGCTAACTTGTTTCGACTGTCCCGAATCTTGTTCCAACACTTCAAATGTGTTGAAACAATAGTGATGGAAGAGTTGGAGTCCAATTAAGAGGTCTGGTTGCGCAAAAGTCACAAGTTATAGGCTTCGGAATGTAACACACAAACTGAGTGCAATTTGAGACGTTGACGCACGGATGGAAGTAACTTGTTTCGACTGTCCCAAATCTTGTTCTAACACTTAAAATCTGTTGAAACAATAGTAATGGAAGAGTTTGAGTCCAATTACGAGGTCCGGTTGTGAAAAAGTCACAAGTTATAGGCTTCGGAATATAACACACAAACTGAGTCCAATTTGAGACGTTGACGCACGGATGGAGCTAACTTGTTTCGACTATCACGAATCTTGTTCCAACACTTCATATGTGTTGAAACAATAGTAATGGAAGAGTTTGAGTCCAATTACGAGGTCCGGTTGCGAAAAAGTCACAAGTTATAGGCTTCGGAATGTAACACACAAACTGAGTCCAATTAAAGACATTGACGCACGGATGGAGCTAACTTGTTTCGACTGTCCCGAATCTTGTTCCAACACTTCAAATGTGTTGAAACAATAGTGATGGAAGAGTTTGAGTCCAATTACGAGGTCCGGTTGCGAAAAAGTCACAAGTTATAGGCTTCGGAATGTAAGACACAAACTGAGTCCAATTTGAGACGTTGACTAATGGATGGAGCAAACTTGTTTCGACTGTCACGAATCTTGTTCCAATACTTCAAATGGGTTGAAACAATAGTAATGGAAGAATTCAAGTCTAATTACAAATTCCGATTGCGGAAAAGTTACAAGTTAAAGGCTTCGAAATATAACACACAAACTGAGTCCAATTTGAGACGTTGACGCACAGATGGAGCTAACTTGTTTCGACTGTCACGAATCTTGTTCCAACACTTCAAATTTGTTGAAACAATAGTAATGGAAGAGTTTGAGTCCAATTACGAGGTACGGTTGCGAAAAAGTCCCAAGTTATAGGCTTCGGAATATAACACACAAACTGAGTCCAATATGAGACGTTGACGCACGGATGGAGCTAACTTGTTTACGACCGTCACGAATCTTGTTCCAACACTCCAAATGTGTTGAAACAATAGTAATGGAATTGTTTGAGTCCAATTACGAGGTCCGGTTGTGAAAAAGTCACAAGTTATAGGCTTCGGAATGTTAGACACAAATTGAGTCCAATTTGAGACGTTGACGCATGGATGCAGCTAACTTGTTTCGACTGTCACGAATCTTGTTCCAACACTTCATATGTATTGAAATAATAGTAATGGAAGAGTTTGAGTCCAATTACGAGGTCCGGTTGCGAAAAAGTCACAAGTTATAGGCTTCGTAATGTAACACACAAACTGAGTCCAATTAAAGACATTGACGCACGGATGTAGCTAACTTCTTTCGACTGTCCCGAATCTTGTTCCAACACTTCAAATGTGTTGAAACAATAGTAATGGAAGAGTTTGAGTCCAATTACGAGGTCCGGTTGCGAAAAAGTCCCAAGTTATAGGCTTCGTAATATAACACACAAACTGAGTCCAATATGAGACGTTGACGCACGGATGGAGCTAATTTGTTTCGACTGTCACGAATCTTGTTCCAACACTCCAAATGTGTTGGAACAATAGTAATGGAAGAGTTTGAGTCCAATTTCGAGGTCCAGTTGCGAAAAAGTCACAAGTTATAGGCTTAGGAATGTAAGACACAAATTGAGTCCAATTTGAGACGTTGACGCATGGATGCAGCTACCTTGTTTCGACTGTCACGAATCTTATTCCAACACTTCATATGTGTTGAAACAATAGTGATGGAAGAGTTTGAGTCCAATTACGAGGTCTGGTTGCGAAAAAGTCACAAGTTATAGGCTTCGGAATATTACACACAAACTGAGTCCAATTTGAGACGTTGACGCATGGATGCAGCTACCTTGTTTCGACTATCACGAATCTTGTTCCAACACTTCAAATGTGTTGAAACAATAGTAATGGAAGAGTTTGAGTCCAATTACGAGGTCCGGTTGCGAAAAAGTCACAAGTTATAGGCTTCGTAATGTAACACACAAACTGAGTCCAATTAAAGACATTGACGCACGGATGTACCTAACTTCTTTCGACTGTCCCGAATCTTGTTCCAACACTTCAAATGTGTTGAAACAATAGTAATGGAAGAGTTTGAGTCCAATTACGAGGTCCGGTTGCGAAAAAGTCCCAAGTTATAGGCTTCGGAATATAACACACAAACTGAGTCCAATATGAGACGTTGACGCACGGATGGAGCTAACTTGTTTCGACTGTCACGAATCTTGTTCCAACACTCCAAATGTGTTGGAACAATAGTAATGGAAGAGTTTGAGTCCAATTTCGAGGTCCAGTTGCGAAAAAGTCCCAAGTTATAGGCTTAGGAATGTAAGACACAAATTGAGTCCAATTTGAGACGTTGACGCATGGATGCCGTTACCTTGTTTCGACTGTCACGAATCTTATTCCAACACTTCATATGTGTTGAAACAATAGTGATGGAAGAGTTTGAGTCCAATTACGAGGTCTGGTTGCGAAAAAGTCACAAGTTATAGGCTTCAGAATATTACACACAAACTGAGTCCAATTTGAGACGTTGATGCACGGATGGAGCTAACTTGTTTCGACTATCACGAATCTTGTTCCAACACTTCAAATGTGTTGAAACAATAGTAATGGAAGAGTTTGAGTCCAATTACGAGGTCCGGTTGCGAAAAAGTCACAAGTTATAGGCTTCGTAATGTAACACACAAACTGTGTCCAAATAAAGACATTGATGCACGGATGGAGCTAACTTGTTTCGACTGTCCCGAATCTTGTTCCAACACTTCAAATGTGTTGAAACAATAGTGATGGAAAAGTTTGAGTCCAATTACGAGGTCTGGTTGCGCAAAAGTCACAAGTTATAGGCTTCGGAATGTAAGACACAAACTGAGTCCAATTTGAGACGTTGACGCACGGATGGAAGTAACTTGTTTCGACTGTCACGAATCTTGTTCCAACACTTCATATGTGTTGAAACAATAGTGATGGAAGAGTTTGAGTCCAATTACGAGGTCTGGTTGCGAAAAAGTCACAAGTTATAGGCTTCGGAATATTACACACAAACTGAGTCCAATTTGAGACGTTGACGCACGGATGGAGCTAACTTGCTTTGACTATCACGACTCTTGTTCTAACACTTCAAATGTGTTGAAACAATAGTAATGGAAGAGGTTGAGTCCAATTACGAGGTCCGGTTGCGAAAAAGTCACAAGTTATAGGCGTCGGAATATTACACACAAACTGAGTCCAATTTGAGACGTTGACGCACGGATGGAGCTAACTTGTTTCGACTATCACGAATCTTGTTCCAACACTTCAAATGTGTTGAAACAATAGTAATGGAAGAGTTTGAGTCCAATTACGAGGTCCGATTGCGAAAAAGTCACAAGTTATAGGCTTCGTAATGTAACACACAAACTGTGTCCAAATAAAGACATTGACGCACGGATGTAGCTAACTTGTTTCGACTGTCCCGAATCTTGTTCCAACACTTCAAATGTGTTGAAACAATAGTGATGGAAGAGTTGGAGTCCAATTAAGAGGTCTGGTTGCGCAAAAGTCACAAGTTATAGGCTTCGGAATGTAACACACAAACTGAGTGCAATTTGAGACGTTGACGCACGGATGGAAGTAACTTGTTTCGACTGTCCCAAATCTTGTTCTAACACTTAAAATCTGTTGAAACAATAGTAATGGAAGAGTTTGAGTCCAATTACGAGGTCCGGTTGTGAAAAAGTCACAAGTTATAGGCTTCGGAATATAACACACAAACTGAGTCCAATTTGAGACGTTGACGCACGGATGGAGCTAACTTGTTTCGACTATCACGAATCTTGTTCCAACACTTCATATGTGTTGAAACAATAGTAATGGAAGAGTTTGAGTCCAATTACGAGGTCCGGTTGCGAAAAAGTCACAAGTTATAGGCTTCGGAATGTAACACACAAACTGAGTCCAATTAAAGACATTGACGCACGGATGGAGCTAACTTGTTTCGACTGTCCCGAATCTTGTTCCAACACTTCAAATGTGTTGAAACAATAGTGATGGAAGAGTTTGAGTCCAATTACGAGGTCCGGTTGCGAAAAAGTCACAAGTTATAGGCTTCGGAATGTAAGACACAAACTGAGTCCAATTTGAGACGTTGACTAATGGATGGAGCAAACTTGTTTCGACTGTCACGAATCTTGTTCCAATACTTCAAATGGGTTGAAACAATAGTAATGGAAGAATTCAAGTCTAATTACAAATTCCGATTGCGGAAAAGTTACAAGTTAAAGGCTTCGAAATATAACACACAAACTGAGTCCAATTTGAGACGTTGACGCACAGATGGAGCTAACTTGTTTCGACTGTCACGAATCTTGTTCCAACACTTCAAATTTGTTGAAACAATAGTAATGGAAGAGTTTGAGTCCAATTACGAGGTACGGTTGCGAAAAAGTCCCAAGTTATAGGCTTCGGAATATAACACACAAACTGAGTCCAATATGAGACGTTGACGCACGGATGGAGCTAACTTGTTTACGACCGTCACGAATCTTGTTCCAACACTCCAAATGTGTTGAAACAATAGTAATGGAATTGTTTGAGTCCAATTACGAGGTCCGGTTGTGAAAAAGTCACAAGTTATAGGCTTCGGAATGTTAGACACAAATTGAGTCCAATTTGAGACGTTGACGCATGGATGCAGCTAACTTGTTTCGACTGTCACGAATCTTGTTCCAACACTTCATATGTATTGAAATAATAGTAATGGAAGAGTTTGAGTCCAATTACGAGGTCCGGTTGCGAAAAAGTCACAAGTTATAGGCTTCGTAATGTAACACACAAACTGAGTCCAATTAAAGACATTGACGCACGGATGTAGCTAACTTCTTTCGACTGTCCCGAATCTTGTTCCAACACTTCAAATGTGTTGAAACAATAGTAATGGAAGAGTTTGAGTCCAATTACGAGGTCCGGTTGCGAAAAAGTCCCAAGTTATAGGCTTCGTAATATAACACACAAACTGAGTCCAATATGAGACGTTGACGCACGGATGGAGCTAATTTGTTTCGACTGTCACGAATCTTGTTCCAACACTCCAAATGTGTTGGAACAATAGTAATGGAAGAGTTTGAGTCCAATTTCGAGGTCCAGTTGCGAAAAAGTCACAAGTTATAGGCTTAGGAATGTAAGACACAAATTGAGTCCAATTTGAGACGTTGACGCATGGATGCAGCTACCTTATTTCGACTGTCACGAATCTTATTCCAACACTTCATATGTGTTGAAACAATAGTGATGGAAGAGTTTGAGTCCAATTACGAGGTCTGGTTGCGAAAAAGTCACAAGTTATAGGCTTCGGAATATTACACACAAACTGAGTCCAATTTGAGACGTTGACGCATGGATGCAGCTACCTTGTTTCGACTATCACGAATCTTGTTCCAACACTTCAAATGTGTTGAAACAATAGTAATGGAAGAGTTTGAGTCCAATTACGAGGTCCGGTTGCGAAAAACTCACAAGTTATAGGCTTCGTAATGTAACACACAAACTGAGTCCAATTAAAGACATTGACGCACGGATGTAGCTAACTTCTTTCGACTGTCCCGAATCTTGTTCCAACACTTCAAATGTGTTGAAACAATAGTAATGGAAGAGTTTGAGTCCAATTACGAGGTCCGGTTGCGAAAAAGTCCCAAGTTATAGGCTTCGGAATATAACACACAAACTGAGTCCAATATGAGACGTTGACGCACGGATGGAGCTAACTTGTTTCGACTGTCACGAATCTTGTTCCAACACTCCAAATGTGTTGGAACAATAGTAATGGAAGAGTTTGAGTCCAATTTCGAGGTCCAGTTGCGAAAAAGTCCCAAGTTATAGGCTTAGGAATGTAAGACACAAATTGAGTCCAATTTGAGACGTTGACGCATGGATGCCGTTACCTTGTTTCGACTGTCACGAATCTTATTCCAACACTTCATATGTGTTGAAACAATAGTGATGGAAGAGTTTGAGTCCAATTACGAGGTCTGGTTGCGAAAAAGTCACAAGTTATAGGCTTCAGAATATTACACACAAACTGAGTCCAATTTGAGACGTTGACGCACGGATGGAGCTAACTTGTTTCGACTATCACGAATCTTGTTCCAACACTTCAAATGTGTTGAAACAATAGTAATGGAAGAGTTTGAGTCCAATTACGAGGTCCGGTTGCGAAAAAGTCACAAGTTATAGGCTTCGTAATGTAACACACAAACTGTGTCCAAATAAAGACATTGATGCACGGATGGAGCTAACTTGTTTCGACTGTCCCGAATCTTGTTCCAACACTTCAAATGTGTTGAAACAATAGTGATGGAAAAGTTTGAGTCCAATTACGAGGTCTGGTTGCGCAAAAGTCACAAGTTATAGGCTTCGGAATGTAAGACACAAACTGAGTCCAATTTGAGACGTTGACGCACGGATGGAAGTAACTTGTTTCGACTGTCACGAATCTTGTTCCAACACTTCATATGTGTTGAAACAATAGTGATGGAAGAGTTTGAGTCCAATTACGAGGTCTGGTTGCGAAAAAGTCACAAGTTATAGGCTTCGGAATATTACACACAAACTGAGTCCAATTTGAGACGTTGACGCACGGATGGAGCTAACTTGCTTTGACTATCACGACTCTTGTTCTAACACTTCAAATGTGTTGAAACAATAGTAATGGAAGAGGTTGAGTCCAATTACGAGGTCCGGTTGCGAAAAAGTCACAAGTTATAGGCATCGGAATATTACACACAAACTGAGTCCAATTTGAGACGTTGATGCACGGATGGAGCTAACTTGTTTCGACTATCACGAATCTTGTTCCAACACTTCAAATGTGTTGAAACAATAGTAATGGAAGAGTTTGAGTCCAATTATGAGGTCCGGTTGCGAAAAAGTCACAAGTTATAGGCTTCGTAATGTAACACACAAACTGTGTCCAAATAAAGACATTGATGCACGGATGGAGCTAACTTGTTTCGACTGTTCCGAATCTTGTTCCAACAATTCAAATGTGTTGAAACAATAGTGATGGAAAAGTTTGAGTCCAATTACGAGGTCTGGTTGCGCAAAAGTCACAAGTTATAGGCTTCGGAATGTAAGACACAAACTGAGTCCAATTTAAGACGTTGACGCACGGATGGAAGTAACTTGTTTCGACTGTCACGAATCTTGTTCCAACACTTCAAATGTGTTGAAACAATAGTAATGGAAGAGTTTGAGTCCAATTATGAGGTCTGGTTGCGAAAAAGTCCCAAGTTATAGGCTTCGGAATATAACACACAAACTGAGTCCAATATGAGACGTTGACGCACGGATGGAGCTAACTTGTTTCGACCGTCACGAATCTTGTTCCAACACTCCAAATGTGTTGAAACAATAGTAATGGAAGAGTTTGAGTCCAATTACGAGGTCCGGTTGAGAAAAAGTCACAAGTTATAGGCTTCGGAATGTAAGACACAAACTGAGTCCAATTTGAGACGTTGACTAATGGATGGAGCAAACTTGTTTCGACTGTCACGAATCTTGTTCCAATACTTCAAATGGGTTGAAACAATAGTAATGGAAGAATTCAAGTCTAATTACAAGGTCCGATTGCGGAAAAGTTACAAGTTAAAGGCTTCGGAATATAACACACAAACTGAGTCCAATTTGAGACGTTGACGCACAGATGGAGCTAACTTGTTTCGACTGTCACGAATCTTGTTCCAACACTTCAAATTTGTTGAAACAATAGTAATGGAAGAGTTTGAGTCCAATTACGAGGTACGGTTGCGAAAAAGTCCCAAGTTATAGGCTTCGGAATATAACACACAAACTGAGTCTAATATGAGACATTGACGCACGGATGGAGCTAACTTGTTTACGACCGTCACGAATCTTGTTCCAACACTCCAAATGTGTTGAAACAATAGTAATGGAAGAGTTTGAGTCCAGTTACGAGGTTCGGTTGTGAAAAAGTCACAAGTTATAGGCTTCGGAATGTTAGACACAAATTGAGTCCAATTTGAGACGTTGACGCATGGATGCAGCTAACTTGTTTCGACTGTCACGAATCTTGTTCCAACACTTCATATGTATTGAAATAATAGTAATGGAAGAGTTTGAGTCCAATTACGAGGTCCGGTTGCGAAAAACTCACAAGTTATAGGCTTCGTAATGTAACACACAAACTGAGTCCAATTAAAGACATTGACGCACGGATGTTGCTAACTTCTTTCGACTGTCCCGAATCTTGTTCCAACACTTCAAATGTGTTGAAACAATAGTAAAGGAAGAGTTTGAGTCCAATTACGAGGTCCGGTTGCGAAAAAGTCCCAAGTTATAGGCTTCGGAATATAACACACAAACTGAGTCCAATATGAGACGTTGACGAACGGATGGAGCTAACTTGTTTCGACTGTCACGAATCTTGTTCCAACACTCCAAATGTGTTGGAACAATAGTAATGGAAGAGTTTGAGTCCAATTACGAGGTCCAGTTGCGAAAAAGTCACAAGTTATAGGCTTAGGAATGTAAGACACAAATTGAGTCCAATTTGAGACGTTGACGCATGGATGCAGCTACCTTGTTTCGACTGTCACGAATCTTATTCCAACACTTCATATGTGTTGAAACAATAGTGATGGAAGAGTTTGAGTCCAATTACGAGGTCTGGTTGCGAAAAAGTCACAAGTTATAGGCTTCGGAATATTACACACAAACTGAGTCCAATTTGAGACGTTGACGCACGGATGGAGCTAACTTGTTTCGACTATCACGAATCTTGGTCCAACACTTCAAATGTGTTGAAACAATAGTAATGGAAGAGTTTGAGTCCAATTACGAGGTCCGGTTGCGAAAAAGTCACAAGTTATAGGCTTCGTAATGTAACACACAAACTGTGTCCAAATAAAGACATTGATGCACGGATGGAGCTAACTTGTTTCGACTGTCCCGAATCTTGTTCCAACACTTCAAATGTGTTGAAACAATAGTGATGGAAAAGTTTGAGTCCAATTACGAGGTCTGGTTGCGCAAAAGTCACAAGTTATAGGCTTCGGAATGTAAGACACAAACTGAGTCCAATTTGAGACGTTGACGCACGGATGGAAGTAACTTGTTTCGACTGTCACGAATCTTGTTCCAACACTTCATATGTGTGGAAACAATAGTGATGGAAGAGTTTGAGTCCAATTACGAGGTCTGGTTGCGAAAAAGTCACAAGTTATAGGCTTCGGAATATTACACACAAACTGAGTCCAATTTGAGACGTTGACGCACGGATGGAGCTAACTTGTTTTGACTATCACGAATCTTGTTCCAACACTTCAAATGTGTTGGAACAATAGTAATGGAAGAGGTTGAGTCCAATTACGAGGTCCGGTTGCGAAAAAGTCACAAGTTATAGGCTTCGGAATATTACACACAAACTGAGTCCAATTTGAGACGTTGACGCACGGATGGAGCTAACTTCTTTCGACTGTCCCGAATCTTGTTCCAACACTTCAAATGTGTTGAAACAATAGTAATGGAAGAGTTTGAGTCCAATTACGAGGTCCGGTTGCGAAAAAGTCCCAAGTTATAGGCTTCGGAATATAACACACAAACTGAGTCCAATATGAGACGTTGACGCACGGATGGAGCTAACTTGTTTCGACTGTCACGAATCTTGTTCCAACACTCCAAATGTGTTGGAAAAATAGTAATGGAAGAGTTTGAGTCCAATTACGAGGTCCGGTTGCGAAAAAGTCACAAGTTATAGGCTTCGGAATATTACATACAAACTGAGTCCAATTTGAGACGTTGACGCATGGATGCAGCTACCTTGTTTCGACTATCACGAATCTTGTTCCAACACTTCAAATGTGTTGAAACAATAGTAATGGAAGAGTTTGAGTCCAATTACGTGGTCCGGTTGCGAAAAAGTCACAAGTTATAGGCTTCGTAATGTAACACACAAACTGTGTCCAAATAAAGACATTGATGCACGGATGGAGCTAACTTGTTTCGACTGTCCCGAATCTTGTTCCAACACTTCAAATGTGTTGAAACAATAGTGATGGAAAGGTTTGAGTCCAATTACGAGGTCTGGTTGCGCAAAAGTCACAAGTTATAGGCTTCGGAATATTACACACAAACTGAGTCCAATTTGAGACGTTGACGCACGGATGGAGCTAACTTCTTTCGACTGTCCCGAATCTTGTTCCAACACTTCAAATGTGTTGAAACAATAGTAATGGAAGAGTTTGAGTCCAATTACGAGGTCCGGTTGCGAAAAAGTCCCAAGTTATAGGCTTCGGAATATAACACACAAACTGAGTCCAATATGAGACGTTGACGCACGGATGGAGCTAACTTGTTTCGACTGTCACGAATCTTGTTCTAACACTTCAAATGTGTTGAAACAATAGTAATGGAAGAGGTTGATTCCAATTACGAGGTCCGGTTGCGAAAAAGTCACAAGTTATAGGCTTCGGAATATTACATACAAACTGAGTCCAATTTGAGACGTTGACGCACGGATGGAGCTAATTTGTTTCGACTATCACGAATCTTGTTCCAACACTTCAAATGTGTTGAAACAATAGTAATGGAAGAGTTTGAGTCCAATTACGAGGTCCGGTTGCGAAAAAGTCACAAGTTATAGGCTTCGTAATGTAACACACAAACTGTGTCCAAATAAAGACATTGATGCACGGATGGAGCTAACTTGTTTCGACTGTCCCGAATCTTCTTCCAACACTTCAAATGTGTTGAAACAATAGTGATGGAAAAGTTTGAGTCCAATTACGAGGTCTGGTTGCGCAAAAGTCACAAGTTATAGGCTTCGGTATATAAGACACAAACTGAGTACAATTTGAGACGTTGACGCACGGATGGAAGATACTTGTTTCGACTGTCACGAATCTTGTTCCAACACTTCAAATGTGTTGAAACAATAGTTATGGAAGAGTTGGAGTCCAATTACGAGGTCTGGTTGCGCAAACGTCACAAGTTATAGGCTTCGGAATGTAACACACAAACTGAGTGCAATTTGAGACGTTGACGCACGGATGGAAGTAACTTGTTTCGACTGTCCCAAATCTTGTTCTAACACTTAAAATCTGTTGAAACAATAGTAATGGAAGAGTTTGAGTCCAATTACGAGGTCCGGTTGTGAAAAAGTCACAAGTTATAGGCTTCGGAATATAAAACACAAACTGAGTCCAATTTGAGACGTTGACGCACGGATGGAGCTAACTTGTTTCGACTATCACGAATCTTGTTCCAACACTTCAAATGTGTTGAAACAATAGTAATGGAAGAGTTCGAGTCCAATTACGAGGTCCGGTTGCGAAAAAGTCACAAGTTATAGGCTTCGGAATGTAACACACAAACTGAGTCCAATTAAAGACATTGACGCACGGATGGAGCTAACTTGTTTCGACTGTCCCGAATCTTGTTCCAACACTTCAAATGTTTTGAAACAATAGTGATGGAGGAGTTTGAGTCCAATTACGAGGTCCGGTTGCGAAAAAGTCACAAGTTATAGGCTTCGGAATGTAAGACACAAACTGAGTCCAATTTGAGACGTTGACTAATGGATGGAGCAAACTTGTTTCGACTGTCACGAATCTTGTTCCAATACTTCAAATGGGTTGAAACAATAGTAATGGAAGAATTCAAGTCTAATTACAAGGTCCGATTGCGGAAAAGTTACAAGTTAAAGGCTTCGGAATATAACACACAAACTGAGTCCAATTTGAGACGTTGACGCACAGATGGAGCTAACTTGTTTCGACTGTCACGAATCTTGTTCCAACACTTCAAATTTGTTGAAACAATAGTAATGGAAGAATTTGAGTCCAATTACGAGGTCCGATTGCGAAAAAGTCACAAGTTATAGGCTTCGTAATGTAACACACAAACTGTGTCCAAATAAAGACATTGACGCACGGATGTAGCTAACTTGTTTCGACTGTCCCGAATCTTGTTCCAACACTTCAAATGTGTTGAAACAATAGTGATGGAAGAGTTGGAGTCCAATTACGAGGTCTGGTTGCGCAAAAGTCACAAGTTATAGGCTTCGGAATGTAACACACAAACTGAGTGCAATTTGAGACGTTGACGCACGGATGGAAGTAACTTGTTTCGACTGTCCCAAATCTTGTTCTAACACTTAAAATCTGTTGAAACAATAGTAATGGAAGAGTTTGAGTCCAATTACGAGGTCCGGTTGTAAAAAAGTCACAAGTTATAGGCTTCGGAATATAACACACAAACTGAGTCCAATTTGAGACGTTGACGCACGGATGGAGCTAACTTGTTTCGACTATCACGAATCTTGTTCCAACACTTCATATGTATTGAAACAATAGTAATGGAAGAGTTTGAGTCCAATTACGAGGTCCGGTTGCGAAAAAGTCACAAGTTATAGGCTTCGTAATGTAACACACAAACTGTGTCCAAATAAAGACATTGATGCACGGATGGAGCTAACTTGTTTCGACTGTCCCGAATCTTGTTCCAACACTTCAAATGTGTTGAAACAATAGTGATGGAAAAGTTTGAGTCCAATTACGAGGTCTGGTTGCGCAAAAGTCACAAGTTATAGGCTTTGGAATGTAAGACACAAACTGAGTCCAATTTGAGACGTTGACGCACGGATGGAAGTAACTTGTTTCGACTGTCACGAATCTTGTTCCAACACTTCATATGTGTTGAAACAATAGTGATGGAAGAGTTTGAGTCCAATTACGAGGTCTGGTTGCGAAAAAGTCACAAGTTATAGGCTTCGGAATATTACACACAAACTGAGTCCAATTTGAGACGTTGACGCACGGATGGAGCTAACTTGTTTTGACTATCACGACTCTTGTTCTAACACTTCAAATGTGTTGAAACAATAGTAATGGAAGAGGTTGAGTCCAATTACGAGGTCCGGTTGCGAAAAAGTCACAAGTTATAGGCTTCGGAATATTACACACAAACTGAGTCCAATTTGAGACGTTGACGCACGGATGGAGCTAACTTGTTTCGACTATCACGAATCTTGTTCCAACACTTCAAATGTATTGAAACAATAGTAATGGAAGAGTTTGAGTCCAATTACGAGGTCCGGTTGCGAAAAAGTCACAAGTTATAGGCTTCGTAATGTAACACACAAACTGTGTCCAAATAAAGACATTGATGCACGGATGGAGCTAACTTGTTTCGACTGTTCCGAATCTTGTTCCAACAATTCAAATGTGTTGAAACAATAGTGATGGAAAAGTTTGAGTCCAATTACGAGGTCTGGTTGCGCAAAAGTCACAAGTTATAGGCTTCGGAATGTAAGACACAAACTGAGTCCAATTTAAGACGTTGACGCACGGATGGAAGTAACTTGTTTCGACCGTCACGAATCTTGTTCCAACACTGCAAATTTGTTGATACAATAGTAATGGAAGAGTTTGAGTCCAATTAGGAGGTCTGGTTGCGAAAAAGTCCCAAGTTATAGGCTTCGGAATATAACACACAAACTGAGTCCAATATGAGACGTTGACGCACGGATGGAGCTAACTTGTTTCGACCATCACGAATCTTGTTCCAACACTCCAAATGTGTTGAAACAATAGTAATGGAAGAGTTTGAGTCCAATTACGAGGTCCGGTTGCAAAAAAGTCACAAGTTATAGGCTTCGTAATGTAACACACAAACTGAGTCCAATTAAAGACATTGACGCACGGATGTAGCTAACTTCTTTCGACTGTCCCGAATCTTGTTCCAACACTTCAAATGTGTTGAAACAATAGTAATGGAAGAGTTTGAGTCCAATTACGAGGTCCGGTTGCGAAAAAGTCCCAAGTTATAGGCTTCGGAATATAACACACAAACTGAGTCCAATATGAGACGTTGACGCACGGATGGAGCTAACTTGTTTCGACTGTCACGAATCTTGTTCCAACACTCCAAATGTGTTGGAACAATAGTAATGGAAGAGTTTGAGTCCAATTTCGAGGTCCAGTTGCGAAAAAGTCACAAGTTATAGGCTTAGGAATGTAAGACACAAATTGAGTCCAATTTGAGACGTTGACGCATGGATGCAGCTACCTTGTTTCGACTGTCACGAATCTTATTCCAACACTTCATATGTGTTGAAACAATAGTGATGGAAGAGTTTGAGTCCAATTACGAGGTCTGGTTGCGAAAAAGTCACAAGTTATAGGCTTCGGAATATTACACACAAACTGAGTCCAATTTGAGACGTTGACGCACGGATGGAGCTAACTTGTTTCGACTATCACGAATCTTGTTCCAACACTTCAAATGTGTTGAAACAATAGTAATGGAAGAGTTTGAGTCCAATTACGAGGTCCGGTTGCGAAAAAGTCACAAGTTATAGGCTTCGGAATGTAACACACAAACTGAGTCCAATTAAAGACATTGACGCACGGATGGAGCTAACTTGTTTCGACTGTCCCGAATCTTGTTCCAACACTTCAAATGTGTTGAAACAATAGTGATGGAAGAGTTTGAGTCCAATTACGAGGTCCGGTTGCGAAAAAGTCACAAGTTATAGGCTTCGGAATGTAAGACACAAACTGAGTCCAATTTGAGACGTTGACTAATGGATGGAGCAAACTTGTTTCGACTGTCACGAATCTTGTTCCAATACTTCAAATGGGTTGAAACAATAGTAATGGAAGAATTCAAGTCTAATTACAAATTCCGATTGCGGAAAAATTACAAGTTAAAGGCTTCGAAATATAACACACAAACTGAGTCCAATTTGAAACGTTGACGCACAGATGGAGCTAACTTGTTTCGACTGTCACGAATCTTGTTCCAACACTTCAAATTTGTTGAAACAATAGTAATGGAAGAGTTTGAGTCCAATTACGAGGTACGGTTGCGAAAAAGTCCCAAGTTATAGGCTTCGGAATATAACACACAAACTGAGTCCAATATGAGACGTTGACGCACGGATGGAGCTAACTTGTTTACGACCGTCACGAATCTTGTTCCAACACTCCAAATGTGTTGAAACAATAGTAATTGAATTGTTTGAGTCCAATTACGAGGTCCGGTTGTGAAAAAGTCACAAGTTATAGGCTTCGGAATGTTAGACACAAATTGAGTCCAATTTGAGACGTTGACGCATGGATGCAGCTAACTTGTTTCGACTGTCACGAATCTTGTTCCAACACTTCATATGTATTGAAATAATAGTAATGGAAGAGTTTGAGTCCAATTACGAGGTCCGGTTGCGAAAAAGTCACAAGTTATAGGCTTCGTAATGTAACACACAAACTGAGTCCAATTAAAGACATTGACGCACGGATGTAGCTAACTTCTTTCGACTGTCCCGAATCTTGTTCCAACACTTCAAATGTGTTGAAACAATAGTAATGGAAGAGTTTGAGTCCAATTACGAGGTCCGGTTGCGAAAAAGTCCCAAGTTATAGGCTTCGGAATATAACACACAAACTGAGTCCAATTTGAGACGTTGACTAATGGATGGAGCAAACTTGTTTCGACTGTCACGAATCTTGTTCCAATACTTCAAATGGGTTGAAACAATAGTAATGGAAGAATTCAAGTCTAATTACAAGGTCCGATTGCGGAAAAGTTAGAAGTTAAAGGCTTCGGAATATAACACACAAACTGAGTCTAATTTGAGACGTTGACGCACAGATGGAGCTAACTTGTTTCGACTGTCACGAATCTTGTTCCAACACTTCAAATTTGTTGAAACAATAGTAATGGAAGAATTTGAGTCCAATTACGAGGTACGGTTGCGAAAAAGTCCCAAGTTATAGGCTTCGGAATATAACACACAAACTGAGTCCAATTTGAGACGTTGACTAATGGATGGAGCAAACTTGTTTCGACTGTCACGAATCTTGTTCCAACACTCCAAATGTGTTGGAACAATAGTAATGGAAGAGTTTGAGTCCAATTACGAGGTCCGGTTGCGAAAAAGTCACAAGTTATAGGCTTCGGAATGTTAGACACAAATTGAGTCCAATTTGAGACGTTGACGCATGGATGCAGCTAACTTGTTTCGACTATCACGAATCTTGTTCCAACACTTCATATGTATTGAAACAATAGTAATGGAAGTGTTTGAGTCCAATTACGAGGTCTGGTTGCGAAATAGTCACAAGTTATAGGCTTCGGAATATAACACACAAACTGAATCCAATTTGAGACGTTGACTTACGGATGGAGCTAACTTGTTTTGACTATCAAGAATCTTGTTCCAACACTTCAAATGTGTTGAAACAATAGTAATGGAAGAGTTTGAGTCCAATTACGAGGTCCGATTGCGAAAAAGTCACAAGTTATAGGCTTCGTAATGTAACACACAAACTGTGTCCAAATAAAGACATTGACGCACGGATGTAGCTAACTTGTTTCGACTGTCCCGAATCTTGTTCTAACACTTCAAATGTGTTGAAACAATAGTGATGGAAGAGTTGGAGTCCAATTACGAGGTCTGGTTGCGCCAAAGTCACAAGTTATAGGCTTCGGATTGTAACACACAAACTGAGTGCAATTTGAGACGTTGACGCACGGATGGAAGTAACTTGTTTCGACTGTCCCAAATCTTGTTCTAACACTTAAAATCTGTTGAAACAATAGTAATGGAAGAGTTTGAGTCCAATTACGAGGTCCGGTTGTGAAAAAGTCACAAGTTATAGGCTTCGGAATATAACACACAAACTGAGTCCAATTTGAGACGTTGACGCACGGATGGAGCTAACTTGTTTCGACTATCACGAATCTTGTTCCAACACTTCATATGTGTTGAAACAATAGTAATGGAAGAGTTCGAGTCCAATTACGAGGTCCGGTTGCGAAAAAGTCACAAGTTATAGGCTTCGGAATGTAACACACAAACTGAGTCCAATTAAAGACATTGACGCACGGATGGAGCTAACTTGTTTCGACTGTCCCAAATCTTGTTCTAACACTTAAAATCTGTTGAAACAATAGTGATGGAAGAGTTTGAGTCCAATTACGAGGTACGGTTGCGAAAAAGTCCCAAGTTATAGGCTTCGGAATATAACACACAAACTGAGTCCAATATGAGACGTTGACGCACGGATGGAGCTAACTTGTTTACGACCGTCACGAATCTTGTTCCAACACTCCAAATGTGTTGAAACAATAGTAATGGAAGAGTTTGAGTCCAATTACGAGGTCCGGTTGTGAAAAAGTCACAAGTTATAGGCTTCGGAATGTTAGACACAAATTGAGTCCAATTTGAAACGTTGACGCATGGATGCAGCTAACTTGTTTCGACTGTCACGAATCTTGTTCCAACACTTCATATGTATTGAAATAATAGTAATGGAAGAGTTTGAGTCCAATTACGAGGTCCGGTTGCGAAATAGTCACAAGTTATAGGCTTCGTAATGTAACACACAAACTGAGTCCAATTAAAGACATTGACGCACGGATGTAGCTAACTTCTTTCGACTGTCCCGAATCTTGTTCCAACACTTCAAATGTGTTGAAACAATAGTAATGGAAGAGTTTGAGTCCAATTACGAGGTCCGGTTGCGAAAAAGTCCCAAGTTATAGGCTTCGGAATATAACACACAAACTGAGTCCAATATGAGACGTTGACGCACGGATGGAGCTAACTTGTTTCGACTGTCATGAATCTTGTTCCAACACTCCAAATGTGTTGGAACAATAGTAATGGAAGAGTTTGAGTCCAATTTCGAGGTCCAGTTGCGAAAAAGTCACAAGTTATAGGCTTAGGAATGTAAGACACAAATTGAGTCCAATTTGAGACGTTGACGCATGGATGCAGCTACCTTGTTTCGACTGTCACGAATCTTATTCCAACACTTCATATGTGTTGAAACAATAGTGATGGAAGAGTTTGAGTCCAATTACGAGGTCTGGTTGTGAAAAAGTCACAAGTTATAGGCTTCGGAATATTACACACAAACTGAGTCCAATTTGAGACGTTGACGCACGGATGGAGCTAACTTGTTTCGACTATCACGAATCTTGTTCCAACACTTCAAATATGTTGAAACAATAGTAATGGAAGAGTTTGAGTCCAATTACGAGGTCCGATTGCGAAAAAGTCACAAGTTATAGGCTTCGTAATGTAACACACAAACTGTGTCCAAATAAAGACATTGATGCACGGATGGAGCTAACTTGTTTCGACTGTCCCGAATCTTGTTCCAACACTTCAAATGTGTTGAAACAATAGTGATGGAAAAGTTTGAGTCCAATTACGAGGTCTGGTTGCGCAAAAGTCACAAGTTATAGGCTTCGGAATGTAAGACACAAACTGAGTCCAATTTGAGACGTTGACGCACGGATGGAAGTAACTTGTTTCGACTGTCACGAATCTTGTTCCAACACTTCATATGTGTTGAAACAATAGTGATGGAAGAGTTTGAGTCCAATTACGAGGTCTGGTTGCGAAAAAGTCACAAGTTATAGGCTTCGGAATATTACACACAAACTGAGACCAATTTGAGACGTTGACGCACGGATGGAGCTAAATTGTTTTGACTATCACGACTCTTGTTCTAACACTTCAAATGTGTTGAAACAATAGTAATGGAAGAGGTTGAGTCCAATTACGAGGTCCGGTTGCGAAAAAGTCACAAGTTATAGGCTTCGGAATATTACACACAAACTGAGTCCAATTTGAGACGTTGACGCACGGATGGAGCTAACTTGTTTCGACTATCACGAATCTTGTTCCAACACTTCAAATGTGTTGAAACAATAGTAATGGAAGAGTTTGAGTCCAATTACGAGGTCCGGTTGCGAAAAAGTCACAAGTTATAGGCTTCGTAATGTAACACACAAACAGTGTCCAAATAAAGACATTGATGCACGGATGGAGCTAACTTGTTTCGACTGTTCCGAATCTTGTTCCAACAATTCAAATGTGTTGAAACAATAGTGATGGAAAAGTTTGAGTCCAATTACGAGGTCTGGTTGCGCAAAAGTCACAAGTTATAGGCTTCGGAATGTAAGACACAAACTGAGTCCAATTTAAGACGTTGACGCACGGATGGAAGTAACTTGTTTCGACTGTCACGAATCTTGTTCCAACACTTCAAATGTGTTGAAACAATAGTAATGGAAGAGTTTGAGTCCAATTATGAGGTCTGCTTGCGAAAAAGTCCCAAGTTATATGCTTCGGAATATAACACACAAACTGAGTCCAATATGAGACGTTGACGCACGGATGGAGCTAACTTGTTTCGACCGTCACGAATCTTGTTCCAACACTCCAAATGTGTTGAAACAATAGTAATGGAAGAGTATGAGTCCAATTACGAGGTCCGATTGCGAAAAAGTCCCAAGTTATAGGCTTCGGAATATAACACACAAACTGAGTCCAATATGAGACGTTGACGCACGGATGGAGCTAACTTGTTTCGACTGTCACGAATCTTGTTTCAACACTCCAAATGTGTTGGAACAATAGTAATGGAAGAGTTTGAGTCCAATTACGAGGTCCAGTTGCGAAAAAGTCACAAGTTATAGGCTTAGGAATGTAAGACACAAATTTAGTCCAATTTGAGACGTTGACGCATGGATGCAGCTACCTTGTTTCGACTGTCACGAATCTTATTCCAACACTTCATATGTGTTGAAACAATAGTGATGGAAGAGTTTGAGTCCAATTACGAGGTCTGGTTGCTAAAAAGTCACAAGTTATAGGCTTCGGAATATTACACACAAACTGAGTCCAATTTGAGACGTTGACGCACGGATGGAGCTAACTTGTTTCGACTATCACGAATCTTGTTCCAACACTTCAAATGTGTTGAAACAATAGTAATGGAAGAGTTTGAGTCCAATTACGAGGTCCGGTTGCGAAAAAGTCACAAGTTATAGGCTTCGTAATGTAACACACAAACTGTGTCCAAATAAAGACATTGATGCACGGATGGAGCTAACTTGTTTCGACTGTCCCGAATCTTGTTCCAACACTTCAAATGTGTTGAAACAATAGTGATGGAAAAGTTTGAGTCCAATTACGAGGTCTGGTTGCGCAAAAGTCACAAGTTATAGGCTTCGGAATGTAAGACACAAACGGAGTCCAATTTGAGACGTTGACGCACGGATGGAAGTAACTTGTTTCGACTGTCACGAATCTTGTTCCAACACTTCATATGTTTTGAAACAATAGTGATGGAAGAGTTTGAGTCCAATTACGAGGTCTGGTTGCGAAAAAGTCACAAGTTATAGGCTTCGGAATATTACACACAAACTGAGTCCAATTTGAGACGTTGACGCACGGATGGAGCTAACTTGTTTTGACTATCACGAATCTTGTTCCAACACTTCAAATGTGTTGAAACAATAGTAATGGAAGAGGTTGAGTCCAATTACGAGGTCCGGTTGCGAAAAAGTCACAAGTTATAGGCTTCGGAATATTACACACAAACTGAGTCCAATTTGAGACGTTGACGCACGGATGGAGCTAACTTCTTTCGACTGTCCCGAATCTTGTTCCAACACTTCAAATGTGTTGAAACAATACTAATGGAAGAGTTTGAGTCCAATTACGAGGTCTGGTTGCGAAAAAGTCCCAAGTTATAGGCTTCGGAATATAACACACAAACTGAGTCCAATATGTGACGTTGACGCACGGATGGAGCTAACTTGTTTCGACTGTCACGAATCTTGTTCCAACACTCCAAATGTGTTGGAACAATAGTAATGGAAGAGTTTGAGTCCAATTACGAGGTCCGGTTGCGAAAAAGTCACAAGTTATAGGCTTCGGAATGTTAGACACAAATTGAGTCCAATTTGAGACGTTGACGCATGGATGCAGCTAATGTGTTTCGACTATCACGAATCTTGTTCCAACACTTCATATGTATTGAAACAATAGTAATGGAAGTGTTTGAGTCCAATTACGAGGTCTGGTTGCGAAATAGTCACAAGTTATAGGCTTCGGAATATAACACACAAACTGAGTCCAATTTGAGACGTTGACTTACGGATGGAGCTAACTTGTTTTGACTATCACGAATCTTGTTCCAACACTTCAAATGTGTTGAAACAATAGTAATGGAAGAGTTTGAGTCCAATTACGAGGTCCGATTGCGAAAAAGTCACAAGTTATAGGCTTCGTAATGTAACACACAAACTGTGTCCAAATAAAGACATTGACGCACGGATGTAGCTAACTTGTTTCGACTGTCCCGAATCTTGTTCCAACACTTCAAATGTGTTGAAACAATAGTGATGGAAGAGTTGGAGTCCAATTACGAGGTCTGGTTGCGCAAAAGTCACAAGTTATAGGCTTCGGAATGTAACACACAAACTGAGTGCAATTTGAGACGTTGACGCACGGATGGAAGTAACTTGTTTCGACTGTCCCAAATCTTGTTCTAACACTTAAAATCTGTTGAAACAATAGTAATGGAAGAGTTTGAGTCCAATTACGAGGTCCGGTTGTGAAAAAGTCACAAGTTATAGGCTTCGGAATATAACACACAAACTGAGTCCAATTTGAGACGTTGACGCACGGATGGAGCTAACTTGTTTCGACTATCACGAATCTTGTTCCAACACTTCATATGTGTTGAAACAATAGTAATGGAAGAGTTTGAGTACAATTACGAGGTCCGGTTGCGAAAAAGTCACAAGTTATAGGCTTCGGAATGTAACATACAAACTGAGTCCAATTAAAGACCTTGACGCACGGATGGAGCTAACTTGTTTCGACTGTCCCGAATCTTGTTCCAACACTTCAAATGTGTTGAAACAATAGTGATGGAAGAGTTTGAGTCCAATTACGAGGTCCGGTTGCGAAAAAGTCACAAGTTATAGGCTTCGGAATGTAAGACACAAACTGAGTCCAATTTGAGACGTTGACTAATGGATGGAGCAAACTTGTTTCGACTGTCACGAATCTTGTTCCAATACTTCAAATGGGTTGAAACAATAGTAATGGAAGAATTCAAGTCTAATTACAAATTCCGATTGCGGAAAAGTTACAAGTTAAAGGCTTCGAAATATAACACACAAACTGAGTCCAATTTGAGACGTTGACGCACAGATGGAGCTAACTTGTTTCGACTGTCACGAATCTTGTTCCAACACTTCAAATTTATTGAAACAATAGTAATGGAAGAGTTTGAGTCCAATTACGAGGTACGGTTGCAAAAAAGTCCCAAGTTATAGGCTTCGGAATATAACACACAAACTGAGTCCAATATGAGACGTTGACGCACGGATGGAGCTAACTTGTTTACGACCGTCACGAATCTTGTTCCAACACTCCAAATGTGTTGAAACAATAGTAATGGAATTGTTTGAGTCCAATTACGAGGTCCGGTTGTGAAAAAGTCACAAGTTATAGGCTTCGGAATGTTAGACACAAATTGAGTCCAATTTGAGACGTTGACGCATGGATGCAGCTAACTTGTTTCGACTGTCACGAATCTTGTTCCAATACTTCATATGTATTGAAATAATAGTAATGGAAGAGTTTGAGTCCAATTACGAGGTCCGGTTGCGAAAAAGTCACAAGTTATAGGCTTCGTAATGTAACACACAAACTGAGTCCAATTTAAGACATTGACGCACGGATGTAGCTAACTTCTTTCGACTGTCCCGAATCTTGTTCCAACACTTCAAATGTGTTGAAACAATAGTAATGGAAGAGTTTGAGTCCAATTACGAGGTCCGGTTGCGAAAAAGTCCCAAGTTATAGGCTTCGGAATATAACACACAAACTGAGTCCAATATGAGACGTTGACGCACGGATGGAGCTAATTTGTTTCGACTGTCACGAATCTTGTTCCAACACTCCAAATGTGTTGGAACAATAGTAATGGAAGAGTTTGAGTCCAATTTCGAGGTCCAGTTGCGAAAAAGTCACAAGTTATAGGCTTAGGAATGTAAGACACAAATTGAGTCCAATTTGAGACGTTGACGCATGGATGCAGCTACCTTGTTTCGACTGTCACGAATCTTATTCCAACACTTCATATGTGTTGAAACAATAGTGATGGAAGAGTTTGAGTCCAATTACGAGGTCTGGTTGCGAAAAAGTCACAAGTTATAGGCTTCGGAATATTACACACAAACTGAGTCCAATTTGAGACGTTGACGCACGGATGGAGCTAACTTGTTTCGACTATCACGAATCTTGTTCCAACACTTCAAATGTGTTGAAACAATAGTAATGGAAGAGTTTGAGTCCAATTACGAGGTCCGGTTGCGAAAAAGTCACAAGTTATAGGCTTCGTAATGTAACACACAAACTGTGTCCAAATAAAGACATTGATGCACGGATGGAGCTAACTTGTTTCGACTGTCCCGAATCTTGTTCCAACACTTCAAATGTGTTGAAACAATAGTGATGGAAAAGTTTGAGTCCAATTACGAGGTCTGGTTGCGCAAAAGTCACAAGTTATAGGCTTCGGAATGTAAGACACAAACTGAGTCCAATTTGAGACGTTGACGCACGGATGGAAGTAACTTGTTTCGACTGTCACGAATCTTGTTCCAACACTTCATATGTGTTGAAACAATAGTGATGGAAGAGTTTGAGTCCAATTACGAGGTCTGGTTGCGAAAAAGTCACAAGTTATAGGCTTCGGAATATTACACACAAACTGAGTCCAATTTGAGACGTTGACGCACGGATGGAGCTAACTTGTTTTGACTATCACGAATCTTGTTCTAACACTTCAAATGTGTTGAAACAATAGTAATGGAAGAGGTTGATTCCAATTATGAGGTCCGGTTGCGAAAAAGTCACAAGTTATAGGCTTCGGAATATTACATACAAACTGAGTCCAATTTGAGACGTTGACGCACGGATGGAGCTAACTTGTTTCGACTATCACGAATCTTGTTCCAACACTTCAAATGTGTTGAAACAATAGTAATGGAAGAGTTTGAGTCCAATTACGAGGTCCGGTTGCGAAAAAGTCACAAGTTATAGGCTTCGTAATGTAACACACAAACTGTGTCCAAATAAAGACATTGATGCACGGATGGAGCTAACTTGTTTCGACTGTCCCGAATCTTGTTCCAACACTTCAAATGTGTTGAAACAATAGTGATGGAAAAGTTTGAGTCCAATTACAAGGTCTGGTTGCGCAAAAGTCACAAGTTATAGGCTTCGGTATATAAGACACAAACTGAGTCCAATTGGAGACGTTGACGCACGGATGGAAGATACTTGTTTCGACTGTCACGAATCTTGTTCCAACACTTCAAATGTGTTGAAACAATAGTTATGGAAGAGTTGGAGTCCAATTACGAGGTCTGGTTGCGCAAACGTCACAAGTTATAGGCTTCGGAATGTAACACACAAACTGAGTGCAATTTGAGACGTTGACGCACGGATGGAAGTAAATTGTTTCGACTGTCCCAAATCTTGTTCTAACACTTAAAATCTGTTGAAACAATAGTAATGGAAGAGTTTGAGTCCAATTACGAGGTCCGGTTGTGAAAAAGTCACAAGTTATAGGCTTCGGAATATAACACACAAACTGAGTCCAATTTGAGACGTTGACGCACGGATGGAGCTAACTTGTTTCGACTATCACGAATCTTGTTCCAACACTTCAAATGTGTTGAAACAATAGTAATGGAAGAGTTCGAGTCCAATTACGAGGTCCGGTTGCGAAAAAGTCACAAGTTATAGGCTTCGGAATGTAACACACAAACTGAGTCCAATTAAAGACATTGACGCACGGATGGAGCTAACTTGTTTCGACTGTCCCGAATCTTGTTCCAACACTTCAAATGTTTTGAAACAATAGTGATGGAGGAGTTTGAGTCCAATTACGAGGTCCGGTTGCGAAAAAGTCACAAGTTATAGGCTTCGGAATGTAAGACACAAACTGAGTCCAATTTGAGACGTTGACTAATGGATGGAGCAAACTTGTTTCGACTGTCACGAATCTTGTTCCAATACTTCAAATGGGTTGAAACAATAGTAATGGAAGAATTCAAGTCTAATTACAAGGTCCGATTGCGGAAAAGTTACAAGTTAAAGGCTTCGGAATATAACACACAAACTGAGTCCAATTTGAGACGTTGACGCACAGATGGAGCTAACTTGTTTCGACTGTCACGAATCTTGTTCCAACACTTCAAATTTGTTGAAACAATAGTAATGGAAGAATTTGAGTCCAATTACGAGGTACGGTTGCGAAAAAGTCCCAAGTTATAGGCTTCGGAATATAACACACAAACTGAGTCCAATATGAGACGTTGACGCACGGATGGAGCTAATTTGTTTCGACTGTCACGAATCTTGTTCCAACACTCCAAATGTGTTGGAACAATAGTAATGGAAGAGTTTGAGTCCAATTACGAGGTCCGGTTGCGAAAAAGTCACAAGTTATAGGCTTCGGAATGTTAGACACAAATTGAGTCCAATTTGAGACGTTGACGCATGGATGCAGCTAACTTGTTTCGACTATCACGAATCTTGTTCCAACACTTCATATGTATTGAAACAATAGTAATGGAAGTGTTTGAGTCCAATTACGAGGTTTGGTTGCGAAATAGTCACAAGTTATAGGCTTCGGAATATAACACACAAACTGAGTCCAATTTGAGACGTTGACGCACGGATGGAGCTAACTTGTTTCGACTATCACGAATCTTGTTCCAACACTTCAAATGTGTTGAAACAATAGTAATGGAAGAGTTTGAGTCCAATTACGAGGTCCGGTTGCGAAAAAGTCACAAGTTATAGGCTTCGTAATGTAACACACAAACTGTGTCCAAATAAAGACATTGATGCACGGATGGAGCTAACTTGTTTCGACTGTCCCGAATCTTGTTCCAACACTTCAAATGTGTTGAAACAATAGTGATGGGAAAGTTTGAGTCCAATTACGAGGTCTGGTTGCGCAAAAGTCACAAGTTATTGGCTTCGGAATGTAAGACACAAACTGAGTCCAATTTGAGACGTTGACGCACGGATGGAAGTAACTTGTTTCGACGGTCACGAATCTTGTTCCAACACTTCAAATGTGTTGAAACAATAGTAATGGAAGAGTTTGAGTCCAATTACGAGGTCTGGTTGTGAAAAAGTCCAAAGTTATAGGCTTCGGAATATAACACACAAACTGAGTCCAATATGAGACGTTGACGCACGGATGGAGCTAACTTGTTTCGACCGTCACGAATCTTGTTCCAACACTCCAAATGTGTTGAAACAATAGTAATGGAAGAGTTTGAGTCCAATCACGAGGTCCGGTTGCGAAAAAGTCACAAGTTATAGGCTTAGGAATGTAAGACACAAATTGAGTCCAATTTGAGACGTTGACGCATGGATGCAGCTAACTTGTTTCGACTGTCACGAATCTTGTTCCAACACTTCAAATGTGTTGAAACAATAATGATGGAAGAGTTGGAGTCCAATTACGAGGTCTGGTTGCGCAAAAGTCACAAGTTATAGGCTTCGGAATATAACACACAAACTGAGTCCAATATGAGACGTTGACGCACGGATGGAGCTAATTTGTTTCGACTGTCACGAATCTTGTTCCAACACTCCAAATGTGTTGGAACAATAGTAATGGAAGAGTTTGAGTCCAATTTCGAGGTCCAGTTGCGAAAAAGTCACAAGTTATAGGCTTAGGAATGTAAGACACAAATTGAGTCCAATTTGAGACGTTGACGCATGGATGCAGCTACCTTGTTTCGACTGTCACGAATCTTATTCCAACACTTCATATGTGTTGAAACAATAGTGATGGAAGAGTTTGAGTCCAATTACGAGGTCTGGTTGCGAAAAAGTCACAAGTTATAGGCTTCGGAATATTACACACAAACTGAGTCCAATTTGAGACGTTGACGCACGGATGGAGCTAACTTGTTTCGACTATCACGAATCTTGTTCCAACACTTCAAATGTGTTGAAACAATAGTAATGGAAGAGTTTGAGTCCAATTACGAGGTCCGGTTGCGAAAAAGTCACAAGTTATAGGCTTCGTAATGTAACACACAAACTGAGTCCAATTAAAGACATTGACGCACGGATGTAGCTAACTTCTTTCGACTGTCCCGAATCTTGTTCCAACACTACAAATGTGTTGAAACAATAGTAATGGAAGAGTTTGAGTCCAATTACGAGGTCCGGTTGCGAAAAAGTCCCAAGTTATAGGCTTCGGAATATAACACACAAACTGAGTCCAATATGAGACGTTGACGCACGGATGGAGCTAATTTGTTTCGACTGTCACGAATCTTGTTCCAACACTCCAAATGTGTTGGAACAATAGTAATGGAAGAGTTTGAGTCCAATTTCGAGGTCCAGTTGCGAAAAAGTCACAAGTTATAGGCTTAGGAATGTAAGACACAAATTGAGTCCAATTTGAGACGTTGACGCATGGATGCAGCTACCTTGTTTCGACTGTCACGAATCTTATTTTAACACTTCATATGTGTTGAAACAATAGTGATGGAAGAGTTTGAGTCCAATTACGAGGTCTGGTTGCGAAAAAGTCACAAGTTATAGGCTTCGGAATATTACACACAAACTGAGTCCAATTTGAGACGTTGACGCACGGATGGAGCTAACTTGTTTCGACTATCACGAATCTTGTTCCAACACTTCAAATGTGTTGAAACAATAGTAATGGAAGAGTTTGAGTCCAATTACGAGGTCCGGTTGCGAAAAAGTCACAAGTTATAGGCTTCGTAATGTAACACACAAACTGTGTCCAAATAAAGACATTGATGCACGGATGGAGCTAACTTGTTTCGACTGTCCCGAATCTTGTTCCAACACTTCAAATGTGTTGAAACAATAGTGATGGAAAAGTTTGAGTCCAATTACGAGGTCTGGTTGCGCAAAAGTCACAAGTTATAGGCTTCGGAATGTAAGACACAAACTGAGTCCAATTTGAGACGTTGACGCACGGATGGAAGTAACTTGTTTCGACTGTCACGAATCTTGTTCCAACACTTCATATGTGTTGAAACAATAGTGATGGAAGAGTTTGAGTCCAATTACGAGGTCTGGTTGCGAAAAAGTCACAAGTTATAGGCTTCGGAATATTACACAAAAACTGAGTCCAATTTGAGACGTTGACGCACGGATGGAGCTAACTTGTTTTGACTATCACGAATCTTGTTCTAACACTTCAAATGTGTTGAAACAATAGTAATGGAAGAGGTTGATTCCAATTACGAGGTCCGGTTGTGAAAAAGTCACAAGTTATAGGCTTCGGTATATAAGACACAAACTGAGTCCAATTTGAGACGTTGACGCACGGATGGAAGATACTTGTTTCGACTGTCACGAATCTTGTTCCAACACTTCAAATGTGTTTAAACAATAGTTATGGAAGAGTTGGAGTCCAATTACGAGGTCTGGTTGCGCAAACGTCACAAGTTATAGGCTTCGGAATGTAACACACAAACTGAGTGCAATTTGAGACGTTGACGCACGGATGGAAGTAACTTGTTTCGACTGTCCCAAATCTTGTTCTAACACTTAAAATCTGTTGAAACAATAGTAATGGAAGAGTTTGAGTCCAATTACGAGGTCCGGTTGTGAAAAAGTCACAAGTTATAGGCTTCGGAATATAACACACAAACTGAGTCCAATTTGAGACGTTGACGCACGGATGGAGCTAACTTGTTTCGACTATCACGAATCTTGTTCCAACACTTCAAATGTGTTGAAACAATAGTAATGGAAGAGTTCGAGTCCAATTACGAGGTCCGGTTGCGAAAAAGTCACAAGTTATAGGCTTCGGAATGTAACACACAAACTGAGTCCAATTAAAGACATTGACGCACGGATGGAGCTAACTTGTTTCGACTGTCCCGAATCTTGTTCCAACACTTCAAATGTTTTGAAACAATAGTGATGGAGGAGTTTGAGTCCAATTACGAGGTCCGGTTGCGAAAAAGTCACAAGTTATAGGCTTCGGAATGTAAGACACAAACTGAGTCCAATTTGAGACGTTGACTAATGGATGGAGCAAACTTGTTTCGACTGTCACGAATCTTGTTCCAATACTTCAAATGGGTTGAAACAATAGTAATGGAAGAATTCAAGTCTAATTACAAGGTCCGATTGCGGAAAAGTTACAAGTTAAAGGCTTCGGAATATAACACACAAACTGAGTCCAATTTGAGACGTTGACGCACAGTTGGAGCTAACTTGTTTCGACTGTCACGAATCTTTTTCCAACACTTCAAATGTGTTGAAACAATAGTAATGGAAGAGTTTGAGTCTAATTACGAGGTCCGGTTGCGAAAAAGTCAAAAGTTATAGGCTTCGTAATGTAACACACAAACAGTGTCCAAATAAAGACATTGATGCACGGATGGAGCTAACTTGTTTCGACTGTTCCGAATCTTGTTCCATCAATTCAAATGTGTTGAAACAATAGTGATGGAAAAGTTTGAGTCCAATTACGAGGTCTGGTTGCGCAAAAGTCACAAGTTATAGGCTTCGGAATGTAAGACATAAACTGAGTCCAATTTAAGACGTTGACGCACGGATGGAAGTAACTTGTTTCGACTGTCACGAATCTTGTTCCAACACTTCAAATGTGTTGAAACAATAGTAATGGAAGAGTTTGAGTCCAATTATGAGGTCTGGTTGCGAAAAAGTCCCAAGTTATAGGCTTCGGAATATAACACACAAACTGAGTCCAATATGAGACGTTGACGCACGGATGGAGCTAACTTGTTTCGACCGTCACGAATCTTGTTCCAACACTCCAAATGTGTTGAAACAATAGTAATGGAAGAGTATGAGTCCAATTACGAGGTCCGATTGCGAAAAAGTCCCAAGTTATAGGCTTCGGAATATAACACACAAACTGAGTCCAATATGAGACGTTGACGCACGGATGGAGCTAACTTGTTTCGACTGTCACGAATCTTGTTCCAACACTCCAAATGTGTTAGAACAATAGTAATGGAAGAGTTTGAGTCCAATTACGAGGTCCAGTTGCGAAAAAGTCACAAGTTATAGGCTTAGGAATGTAAGACACAAATTTAGTCTAATTTGAGACGTTGACGCATGGATGCAGCTACCTTGTTTCGACTGTCACGAATCTTATTCCAACACTTCATATGTGTTGAAACAATAGTGATGGAAGAGTTTGAGTCCAATTACGAGGTCTGGTTGCTAAAAAGTCACAAGTTATAGGCTTCGGAATATTACACACAAACTGAGTCCAATTTGAGACGTTGACGCACGGATGGAGCTAACTTGTTTCGACTATCACGAATCTTGTTCCAACACTTCAAATGTGTTGAAACAATAGTAATGGAAGAGTTTGAGTCCAATTACGTGGTCCGGTTGCGAAAAAGTCACAAGTTATAGGCTTCGTAATGTAACACACAAACTGTGTCCAAATAAAGACATTGATGCACGGATGGAGCTAACTTGTTTCGACTGTCCCGAATCTTGTTCCAACACTTCAAATGTGTTGAAACAATAGTGATGGAAAAGTTTGAGTCCAATTATGAGGTCTGGTTGCGCAAAAGTCACAAGTTATAGGCTTCGGAATGTAAGACACAAACTGAGTCCAATTTGAGACGTTGACGCACGGATGGAAGTAACTTGTTTCGACTGTCACGAATCTTGTTCCAACACTTCATATGTGTTGAAACAATAGTGATGGAAGAGTTTGAGTCCAATTACGAGGTCTGGTTGCGAAAAAGTCACAAGTTATAGGCTTCGGAATATTACACACAAACTGAGTCCAATTTGAGACGTTGACGCACGGATGGAGCTAACTTGTTTGACTATCACGAATCTTGTTCCAACACTTCAAATGTGTTGAAACAATAGTAATGGAAGAGGTTGAGTCCAATTACGAGGTCCGGTTGCGAAAAAGTCACAAGTTATAGGCTTCGGAATATTGCACACAAACTGAGTCCAATTTGAGACGTTGACGCACGGATGGAGCTAACTTCTTTCGACTGTCCCGAATCTTGTTCCAACACTTCAAATGTGTTGAAACAATAGTAATGGAAGAGTTTGAGTCCAATTACGAGGTCCGGTTGCGAAAAAGTCCCAAGTTATAGGCTTCGGAATATAACACACAAACTGAGTCCAATATGAGACGTTGACGCACGGATGGAGCTAACTTGTTTCGACTGTCACGAATCTTGTTCCAACACTCCAAATGTGTTGGAACAATAGTAATGGAAGAGTTTGAGTCCAATTACGAGGTCCGGTTGCGAAAAAGTCACAAGTTATAGGCTTCGGAATGTTAGACACAAATTGAGTCCAATTTGAGACGTTGACGCATGGACGCAGCTAATGTGTTTCGACTATCACGAATCTTGTTCCAACACTTCATATGTATTGAAACAATAGTAATGGAAGTGTTTGAGTCCAATTACGAGGTCTGGTTGCGAAATAGTCACAAGTTATAGGCTTCGGAATATAACACACAAACTGAGTCCAATTTGAGACGTTGACTTACGGATGGAGCTAACTTGTTTTGACTATCACGAATCTTGTTCCAACACTTCAAATGTGTTGAAACAATAGTAATGGAAGAGTTTGAGTCCAATTACGAGGTCCGATTGCGAAAAAGTCACAAGTTATAGGGCTTCGTAATGTAACACACAAACTGTGTCCAAATAAAGACATTGACGCACGGATGTAGCTAACTTGTTTCGACTGTCCCGAATCTTGTTCCAACACTTCAAATGTGTTGAAACAATAGTGATGGAAGAGTTGGAGTCCAATTACGAGGTCTGGTTGCGCAAAAGTCACAAGTTATAGGCTTCGGAATGTAACACACAAACTGAGTGCAATTTGAGACGTTGACGCACGGATGGAAGTAACTTGTTTCGACTGTCCAAAATCTTGTTCTAACACTTAAAATCTGTTGAAACAATAGTAATGGAAGAGTTTGAGTCCAATTACGAGGTCCGGTTGTGAAAAAGTCACAAGTTATAGGCTTCGGAATATAACACACAAACTGAGTCCAATTTGAGACGTTGACGCACGGATGGAGCTAACTCGTTTCGACTATCACGAATCTTGTTCCAACACTTCATATGTGTTGAAACAATAGTAATGGAAGAGTTTGAGTCCAATTACGAGGTCCGGTTGAGAAAAAGTCACAAGTTAAAGGCTTCGGAATGTAACACACAAACTGAGTCCAAATAAAGACATTGATGCACGGATGGAGCTAACTTGTTTCGACTGTCCCGAATCTTGTTCCAACACTTCAAATGTGTTGAAACAATAGTGATGGAAAAGTTTGAGTCCAATTACGAGGTCTGGTTGCGCAAAAGTCACAAGTTATAGGCTTCGGAATGTAAGACACAAACTGAGTCCAATTTGAGACGTTGACGCACGGATGGAAGTAACTTGTTTCGACTGTCACGAATCTTGTTCCAACACTTCATATGTGTTGAAACAATAGTGATGGAAGAGTTTGAGTCCAATTACGAGGTCTGGTTGCGAAAAAGTCACAAGTTATAGGCTTCGGAATATACACACAAACTGAGTCCAATTTGAGACGTTGACGCACGGATGGAGCTAACTTGTTTTGACTATCACGAATCTTGTTCCAACACTTCAAATGTGTTGAAACAATAGTAATGGAAGAGTTGATCCAATTATGAGGTCTGGTTGCGAAAAAGTCACAAGTTATAGGCTTCGGAATATTACATACAAACTGAGTCCAATTTGAGACGTTGACGCACGATGGAGCTAACTTGTTTCGACTATCACGAATCTTGTTCCAACACTTCAAATGTGTTGAAACAATAGTAATGGAAGAGTTTGAGTCCAATTACGAGGTCGGTTGCGAAAAGTCACAAGTATAGGCTTCGTAATGTAACACACAAACTGTGTCCAAATAAAGACATTGATGCACGGATGGAGCTAACTTGTTTCGACTGTCCCGAATCTTGTTCCAACACTTCAAATGTGTTGAAACAATAGTGATGGAAAAGTTTGAGTCCAATTACGAGGTCTGGTTGCGCAAAGGTCACAAGTTATAGGCTTCGGTATATAAGACACAAACTGAGTCCAATGGAGACGTTGACGCACGGATGGAAGATACTTGTTTCGACTGTCACGAATCTTGTTCCAACACTTCAAATGTGTTGAAACAATAGTTTATGGAAGAGTTGGAGTCCAATACGAGGTCTGGTTGCGCAAACGTCACAAGTTATAGGCTTCGGAATGTAACACACAAACTGAGTGCAATTTGAGACGTTGACGCACGGATGGAAGTAAATTGTTTCGACTGTCCCAAATCTTGTTCTAACACTTAAAATCTGTTTGAAACAATAGTAATGGAAGAGTTTGAGTCCAATTACGAGGTCCGGTTGCGAAAAAGTCACAAGTTATAGGCTTCGGAATTATACACAAACTGAGTCCAATTTGAGACGTTGACGCACGGATGGAGCTAACTTGTTTCGACTATCACGAATCTTGTTCCAACACTTCAAATGTGTTGAAACAATAGTAATGGAAGAGTTGAGTCCAATTACGAGGTCCGGTTGCGAAAAAGTCACAAGTTATAGGCTTCGGAATGTAACACACAAACTGAGTCCAATTAAAGACATTGACGCACGGATGGAGCTAACTTGTTTCGACTGTCCCGAATCTTGTTCCAACACTTCAAATGTTGAAACAATAGTATGGAGAGTTTGAGTCCAATTACGAGGTCCGGTTGCGAAAAAGTCACAAGTTATAGGCTTCGGAATGTAAGACACAAACTGAGTCCAATTTGAGACGTTGACGCACGGATGGAGCAACTTGTTTCGACTGTCACGAATCTTGTTCCAACACTTCAAATGTGTTGAAACAATAGTAATGGAAGAGTTCAGTCCAATTACGAGGTCTGGTTGCGAAAAGTCACAAGTTAAGGCTTCGGAATATAACACACAAACTGAGTCCAATTTGAGACGTTGACGCACATGGAGCTAACTTGTTTCGACTGTCACGAATCTTGTTCCAACACTTCAAATTTGTTGAAACAATAGTAATGGAAGATTTGAGTCCAATTACGAGGTCCGGTTGCGAAAAAGTCACAAGTTATAGGCTTCGGAATATAACACACAAACTGAGTCCAATTGAGACGTTGACGCACGGATGGAGCTAACTTTTTCGACTGTCACGAATCTTGTTCCAACACTTCAAATGTGTTGAAACAATAGTAATGGAAGAGTTTGAGTCCAATTACGAGGTCCGGTTGCGAAAAAGTCACAAGTTATAGGCTTCGGAATGTAACACAAATGAGTCCAATTTGAGACGTTGACGCACGGATGCTAACTTGTTTCGACTATCACGAATCTTGTTCCAACACTTCAAATTGAAACAATAGTAATGGAAGTGTTGAGTCCAATTACGAGGTCGGTTGCGAAAAGTCACAAGTTATAGGCTTCGGAATGTAACACAAACTGAGTCCAATTTGAGACGTTGACGCACGGATGGAGCTAACTTGTTTCGACTATCACGAATCTTGTTCCAACACTTCAAATGTGTTGAAACAATAGTAATGGAAGAGTTTGAGTCCAATTACGAGGTCCGGTTGCGAAAAAGTCACAAGTTATAGGCTTCGGAAATGTAACACACAAACTGAGTCCAATTTGAGACGTTGACGCACGGATGGAGCTAACTTGTTTCGACTGTCCCGAATCTTGTTCCAACACTTCAAATGTGTTGAAACAATAGTGATGGGAAAGTTTGAGTCCAATTACGAGGTCTGGTTGCGCAAAAGTCACAAGTTATTGGCTTCGGATGTAAGACACAAACTGAGTCCAATTTGAGACGTTGACGCACGGATGGAAGTAACTTGTTTCGACGGTCACGAATCTTGTTCCAACACTTCAAATGTGTTGAAACAATAGTAATGGAAGAGTTTGAGTCCAATTACGAGGTCTGGTTGTGAAAAAGTCCAAAGTTATAGGCTTCGGAATATAACACACAAACTGAGTCCAATATGAGACGTTGACGCACGGATGGAGCTAACTTGTTCGACCGTCACGAATCTTGTTCCAACACTCCAAATGTGTTGAAACAATAGTAATGGAAGAGTTTGAGTCCAATCACGAGGTCCGGTTGCGAAAAGTCACAAGTTATATGCTTAGGAATGTAAGACACAAATTGAGTCCAATTTGAGACGTTGACGCATGGATGCAGCTAACTTGTTTCGACTGTCACGAATCTTGTTCCAACACTTCAAATGTGTTGAAACAATAATGATGGAAGAGTTGGAGTCCAATTACGAGGTCTGGGTTGCGCAAAAGTCCACAAGTTATAGGCTTCGGAATATAACACACAAACTGAGTCCAATATGAGACGTTGACGCACGATGGAGCTAATTTGTTTCGACTGTCACGAATCTTGTTCCAACACTCCAAATGTGTTGGAACAATAGTGATGGAAGAGTTTGAGTCCAATTTCGAGGTCCAGTTGCGAAAAAGTCACAGTTATAGGCTTAGGAATGTAAGACACAAATTGAGTCCAATTTGAGACGTTGACGCATGGATGCAGCTACCTTGTTTCGACTGTCACGAATCTTATTCCAACACTTCATATGTGTTGAAACAATAGTGATGGAAGAGTTTGAGTCCAATTACGAGGTCTGGTTGCGAAAAAGTCACAAGTTATAGGCTTCGGAATATTACACACAAACTGAGTCCAATTTGAGACGTTGACGCACGGATGGAGCTAACTTGTTTCGACTATCACGAATCTTGTTCCAACACTTCAAATGTGTTGAAACAATAGTAATGGAAGAGTTTGAGTCCAATTACGAGGTCCGGTTGCGAAAAAAGTCACAAGTTATAGGCTTCGTAATGTAACACACAAACTGAGTCCAATTAAAGGACATTGACGCACGGATGTAGCTAACTTCTTTCGACTGTCCGAATCTTGTTCCAACACTACAAATGTGTTGAAACAATAGTAATGGAAGAGTTTGAGTCCAATTACGAGGTCCGGTTGCGAAAAAGTCCCAAGTTATAGGGCTTCGGAATATAACACACAAACTGAGTCCAATATGAGACGTTGACGCACGGATGGAGCTAATTTTGTTTCGACTGTCACGATCTTGTTCCAACACTCCAAATGTGTTGGAACAATAGTAATGGAAGAGTTTGAGTCCAATTTCGAGGTCCAGTTGCGAAAAAGTCACAAGTATAGGCTTAGGAATGTAAGACACAAATTGAGTCCAATTTGAGACGTTGACGCATGGATGCAGCTACCTTGTTTCGACTGTCACGAATCTTATTTTAACACTTCATATGTGTTGAAACAATAGTGATGGAAGAGTTTGAGTCCAATTACGAGGTCTGGTTGCGAAAAAGTCACAAGTTATAGGCTTCGGAATATTACACACAAACTGAGTCCAATTTGAGACGTTGACGCACGGATGGAGCTAACTTGTTTCGACTATCACGAATCTTGTTCCAACACTTCAAATGTGTTGAAACATAGTAATGGAAGAGTTTGAGTCCAATTACGAGGTCCGGTTGCGAAAAAGTCACAAGTTATAGGCTTCGTAATGTAACACACAAACTGTGTCCAAATAAAGACATTGATGCACGGATGGAGCTAACTTGTTTCGACTGTCCCGAATCTTGTTCCAACACTTCAAATGTGTTGAAACAATAGTGATGGAAAAGTTTGAGTCCAATTACGAGGTCTGGTTGCGCAAAAGTCACAAGTTATAGGCTTCGGGAATGTAAGACACAAACTGAGTCAATTTGAGACGTTGACGCACGGATGGAAGTAACTTGTTTCGACTGTCACGAATCTTGTTCCAACACTTCATATGTGTTGAAACAATAGTGATGGAAGAGTTTGAGTCCAATTACGAGGTCTGGTTGCGAAAAAGTCACAAGTTATCGGCTTCGGAATATTACACAAAAACTGAGTCCAATTTGAGACGTTGACGCACGGATGGAGCTAACTTGTTTTGACTATCACGAATCTTTGTTCTAACACTTCAAATGTGTTGAAACAATAGTAATGAAGAGGTTGATTCCAATTACGAGGTCCGGTTGTGAAAAAGTCACAAGTTATAGGCTTCGGTATATAAGACACAAACTGAGTCCAATTTGAGACGTTGACGCACGGATGGAAGATACTTGTTTCGACTGTCACGAATCTTGTTCCAACACTTCAAATGTGTTTAAACAATAGTTTATGGAAGAGTTGGAGTCCAATTACGAGGTCTGTTGCGCAAACGTCACAGTTATAGGCTTCGGATGTAACACACAAACTGAGTGCAATTTGAGACGTTGACGCACGGATGGAAGTAACTTGTTTCGACTGTCCCAAATCTTGTTCTAACACTTAAAATCTGTTGAAACAATAGTAATGGAAGAGTTTGAGTCCAATTACGAGGTCCGGTTGTGAAAAAGTCACAAGTTATAGGCTTCGGAATATAACACACAAACTGAGTCCAATTGAGACGTTGACGCACGGATGGAGCTAACTTGTTTCGACTATCACGAATCTTGTTCCAACACTTCAAATGTGTTGAAACAATAGTAATGGAAGAGTTCGAGTCCAATTACGAGGTCCGGTTGCGAAAAAGTCACAAGTTATAGGCTTCGGAATGTAACACACAAACTGAGTCCAATTAAAGACATTGACGCACGGATGGAGCTAACTTGTTTCGACTGTCCCGAATCTTGTTCCAACACTTCAAATGTTTTGAAACAATAGTGATGGAGGAGTTGAGTCCAATTACGAGGTCCGGTTGCGAAAAAGTCACAAGTTATAGGCTTCGGAATGTAAGACACAAACTGAGTCCAATTTGAGACGTTGACTAATGGATGGAGCAAACTTGTTTCGACTGTCACGAATCTTGTTCCAATACTTCAAATGGGTTGAAACAATAGTAATGGAAGAATTCAAGTCTAATTACAAGGTCCGATTGCGGAAAAGTTACAAGTTAAAGCTTCGAATATAACACACAAACTGAGTCCAATTTGAGACGTTGACGCACAGTTGGAGCTAACTTGTTTCGACTGTCACGAATCTTTTTCCAACACTTCAAATGTGTTGAAACAATAGTAATGGAAGAGTTTGAGTCTAATTACGAGGTCCGGTTGCGAAAAAGTCAAAAGTTATAGGCTTCGTAATGTAACACACAAACAGTGTCCAAATAAAGACATTGATGCACGGATGGAGCTAACTTGTTTCGACTGTTCCGAATCTTGTTCCATCATTCAAATGTGTTGAAACAATAGTGATGGAAAAGTTTGAGTCCAATTACGAGGTCTGGTTGCGCAAAAGTCACAAGTTATAGGCTTCGGAATGTAAGACATAAACTGAGTCCAATTTAAGACGTTGACGCACGGATGGAAGTAACTTGTTTCGACTGTCACGAATCTTGTTCCAACACTTCAAATGTGTTGAAACAATAGTAATGGAAGAGTTTGAGTCCAATTATGAGGTCTGGTTGCGAAAAAGTCCCAAGTTATAGGCTTCGGAATATAACACACAAACTGAGTCCAATATGAGACGTTGACGCACGGATGGAGCTAACTTGTTTCGACCGTCACGAATCTTGTTCCAACACTCCAAATGTGTTGAAACAATAGTAATGGAAGAGTATGAGTCCAATTACGAGGTCCGATTGCGAAAAAGTCCCAAGTTATAGGCTTCGGAATATAACACACAAACTGAGTCCAATATGAGACGTTGACGCACGGATGGAGCTAACTTGTTTCGACTGTCACGAATCTTGTTCCAACACTCCAAATGTGTTGGAACAATAGTAATGGAAGAGTTTGAGGTCCAATTACGAGGTCCAGTTGCGAAAAAGTCACAAGTTATAGGCTTAGGAATGTAAGACACAAATTTAGTCTAATTTGAGACGTTGACGCATGGATGCAGCTACCTTGTTTCGACTGTCACGAATCTTATTCCAACACTTCATATGTGTTGAAACAATAGTGATGGAAGAGTTTGAGTCCAATTACGAGGTCTGGTTGCTAAAAAGTCACAAGTTATAGGCTTCGGAATATTACACACAAACTGAGTCCAATTTGAGACGTTGACGCACGGATGGAGCTAACTTGTTTCGACTATCACGAATCTTGTTCCAACACTTCAAATGTGTTGAAACAATAGTAATGGAAGAGTTTGAGTCCAATTACGTGGTCCGGTTGCGAAAAAGTCACAAGTTATAGGCTTCGTAATGTAACACACAAACTGTGTCCAAATAAAGACATTGATGCACGGATGGAGCTAACTTGTTTCGACTGTCCCGAATCTTGTTCCAACACTTCAAATGTGTTGAAACAATAGTGATGGAAAAGTTTGAGTCCAATTATGAGGTCTGGTTGCGCAAAAGTCACAAGTTATAGGCTTCGAATGTAAGACACAAACTGAGTCCAATTTGAGACGTTGACGCACGGATGGAAGTAACTTGTTTCGACTGTCACGAATCTTGTTCCAACACTTCATATGTGTTGAAACAATAGTGATGGAAGAGTTTGAGTCCAATTACGAGGTCTGGTTGCGAAAAAGTCACAAGTTATAGGCTTCGGAATATTACACACAAACTGAGTCCAATTTGAGACGTTGACGCACGGATGAGCTAACTTGTTTTGACTATCACGAATCTTGTTCCAAACTTCAAATGTGTTGAAACAATAGTAATGGAAGAGGTTGAGTCCAATTACGAGGTCCGTTGCGAAAAAGTCACAAGTTATAGGCTTCGGAATATTGCACACAAACTGAGTCCAATTTGAGACGTTGACGCACGGATGGAGCTAACTTCTTTCGACTGTCCCGAATCTTGTTCCAACACTTCAAATGTGTTGAAACAATAGTAATGGAAGAGTTTGAGTCCAATTACGAGGTCCGGTTGCGAAAAAGTCCCAAGTATAGGCTTCGGAATATAACACACAAACTGAGTCCAATATGAGACGTTGACGCACGATGGAGCTAACTTGTTTCGACTGTCACGAATCTTGTTCCAACACTCCAAATGTGTTGGAACAATAGTAATGAAGAGTTTGAGTCCAATTACGAGGTCCGGTTGCGAAAAAGTCACAAGTTATAGGCTTCGGAATGTTAGACACAAATTGAGTCCAATTTGAGACGTTGACGCATGGACGCAGCTAATGTGTTTCGACTATCACGAATCTTGTTCCAACACTTCATATGTATTGAAACAATAGTAATGGAAGTGTTTGAGTCCAATTACGTGGTCTGGTTGCGAAATAGTCACAAGTTATAGGCTTCGGAATATAACACACAAACTGAGTCCAATTTGAGACGTTGACTTACGGATGGAGCTAACTTGTTTTGACTATCACGAATCTTGTTCCAACACTTCAAATGTGTTGAAACAATAGTAATGGAAGAGTTTGAGTCCAATACGAGGTCCGATTGCGAAAAAGTCACAAGTTATAGGCTTCGTAATGTAACACACAAACTGTGTCCAAATAAAGACATTGACGCACGGATGTAGCTAACTTGTTTCGACTGTCCCGAATCTTGTTCCAACACTTCAAATGTGTTGAAACAATAGTGATGGAAGAGTTGGAGTCCAATTACGAGGTCTGGGTTGCGCAAAAGTCACAAGTTATAGGCTTCGGAATGTAACTCACAAACTGAGTGCAATTTGAGACGTTGACGCACGGATGGAAGTAACTTGTTTCGACTGTCCAAAATCTTTTCTAACACTTAAAATCTGTTGAAACAATAGTAATGGAAGAGTTTGAGTCCAATTACGAGGTCCGGTTGTGAAAAAGTCACAAGTTATAGGCTTCGGAATATAACACACAAACTGAGTCCAATTTGAGACGTTGACGCACGGATGGAGCTAACTCGTTTCGACTATCACGAATCTTGTTCCAACACTTCATATGTGTTGAAACAATAGTAATGGAAGAGTTGAGTCCAATTACGAGGTCCGGTTGCGAAAAAGTCACAAGTTAAAGGCTTCGGAATGTAACACACAACTGAGTCCAATTAAAGACATTGACGCACGGATGGAGCTAACTTGTTTCGACTGTCCCGAATCTTGTTCAACACTTCAAATGTGTTGAAACAATAGTGATGGAAGAGTTTGAGTCCAATTACGAGGTCCGGTTGCGAAAAAGTCACAAGTTATAGGCTTCGGAATGTAAGACACAAACTGAGTCCAATTGAGACGTTGACTAATGGATGGAGCAAACTTGTTTCGACTGTCACGAATCTTGTTCCAATACTTCAAATGGGTTGAAACAATAGTAATGGAAGAATTCAAGTCTAATTACAAATTCCGATTGCGGAAAAGTTACAAGTTAAAGGCTTCGAAATATAACACACAAACTGAGTCCAATTTGAGACGTTGACGCACAGATGGAGCTAACTTGTTTCGACTGTCACGAATCTTGTTCCAACACTTCAAATTTGTTGAAACAATAGTAATGGAAGAGTTTGAGTCCAATTACGAGGTACGGTTGCGAAAAAGTCCCAAGTTATAGGCTTCGGAATATAACACACAAACTGAGTCCAATATGAGACGTTGACGCACGGATGGAGCTAACTTGTTTACGACCGTCACGAATCTTGTTCCAACACTCCAAATGTGTTGAAACAATATAATGGAATTGTTTGAGTCCAATTACGAGGTCCGGGTTGTGAAAAAGTCACAAGTTATAGGCTTCGAATGTTAGACACAAATTGAGTCCAATTTGAGACGTTGACGCATGATGCAGCTAACTTGTTTCGACTGTCACGAATCTGTTCAAACACTTCATATGTATTGAAATAATAGTAATGAAGAGTTTGAGTCCAATTACGAGGTCCGGTTGCGAAAAAGTCACAAGTTATAGGCTTCGTAATGTAACACACAAACTGAGTCCAATTAAAGACATTGACTACGGATGTAGCTAACTTCTTTCGACTGTCCCGAATCTTGTCCAACACTACAAATGTGTTGAAACAATAGTAATGGAAGAGTTTGAGTCCAATTACGAGGTCCGGTTGCGAAAAAGTCCCAAGTTATAGGCTTCGGAATATAACACACAAACGGAGTCCAATAGAGACGTTGACGCACGGATGGAGCTAATTTGTTTCGACTGTCACGAATCTTGTTCCAACACTCCAAAGGTGTTGGAACAATAGTAATGGAAGAGTTTGAGTCCAATTTCGAGGTCCAGTTGCGAAAAAGTCACAAGTTATAGGCTTAGGAATGTAAGACACAAATTGAGTCCAATTGAGACGTTGACGCATGGATGCAGCTACCTTGTTTCGACTGTCACGAATCTTATTCCAACACTTCATATGGTTGAAACAATAGTGATGGAAGAGTTTGAGTCCAATTACGAGGTCTGGTTGCGAAAAAGTCACAAGTTATAGGCTTCGGAATATTACACACAAACTGAGTCTAATTTGAGACGTTGACGCACGGATGGAGCTAACTTGTTTCGACTATCACGAATCTTGTTCCAACACTTCAAATGTGTTGAAACAATAGTAATGGAAGAGTTTGAGTCCAATTACGAGGTCCGGTTGCGAAAAAGTCACAAGTTATAGGCTTCGTAATGTAACACACAACTGTGTCCAAATAAAGACATTGATGCACGGATGGAGCTAACTTGTTTCGACTGTCCCGAATCTTGTTCCAACACTTCAAATGTGTTGAAACAATAGTGATGGAAAAGTTTGAGTCCAATTACGAGGTCTGGTTGCGCAAAAGTCACAAGTTATAGGCTTCGGAATGTAAGACACAACTGAGTCCAATTTGAGACGTTGACGCACGATGAAGTAACTTGTTTCGACTGTCACGAATCTTGTTCCAACACTTCATATGTGTTGAAACAATAGTGATGGAAGAGTTTGAGTCCAATTACGAGGTCTGGTTGCGAAAAAGTCACAAGTTATAGGCTTCGGAATATTACACACAAACTGAGTCCAATTTGAGACGTTGACGCACGATGGAGCTAACTTGTTTTGACTATCACGAATCTTGTTCTAACACTTCAAATGTGTTGAAACAATAGTAATGGAAGAGGTTGATTCCAATTACGAGGTCCGGTTGCGAAAAAGTCACAAGTTATAGGCTTCGGAATATTACATACAAACTGAGTCCAATTTGAGACGTTGACGCACGATGGAGCTAACTTGTTTCGACTATCACGAATCTTGTTCCAACACTTCAAATGTGTTGAAACAATAGTAATGGAAGAGTTTGAGTCCAATTACGAGGTCCGGTTGCGAAAAAGTCACAAGTTATAGGCTTCGTAATGTAACACACAAACTGTGTCCAAATAAAGACATTGATGCACGGATGGAGCTAACTTGTTTCGACTGTCCCGAATCTTGTTCCAACACTTCAAATGTGTTGAAACAATAGTGATGGAAAAGTTTGAGTCCAATTACGAGGTCTGGTTGCGCAAAAGTCACAAGTTATAGGCTTCGGTATATAAGACACAAACTGAGTCCAATTTGAGACGTTGACGCACGATGGAAGATACTTGTTTCGACTGTCACGAATCTTGTTCCAACACTTCAAATGTGTTGAAACAATAGTTATGGAAGAGTTGGAGTCCAATGACGAGGTCTGGTTGCGCAAACGTCACAAGTTATAGGCTTCGGAATGTAACACACAAACTGAGTGCAATTTGAGACGTTGACGCACGGATGGAAGTAACTTGTTTCGACTGTCCCAAATCTTGTTCTAACACTTAAAATCTGTTGAAACAATAGTAATGGAAGAGTTTGAGTCCAATTACGAGGTTCCGGTTGTGAAAAAGTCACAAGTTATAGGCTTCGGAATATAACACACAAACTGAGTCCAATTTGAGACGTTGACGCACGGATGGAGCTAACTTGTTTCGACTATCACGAATCTTGTTCCAACACTTCAAATGTGTTGAAACAATAGTAATGGAAGAGTTCGAGTCCAATTACGAGGTCCGGTTGCGAAAAAGTCACAAGTTATAGGCTTCGGAATGTAACACACAAACTGAGTCCAATTAAAGACATTGACGCACGGATGGAGCTAACTTGTTTCGACTGTCCCGAATCTTGTTCCAACACTTCAAATGTTTTGAAACAATAGTGATGGAGGAGTTTGAGTCCAATTACGAGGTCCGGTTGCGAAAAAGTCACAAGTTATAGGCTTCGGAATGTAAGACACAAACTGAGTCCAATTTGAGACGTTGACTAATGGATGGAGCAAACTTGTTTCGACTGTCACGAATCTTGTTCCAATACTTCAAATGGGTTGAAACAATAGTAATGGAAGAATTCAAGTCTAATTACAAGGTCCGATTGCGGAAAAGTTAGAAGTTAAAGGCTTCGGAATATAACACACAAACTGAGTCCAATTTGAGACGTTGACGCACAGATGGAGCTAACTTGTTTCGACTGTCACGAATCTTGTTCCAACACTCCAAATGTGTTGAAACAATAGTAATGGAAGAGTTTGAGTCCAATCACGAGGTCCGGTTGCGAAAAAGTCACAAGTTATAGGCTTAGGAATGTAAGACACAAATTGAGTCCAATTTGAGACGTTGACGCATGGATGCAGCTAACTTGTTTCGACTATCACGAATCTTGTTCCAACACTTCATATGTATTGAAATAATAGTAATGGAAGTGTTTGAGTCCAATTACGAGGTCTGGTTGCGAAATAGTCACAAGTTATAGGCTTTGGAATATAACACACAAACTGAGTCCAATTTGAGACGTTGACGCACGGATGGAGCTAACTTGTTTCCACTATCACGAATCTTGTTCCAACACTTCAAATGTATTGAAACAATAGTAATGGAAGAGTTTGAGTCCAATTACGAGGTCCGGTTGCGAAAAAGTCACAAGTTATAGGCTTCGTAATGTAACACACAAACTGTGTCCAAATAAAGACATTGCTGCACGGATGGAGCTAACTTGTTTCGACTGTCCCGAATCTTGTTCCAACACTTCAAATGTGTTGAAACAATAGTGATGGAAAAGTTTGAGTCCAATTACGAGGTCTGGTTGCGCAAAAGTCACAAGTTATTGGCTTCGGAATGTAAGACACAAACTGAGTCCAATTTGAGACGTTGACGCACGGATGGAAGTAACTTGTTTCGACGGTCACGAATCTTGTTCCAACACTTCAAATGTGTTGAAACAATAGTAATGGAAGAGTTTGAGTCCAATTACGAGGTCTGGTTGCGAAAAAGTCCAAAGTTATAGGCTTCGGAATATAACACACAAACTGAGTCCAATATGAGACGTTGACGCACGGATGGAGCTAACTTGTTTCGACCGTCACGAATCTTGTTCCAACACTCCAAATGTGTTGAAACAATAGTAATGGAAGAGTTTGAGTCCAATCACGAGGTCCGGTTGCGAAAAAGTCACAAGTTATAGGCTTAGGAATGTAAGACACAAATTGAGTCCAATTTGAGACGTTGACGCATGGATGCAGCTAACTTGTTTCGACTGTCACGAATCTTGTTCCAACACTTCAAATGTGTTGAAACAATAATGATGGAAGAGTTGGAGTCCAATTACGAGGTCTGGTTGCGCAAAAGTCACAAGTTATAGGCTTCGGAATATAACACACAAACTGAGTCCAATATGAGACGTTGACGCACGGATGGAGCTAATTTGTTTCGACTGTCACGAATCTTGTTCCAACACTCCAAATGTGTTGGAACAATAGTAATGGAAGAGTTTGAGTCCAATTTCGAGGTCCAGTTGCGAAAAAGTCACAAGTTATAGGCTTAGGAATGTAAGACACAAATTGAGTCCAATTTGAGACGTTGACGCATGGATGTAGCTACCTTGTTTCGACTGTCACGAATCTTATCCAACACTTCATAAGTGTTGAAACAATAGTGATGGAAGAGTTTGAGTCCAATTACGAGGTCTGGTTGCGAAAAAGTCACAAGTTATAGGCTTCGGAATATTACACACAAACGAGTCCAATTTGAGACGTTGACGCACGGATGGAGCTAACTTGTTTCGACTATCACGAATCTTGTTCCAACACTTCAAATGTGTTGAAACAATAGTAATGGAAGAGTTTGAGTCCAATTACGAGGTCCGGTTGCGAAAAAGTCACAAGTTATAGGCTTCGTAATGTAACACACAAACTGTGTCCAAATAAAGACATTGATGCACGGATGGAGCTAACTTGTTTCGACTGTCCCGAATCTTGTTCCAACACTTCAAATGTGTTGAAACAATAGTGATGGAAAAGTTTGAGTCCAATTACGAGGTCTGGTTGCGCAAAAGTCACAAGTTATAGGCTTCGGAATGTAAGACACAAACTGAGTCCAATTTGAGACGTTGACGCACGGATGGAAGTAACTTGTTTCGACTGTCACGAATCTTGTTCCAACACTTCATATGTGTTGAAACAATAGTGATGGAAGAGTTTGAGTCCAATTACGAGGTCTGGTTGCGAAAAAGTCACAAGTTATAGGCTTCGGAATATTGCACACAAACTGAGTCCAATTTGAGACGTTGACGCACGGATGGAGCTAACTTGTTTTGACTATCACGAATCTTGTTCTAACACTTCAAATGTGTTGAAACAATAGTAATGGAAGAGGTTGATTCCAATTACGAGGTCCGGTTGCGAAAAAGTCACAAGTTATAGGCTTCGGAATATTAAATACAAACTGAGTCCAATTTGAGACGTTGACGCACGGATGGAGCTAACTTGTTTCGACTATCACGAATCTTGTTCCAACACTTCAAATGTGTTGAAACAATAGTAATGGAAGAGTTTGAGTCCAATTACGAGGTCCGGTTGCGAAAAAGTCACAAGTTATAGGCTTCGTAATGTAACATACAAACTGTGTCCAAATAAAGACATTGATGCACGGATGGAGCTAACTTGTTTCGACTGTCCCGAATCTTGTTCCAACACTTCAAATGTGTTGAAACAATAGTGATGGAAAAGTTTGAGTCCAATTACGAGGTCTGGTTGCGCAAAAGTCACAAGTTATAGGCTTCGGTATATAAGACACAAACTGAGTCCAATTTGAGACGTTGACGCACGGATGGAAGATACTTGTTTCGACTGTCACGAATCTTGTTCCAACACTTCAAATGTGTTGAAACAATAGTTATGGAAGAGTTGGAGTCCAATTACGAGGTCTGGTTGCGCAAACGTCACAAGTTATAGGCTTCGGAATGTAACACACAAACTGAGTGCAATTTGAGACGTTGACGCACGGATGGAAGTAACTTTTTTCGACTGTCCCAAATCTTGTTCTAACACTTAAAATCTGTTGAAACAATAGTAATGGAAGAGTTTGAGTCCAATTACGAGGTCCGGTTGTGAAAAAGTCACAAGTTATAGGCTTCGCACAAACTGAGTCCAATTTGAGACGTTGACGCACGGATGGAGCTAACTTGTTTCGACTATCACGAATCTTGTTCCAACACTTCAAATGTGTTGAAACAATAGTAATGGAAGAGTTCGAGTCCAATTACGAGGTCCGGTTGCGAAAAAGTCACAAGTTATAGGCTTCGGAATGTAACACACAAACTGAGTCCAATTAAAGACATTGACGCACGGATGGAGCTAACTTGTTTCGACTGTCCCGAATCTTGTTTCAACACTTCAAATGTTTTGAAACAATAGTGATGGAGGAGTTTGAGTCCAATTACGAGGTCCGGTTGCGAAAAAGTCACAAGTTATAGGCTTCGGAATGTAAGACACAAACTGAGTCCAATTTGAGACGTTGACTAATGGATGGAGCAAACTTGTTTCGACTGTCACGAATCTTGTTCCAATACTTCAAATGGGTTGAAACAATAGTAATGGAAGAATTCAAGTCTAATTACAAGGTCCGATTGCGGAAAAGTTACAAGTTAAAGGCTTCGGAATATAACACACAAACTGAGTCCAATTTGAGACGTTGACGCACAGATGGAGCTAACTTGTTTCGACTGTCACGAATCTTGTTCCAACACTTCAAATGTGTTGAAACAATAGTAATGGAAGAGTTTGAGTCCAATTACGAGGTCCGGTTGCGAAAAAGTCACAAGTTATAGGCTTCGTAATGTAACACACAAACAGTGTCCAAATAAAGACATTGATGCACGGATGGAGCTAACTTGTTTCGACTGTTCCGAATCTTGTTCCAACAATTCAAATGTGTTGAAACAATAGTGATGGAAAAGTTTGAGTCCAATTACGAGGTCTGGTTGCGCAAAAGTCACAAGTTATAGGCTTCGGAATGTAAGAAACAAACTGAGTCCAATTTAAGACGTTGACGCACGGATGGAAGTAACTTGTTTCGACTGTCACGAATCTTGTTCCAACACTTCAAATGTGTTGAAACAATAGTAATGGAAGAGTTTGAGTCCAATTATGAGGTCTGGTTGCGAAAAAGTCCCAAGTTATAGGCTTCGGAATATAACACACAAACTGAGTCCAATATGAGACGTTGACGCACGGATGGAGCTAACTTGTTTCGACCGTCACGAATCTTGTTCCAACACTCCAAATGTGTTGAAACAATAGTAATGGAAGAGTATGAGTCCAATTACGAGGTCCGATTGCGAAAAAGTCCCAAGTTATAGGCTTCGGAATATAACACACAAACTGAGTCTAATATGAGACGTTGACGCACGGATGGAGCTAACTTGTTTCGACTGTCACGAATCTTGTTCCAACACTCCAAATGTGTTGGAACAATAGTAATGGAAGAGTTTGAGTCCAATTACGAGGTCCAGTTGCGAAAAAGTCACAAGTTATAGGCTTAGGAATGTAAGACACAAATTTAGTCCAATTTGAGACGTTGACGCATGGATGCAGCTACCTTGTTTCGACTGTCACGAATCTTATTCCAACACTTCATATGTGTTGAAACAATAGTGATGGAAGAGTTTGAGTCCAATTACGAGGTCTGGTTGCTAAAAAGTCACAAGTTACAGGCTTCGGAATATTACACACAAACTGAGTCCAATTTGAGACGTTGACGCACGGATGGAGCTAACTTGTTTCGACTATCACGAATCTTGTTCCAACACTTCAAATGTGTTGAAACAATAGTAATGGAAGAGTTTGAGTCCAATTACGAGGTCCGGTTGCGAAAAAGTCACAAGTTATAGGCTTCGTAATGTAACACACAAACTGTGTCCAAATAAAGACATTGATGCACGGATGGAACTAACTTGTTTCGACTGTCCCGAATCTTGTTCCAACACTTCAAATGTGTTGAAACAATAGTGATGGAAAAGTTTGAGTCCAATTACGAGGTCTGGTTGCGCAAAAGTCACAAGTTATAGGCTTCGGAATGTAAGACACAAACTGAGTCCAATTTGAGACGTTGACGCACGGATGGAAGTAACTTGTTTCGACTGTCACGAATCTTGTTCCAACACTTCATATGTGTTGAAACAATAGTGATGGAAGAGTTTGAGTCCAATTACGAGGTCTGGTTGCGAAAAAGTCACAAGTTATAGGCTTCGGAATATTACACACAAACTGAGTCCAATTTGAGACGTTGACGCACGGATGGAGCTAACTTGTTTTGACTATCACGAATCTTGTTCCAACACTTCAAATGTGTTGAAACAATAGTAATGGAAGAGGTTGAGTCCAATTACGAGGTCCGGTTGCGAAAAAGTCACAAGTTATAGGCTTCGGAATATTACACACAAACTGAGTCCAATTTGAGACGTTGACGCACGGATGGAGCTAACTTCTTTCGACTGTCCCGAATCTTGTTCCAACACTTCAAATGTGTTGAAACAATAGTAATGGAAGAGTTTGAGTCCAATTACGAGGTCCGGTTGCGAAAAAGTCCCAAGTTATAGGCTTCGGAATATAACACACAAACTGAGTCCAATATTAGACGTTGACGCACGGATGGAGCTAACTTGTTTCGACTGTCACGAATCTTGTTCCAACACTCCAAATGTGTTGGAACAATAGTAATGGAAGAGTTTGAGTCCAATTACGAGGTCCGGTTGCGAAAAAGTCACAAGTTATAGGCTTCGGAATGTTAGACACAAATTGAGTCCAATTTGAGACGTTGACGCATGGATGCAGCTAATGTGTTTCGACTATCACGAATCTTGTTCCAACACTTCATATGTATTGAAACAATAGTAATGGAAGTGTTTGAGTCCAATTACGAGGTCTGGTTGCGAAATAGTCACAAGTTATAGGCTTCGGAATATAACACACAAACTGAGTCCAATTTGAGACGTTGACTTACGGATGGAGCTAACTTGTTTTGACTATCACGAATCTTGTTCCAACACTTCAAATGTGTTGAAACAATAGTAATGGAAGAGTTTGAGTCCAATTACGAGGTCCGATTGCGAAAAAGTCACAAGTTAAAGGCTTCGTAATGTAACACACAAACTGTGTCCAAATAAAGACATTGACGCACGGATGTAGCTAACTTGTTTCGACTGTCCCGAATCTTGTTCCAACACTTCAAATGTGTTGAAACAATAGTGATGGAAGAGTTGGAGTCCAATTACGAGGTCTGGTTGCGCAAAAGTCACAAGTTATAGGCTTCGGAATGTAACACACAAACTGAGTGCAATTTGAGACGTTGACGCACGGATGGAAGTAACTTGTTTCGACTGTCCCAAATCTTGTTCTAACACTTAAAATCTGTTGAAACAATAGTAATGGAAGAGTTTGAGTCCAATTACGAGGTCCGGTTGTGAAAAAGTCACAAGTTATAGGCTTCGGAATATAACACACAAACTGAGTCCAATTTGAGACGTTGACGCACGGATGGAGCTAACTTGTTTCGACTATCACGAATCTTGTTCCAACACTTTATATGTGTTGAAACAATAGTAATGGAAGAGTTTGAGTCCAATTACGAGGTCCGGTTGCGAAAAAGTCACAAGTTATAGGCTTCGGAATGTAACACACAAACTGAGTCCAATTAAAGACATTGACGCACGGATGGAGCTAACTTGTTTCGACTGTCCCGAATCTTGTTCCAACACTTCAAATGTGTTGAAACAATAGTGATGGAAGAGTTTGAGTCCAATTACGAGGTCCGGTTGCGAAAAAGTCACAAGTTATAGGCTTCGGAATGTAAGACACAAACTGAGTCCAATTTGAGACGTTGACTAATGGATGGAGCAAACTTGTTTCGACTGTCACGAATCTTGTTCCAATACTTCAAATGGGTTGAAACAATAGTAATGGAAGAATTCAAGTCTAATTACAAATTCCGATTGCGGAAAAGTTACAAGTTAAAGGCTTCGAAATATAACACACAAACTGAGTCCAATTTGAGACATTGACGCACAGATGGAGCTAACTTGTTTCGACTGTCACGAATCTTGTTCCAACACTTCAAATTTGTTGAAACAATAGTAATGGAAGAGTCTGAGTCCAATTACGAGGTACGGTTGCGAAAAAGTCCCAAGTTATAGGCTTCGGAATATAACACACAAACTGAGTCCAATATGAGACGTTGACGCACGGATGGAGCTAACTTGTTTACGACCGTCACGAATCTTGTTCCAACACTCCAAATGTGTCGAAACAATAGTAATGGAATTGTTTGAGTCCAATTACGAGGTCCGGTTGTGAAAAAGTCACAAGTTATAGGCTTCGGAATGTTAGACACAAATTGAGTCCAATTTGAGACGTTGACGCATGGATGCAGCTAACTTGTTTCGACTGTCACGAATCTTGTTCCAACACTTCATATGTATTGAAATAATAGTAATGGAAGAGTTTGAGTCCAATTACGAGGTCCGGTTGCGAAAAAGTCACAAGTTATAGGCTTCGTAATGTAACACACAAACTGAGTCCAATTAAAGACATTGACGCACGGATGTAGCTAACTTCTTTCGACTGTCCCGAATCTTGTTCCAACACTTCAAATGTGTTGAAACAATAGTAATGGAAGAGTTTGAGTCCAATTACGAGGTCCGGTTGCGAAAAAGTCCCAAGTTATAGGCTACGGAATATAACACACAAACTGAGTCCAAAATGAGACGTTGACGCACGGATGGAGCTAATTTGTTTCGACTGTCACGAATCTTGTTCCAACACTCCAAATGTGTTGGAACAATAGTAATGGAAGAGTTTGAGTCCAATTTCGAGGTCCAGTTGCGAAAAAGTCACAAGTTATAGGCTTATGAATGTAAGACACAAATTGAGTCCAATTTGAGACGTTGACGCATGGATGCAGCTACCTTGTTTCGACAGTCACGAATCTTATTCCAACACTTCATATGTGTTGAAACAATAGTGATGGAAGAGTTTGAGTCCAATTACGAGGTCTGGTTGCGAAAAAGTCACAAGTTATAGGCTTCGGAATATTACACACAAACTGAGTCCAATTTGAGACGTTGACGCACGGATGGAGCTAACTTGTTTCGACTATCACGAATCTTGTTCCAACACTTCAAATGTGTTTAAACAATAGTAATGGAAGAGTTTGAGTCCAATTACGAGGTCCGGTTGCGAAAAATTCACAAGTTATAGGCTTCGTAATGTAACACACAAACTGTGTCCAAATAAAGACATTGATGCACGGATGGAGCTAACTTGTTTCGACTGTCCCGAATCTTGTTCCAACACTTCAAATGTGTTGAAACAATAGTGATGGAAAAGTTTGAGTCCAATTACGAGGTCTGGTTGCGCAAAAGTCACAAGTTATAGGCTTCGGAATGTATGACACAAACTGAGTCCAATTTGAGACGTTGACGCACGGATGGAGCTAACTTGTTTCGACTATCACGAATCTTGTTCCAACACTTCAAATGTGTTGAAACAATAGTAATGGAAGAGTTTGAGTCCAATTACGAGGTCCGGTTGCGAAAAAGTCACAAGTTATAGGCTTCGTAATGTAACACACAAACTGTGTCCAAATAAAGACATTGATGCACGGATGGAGCTAACTTGTTTCGACTGTCCCGAATCTTGTTCCAACACTTCAAATGTGTTGAAACAATAGTGATGGAAAAGTTTGAGTCCAATTACGAGGTCTGGTTGCGCAAAAGTCACAAGTTATTGGCTTCGGAATGTAAGACACAAACTGAGTCCAATTTGAGACGTTGACGCACGGATGGAAGTAACTTGTTTCGACGGTCACGAATCTTGTTCCAACACTTCAAATGTGTTGAAACAATAGTAATGGAAGAGTTTGAGTCCAATTACGAGGTCTGGTTGCGAAAAAGTCCAAAGTTATAGGCTTCGGAATATAACACACAAACTGAGTCCAATATGAGACGTTGACGCACGGATGGAGCTAACTTGTTTCGACCGTCACGAATCTTGTTCCAACACTCCAAATGTGTTGAAACAATAATGATGGAAGAGTTGGAGTCCAATTACGAGGTCTGGTTGCGCAAAAGTCACAAGTTATAGGCTTCGGAATTTTACACACAAACTGAGTGCAATTTGAGACGTTGACGCACGGATGGAAGTAGCTTGTTTCGACTGTCCCAAATCTTGTTCTAACACTTAAAATCTGTTGAAACAATAGAAATGGAAGAGTTTGAGTCCAATTACGAGGTCCGGTTGTGAAAAAGTCACAAGTTATAGGCTTCGGAATATAACACACAAACTGAGTCCAATTTGAGACGTTGACGCACGGATGGAGCTAACTTGTTTCGACTATCACGAATCTTGTTCCAACACTTCAAATGTGTTGAAACAATAGTAATAGAAGAGTTTGAGTCCAATTACGAGGTCCGATTGCGAAAAATTCCCAAGTTATAGGCTTCGGAATATAACAAACAAACTGAGTCCAATATGAGACGTTGACGCACGGATGGAGCTAACTTGTTTCGACCGTCACGAATCTTGTTCCAACACTCCAAATGTGTTGAAACAATAGTAATGGAAGAGTTTGAGTCCAATTACGAGGTCCGGTTGCGAAAAAGTCACAAGTTATAGGCTTAGGAATGTAAGACACAAATTGAGTCCAATTTGAGACGTTGACGCATGGATGCAGCTACCTTGTTTCGACTGTCACGAATCTTATTCCAACACTTCATATGTGTTGAAACAATAGTAATGGAAGAGTTTGAGTCCAATTACGAGGTCCGGTTGCGAAAAAGTCACAATTTATAGGCTTCGTAATGTAACACACAAACTGTGTCCAAATAAAGACATTGATGCACGGATGGGGCTAACTTGTTTCGACTGTCCCGAATCTTGTTCCAACAATTCAAATGTGTTGAAACAATAGTGATGGAAAAGTTTGAGTCCAATTACGAGGTCTGGTTGCGCGAAAAGTAACAAGTTATTGGCTTCGGAATGTAAGACACAAACTGAGTCCAATTTGAGACGTTGACGCACGGATGGAAGTAACTTGTTTCGACTGTTACGAATCTTGTTCCAACACTTCATATGTGTTGAAACAATAGTGATGGAAGAGTTTGAGTCCAATTACGAGGTCTGGTTGCGAAAAAGTCACAAGTTATAGGCTTCGGAATATAACAAACAAACTGAGTCCAATTTGAGACGTTGACGCACGGATGGAGCTAACTTGTTTCGACTATCACGAATCTTGTTCCAACACTTCAAATGTGTTGAAACAATAGTAATGGAAGAGTTTGAGTCCAATTACGAGGTCCGGTTGCGAAAAAGTCACAAGTTATAGGCTTCGGAATATAACACACAAACTGAGTCCAATTTGAGACGTTGACGCACGGATGGAGCTAACTTGTTTCGACTATCACGAATCTTGTTCCAACACTTCATATGTGTTGAAACAATAGTGATGGAAGAGTTTGAGTCCAATTACGAGGTCTGGTTGCGAAAAAGTCACAAGTTATAGGCTTCGGAATATAACACACAAACTGAGTCCAATTTGAGACGTTGACGCACGGATGGAGCTAACTTGTTTCGACTATCACGAATCTTGTTCCAACACTTCATATGTGTTGAAACAATAGTGATGGAAGAGTTTGAGTCCAATTACGAGGTCTGGTTGCGAAAAAGTCACAAGTTATAGGCTTCGGAATATAACACACAAACTGAGTCCAATTTGAGACGTTGACGCACGGATGGAGCTAACTTGTTTCGACTATCACGAATCTTGTTCCAACACTTCAAATGTGTTGAAACAATAGTAATGGAAGAGTTTGAGTCCAATTACGAGGTCCGGTTGCGAAAAAGTCACAAGTTATAGGCTTCGTAATGTAACACACAAACTGTGTCCAAATAAAGACATTGATGCACGGATGGAGCTAACTTGTTTCGACTGTCCCGAATCTTGTTCCAACAATTCAAATGTGTTGAAACAATAGTAATGGAAGAGTTTGAGTCCAATTACGAGGTCTGGTTGCGAAAAAGTCACAAGTTATAGGCTTCGGAATATAACACACAAACTGAGTCCAATTTGAGACGTTGACGCACGGATGGAAGTAACTTGTTTCGACTGTTACGAATCTTGTTCCAACACTTCATATGTGTTGAAACAATAGTGATGGAAGAGTTTGAGTCCAATTACGAGGTCTGGTTGCGCAAAAGTCACAAGTTATAGGCTTCGGAATATAAGACACAAACTGAGTCCAATTTGAGACGTTGACGCACGGATGGAGCTAACTTTTTTCGACTATCACGAATCTTGTTCCAACACTTCAAATGTGTTGAAACAATAGTAATGGAAGAGTTCGAGTCCAATTACGAGGTCCAGTTGCGAAAAAGTCACAAGTTATAGGCTTCGGAATGTAACACACAAACTGAGTCCAATTAATGACATTGACGCACAGATGGAGCTAACTTGTTTCGACTGTCACGAATCTTGTTCCAACACTTCAAATGTGTTGAAACAATAGTAATGGAAGAGTTTGAGTCCAATTACGAGGTCTGGTTGCGAAAAAGTCACAAGTTATAGGCTTCGGAATATAACACACAAACTGAGTCCAATTTGAGACGTTGACGCACGGATGGAGCTAACTTGTTTCGACTGTCACGAATCTTGTTCCAACACTCCAAATGTGTTAAAACAATAGTAATGGAAGAGTTTGAGTCCAATTACGAGGTCCGGTTGCGAAAAAGTCACAAGTTATAGGCTTCGGAATGTTAGACACAAATTGAGTCCAATTTGAGACGTTGACGCATGGATGCAGCTAACTTGTTTCGACTGTTACGAATCTTGTTCCAACACTTCATATGTATTGAAATAATAGTAATGGAAGAGTTTGAGTCCAATTACGAGGTCCGGTTGCGAAAAAGTCACAAGTTATAGGCTTCGGAATGTAACACCCAAACTGAGTCCAATTAAAGACATTGACGCACGGATGGAGCTAACTTGTTTCGACTGTCCCGAATCTTGTTCCACACTTCAAATATGTTGAAACAATAGTGATGGAAGAGTTTGAGTCCAATTACGATTTCCGGTTGCGAAAAAGTCACAAGTTATAGGCTTCGGAATGTAAGACACAAACTGAGTCCAATTTGAGACATTGACTAATGGATGGAGCAAACTTGTTTCGACTGTCACGAATCTTGTTCCAATACTTCAAATGGGTTGAAACAATAGTAATGGAAGAATTCAAGTCTAATTACAAGGTCCGATTGAGGAAAAGTTATAAGTTAAAGGCTTCGGATATAACACACAAACTGAGTCCAATTTGAGACGTTGACGCACAGATGGAGCTAACTTGTTTCCACTGTCACGAATCTTGTTCCAACACTTCAAATGTGTTGAAACAATAGTAATGGAAGAGTTTGAGTCCAATTACGAGGTACGGTTGCGAAAAAGTCCCAAGTTATAGGCTTCGGAATATAACACAAAAACTGAGTCTAATATGAGACGTTGACGCACGGATGGAGCTAACTTGTTTCGACCGTAACGAATCTTGTTCCAACACTCCAAATGTGTTGAAACAATAGTAATGGAAGAGTTTGAGTCCAATTACGAGGTCCGGTTGTGAAAATGTCACAAGTTATAGGCTTCGGAATGTTAGACACAAATTGAGTCCAATTTGAGACGTTGACGCATTGATGCAGCTAACTTGTTTCGACTGTCACGAATCTTGTTCCAACACTTCATATCTATTGAAATAATAGTAATGGAAGAGTTTGAGTCCAATTACGAGGTCCGGTTGCGAAAAAGTCACAAGTTATAGGCATCGTAATGTAACACACAAACTGAGTCCAATTAAAGACATTGACGCACGGATGTAGCTAACTTCTTTCGACTGTCCCGAATCTTGATCCAACACTTCAAATGTGTTGAAACAATAGTAACGGAAGAGTTTGAGTCCAATTACGAGGTCCGGTTGCGAAAAAGTCACAAGTTATAGGCTTCGGAATGTAAGACACAAACTGAGTCCAATTTGAGACGTTGACTAATGGATGGAGGAAACTTGTTTCGACTGTCACGAATCTTGTTCCAATACTTCAAATGTGTTGAAACAATAGTAATGGAAGAATTCAAGTCTAATTACAAGGTCCGATTGCGAAAAAGTTACAAGTTAAAGGCTTCGGAATATAACACACAAAATGAGTCCAATTTGAGACGTTGACGCACAGATGGAGCTAACTTGTTTCGACTGTCACGAATCTTGTTCCAAAACTTCAAATGTGTTGAAACAATAGTAATGGAAGAGTTTGAGTCCAATTACGAGGTCCGGCTGCGAAAAAGTCACAAGTTATAGGCTTCGGAATGTTAGACACAAATTGAGTCCAATTTGAGACGTTGATGCATGGATGCAGCTAACTTGTTTCGACTGTCACGAATCTTGTTCCAACACTTCATATGTATTGAAACAATAGTAATGGAAGTGTTTGAGTCCAATTACGAGGTCTGGTTGCGAAAAAGTCACAAGTTATAGGCTTCGGAATATAACACACAAACTGAGTCCAATATGAGACGTTGACGCACGGATGGAGCTAACTTGTTTCGACCGTCACGAATCTTGTTCCAACACTCCAAATGTGTTGAAACAATAGTAATGGAAGAGTTTGAGTCCAATTACGAGGTCCGGTTGCGAAAAAGTCACAAGTTATCGGCTTCGGAATGTTAGACACAAATTGAGTCCAATTTGAGACGTTGACGCATGGATGCAGCTAACTTGTTTCGACTGTCACGAATCTTGTTCCAACACTTCATATGTATTGAAACAATAGTAATGGAAGTGTTTGAGTCCAATTACGAGGTCTGGTTGTGCAAAAGTCACAAGTTATAGGCTTCGGAATATAACACACAAACTGAGTCCAATTTGAGACGTTGACTTACGGATGGAGCTAACTTGTTTTGACTATCACGAATCTTGTTCCAACACTTCAAATGTGTTGAAACAATAGCAATGGAAGAGTTTGAGTCCAATTACGAGGTCCGATTGCGAAAAAGTCACAAGTTATAGGCTTCGTAATGTAACACACAAACTGTGTCCAAATAAAGACATTGACGCACGGATGTAGCTAACTTGTTTCGACTGTCCCGAATCTTGTTCCAACACTTCAAATGTGTTGAAACAATAGTGATGGAAGAGTTGGAGTCCAATTACGAGGTCTGGTTGCGCAAAAGTCACAAGTTATAGGCTTCGGAATGTAACACACAAACTGAGTGCAATTTGAGACGTTGACGCACGGATGGAAGTAACTTGTTTCGACTGTCCCAAATCTTGTTCTAACACTTAAAATCTGTTGAAACAATAGTTATGGAAGAGTTTGAGTCCAATTACGAGGTCCGGTTGTGAAAAAGTGACAAGTTATAGGCTTCGGAATATAACACACAAACTGAGTCCAATTTGAGACGTTGACGCACGGATGGAGCTAACTTGTTTCGACTATCACGAATCTTGTTCCAACACTTCAAATGAGTTGAAACAATAGTAATGGAAGAGTGCGAGTCCAATTACGAGGTCCGGTTGCGAAAAAGTCACAAGTTATAGGCTTCGGAATGTAACACACAAACTGAGTCCAATTAAAGACATTGACGCACGGATGGAGCTAACTTGTTTCGACTGTCCCGAATCTTGTTCCAACACTTCAAATGTGTTGAAACAATAGTGATTGAGGAGTTTGAGTCCAATTACGAGGTCCGGTTGCGAAAAAGTCACAAGTTATAGGCTTCGGAATGTAAGACACAAACTGAGTCCAATTTGAGACGTTGACTAATGGATGGAGCAAACTTGTTTCAACTGTCACGAATCTTGTTCCAATACTTCAAATGGGTTGAAACAATAGTAATGGAAGAATTCAAGTCTAATTACAAGGTCCGATTGCGGAAAAGTTACAAGTTAAAGGCTTCGGAATATAACACACAAACTGAGTCCAATTTGAGACGTTGACGCACAGGTGGAGCTAACTTGTTTCGACTATCACGAATCTTGTTCCAACACTTCAAATTTGTTGAAACAATAGTAATGGAAGAGTTTGAGTCCAATTACGAGGTACGGTTGCGAAAAAGTCCCAAGTTATAGGCTACGGAATATAACACACAAACTGAGTCCAATATGAGACGTTGATGCACGGATGGAGCTAACTTGTTTACGACCGTCACGAATCTTGTTCCAACACTCCAAATGTGTTGAAACAATAGTAATGGAAGAGTTTGAGTCCAATTACGAGGTCCGGTTGTGAAAAAGTCACAAGTTATAGGCTTCGGAATGTTAGACACGAATTGAGTCCAATTTGAGACGTTGACGCATGGATGCAGCTAACTTGTTTTGACTGTCACGAATCTTGTTCCAACACTTCATATGTATTGAAATAATAGTAATGGAAGAGTTTGAGTCCAATTACGAGGTCCGGTTGCGAAAAAGTCACAAGTTATAGGCTTCGTAATGTAACACACAAACTGAGTCCAATTAAAGACATTGACGCACGGATGTAGCTAACTTCTTTCGACTGTCCCGAATCTTGTTCCAACACTTCAAATGTGTTGAAACAATACTAATGGAAGAGTTTGAGTCCAATTACGAGGTCCGGTTACGAAAAAGTCCCAAGTTATGGCTTCGGAATATAACACACAAACTGAGTCCAATATGAGACGTTGACGCACGGATGGAGCTAACTTGTTTCGACTGTCACGAATCTTGTTCCAACACTCCAAATGTGTTGAAACAATAGTAATGGAAGAGTTTGAGTCCAATTACGAGGTCCAGTTGCGAAAAAGTTACAAGTTATAGGCTTAGGAATGTAAGACACAAATTGAGTCCAATTTGAGACGTTGACGCATGGATGCAGCTACCTTGTTTCGACTGTCACGAATCTTATTCCAACACTTCATATGTGTTGAAACAATAGTGATAGAAGAGTTTGAGTCCAATTACGAGGTCTGGTTGCGAAAAAGTCACAAGTTATAGGCTTCGGAATATTACACACAAACTGAGTCCAATTTGAGACGTTGACGCACGGATGGAGCTAACTTGTTTCGATTATCACGAATCTTGTTCCAACACTTCAAATGTGTTGAAACAATAGTAATGGAAGAGATTGAGTCCAATTACGAGGTCCGGTTGCGAAAAAGTCACAAGTTATAGGCTTCGTAATGTAACACACAAACTGTGTCCAAATAAAGACATTGATGCACGGATGGAGCTAACTTGTTTCGACTGACCCGAATCTTGTTCCAACACTTCAAATGTGTTGAAACAATAGTGATGGAAAAGTTTGAGTCCAATTACGAGGTCTGGTTGCGCAAAAGTCACAAGTTATAGGCTTCGGAATGTAAGACACAAACTGAGTCCAATTTGAGACGTTGACGCACGGATGGAAGTAAGATGTTTCGACTGTCACGAATCTTGTTCCAACACTTCATATGTGTTGAAACAATAGTGATGTAAGAGTTTGAGTCCAATTACGAGGTCTGGTTGCGAAAAAGTCACAAGTTATAGGCTTCGGAATATTACACACAAACTGAGTCCAATTTGAGACGTTGACGCACGGATGGAGCTAACTTGTTTTGACTATCACGAATCTTGTTCCAACACTTCAAATGTGTTGAAACAATAGTAATGGAAGAGGTTGAGTCCAATTACGAGTTCCGGTTGGGAAAAAGTCACAAGTTACAGGCTTCGGAATATTACACACAAACTGAGTCCAATTTGAGATGTTGACGCACGGATAGAGCTAACTTGTTTCGACTATCACGAATTTTGTTCCAACACTTCAAATGTGTTGAAACAATAGTAATGGAAGAGTTTGAGTCCAATTACGAGGTCCGGTTGCGAAAAAGTCACAAGTTATAGGCTTCGTAATGTAACACACAAACTGTGTCCAAATAAAGACATTGATGCACGGATGGAGCTAACTTGTTTCGACCGTCACGAATCTTGATCCAACACTCCAAATGTTTTGAAACAATAGTAATGGAAGAGTTTGAGTCCAATTACGAGGTCCGGTTGTGAAAAAGTCACAAGTTATAGGCTTCGGAATGTTAGACACAAATTGAGTCCAATTTGAGACGTTGACGCATGGATGCAGCTAACTTGTTTCGACTGTCACGAATCTTGTTCCAACACTTCATATCTATTGAAATAATAGTAATGGAAGAGTTTGAGTCCAATTACGAGGTCCGGTTGCGAAAAAGTCACAAGTTATAGGCTTCGTAATGTAACACACAAACTGAGTCCAATTAAAGACATTGACGCACGGATGTAGCTACCTTCTTTCGACTGTCCCGAATCTTGTTCCAACAATTCAAATGTGTTGAAACAATAGTAACGGAAGAGTTTGAGTCCACTTACGAGGTCCGGTTGCGAAAAAGTCCCAAGTTATAGGCTTCGGAATATAACACACAAACTGAGTCCAATATGAGACGTTGACTCACGGATGGAGCTAACTTGTTTCGACCGTCACGAATCTTGTTCCAACACTCCAAATGTGTTGAAACAATAGTAATGGAAGAGTTTGAGTCCAATTACGAGGTCTGGTTGCGCAAAAGTCACAAGTTATAGGCTTCGGAATGTAAGACACAAACTGAGTCCAATTTGAGACGTTGACGCACGGATGGAAGTAACTTGTTTCGACTGTCAGGAGTCTTGTTCCAACACTTCATATGTGTTGAAACAATAGTGATGGAAGAGTTTGAGTCCAATTACGAGGTCTGGTTGCGAAAAAGTCACAAGTTATAGGCTTCGGAATATTACACACAAACTGAGTCCAATTTGAGACGTTGACGCACGGATGGAGCTAACTTGTTTTGACTATCACGAATCTTGTTCCAACACTTCAAATGTGTTGAAACAATAGTAATGGAAGAGGTTGAGTCCAATTACGAGGTCCGGTTGCGAAAAAGTCACAAGTTATAGGCTTCGGAATATTACACACAAACTGAGTCCAATTTGAGACGTTGACGCACGGATGGAGCTAACTTGTTTCGACTATCACGAATCTTGTTCCAACACTTCAAATGTGTTGAAACAATAGTAATGGAAGAGGTTGAGTCCAATTACGAGGTCCGGTTGCGAAAAAGTCACAAGTTATAGGCTTCGGAATATTACACACAAACTGAGTCCAATTTGAGACGTTGACGCACGGATAGAGCTAACTTGTTTCGACTATCACGAATTTTGTTCCAACACTTCAAATGTGTTGAAACAATAGTAATTGAAGAGTTTGAGTCCAATTACGAGGTCCGGTTGCGGAAAAGTCCCAAGTTATAGGCTTCGTAATGTAACACACAAACTGTGTCCAAATAAAGACATTGATGCACGGATGGAGCTAACTTGTTTCGACCGTCACGAATCTTGTTCCAACACTCCAAATGTGTTGAAACAATAGTAATGGAAGAGTTTGAGTCCAATTACGAGGTCCGGTTGCGAAAAAGTCACAAGTTATAGGCTTCGAAATATTACACACAAACTGAGTCCAATTTGAGACGTTGACGCACGGATAGAGCTAACTTGTTTCGACTATCACGAATTTTGTTCCAACACTTCAAATGTGTTGAAACAATAGTAATGGAAGAGTTTGAGTCCAATTACGAGGTCCGGTTGTGAAAAAGTCACAAGTTATAGGCTTCGGAATGTTAGACACAAATTGAGTCCAATTTGAGACGTTGACGCATGGATGCAGCTAACTTGTTTCGACTGTCACGAATCTTGTTCCAACACTTCATATCTATTGAAATAATAGTAATGGAAGAGTTTGAGTCCAATTACGAGGTCCGGTTGCGAAAAAGTCACAAGTTATAGGCTTCGTAATGTAACACACAAACTGAGTCCAATTAAAGACATTGACGCACGGATGTAGCTAACTTCTTTCGACTGTCCCGAATCTTGTTCCAACACTTCAAATGTGTTGAAACAATAGTAATGGAAGAGTTTGAGTCCAATTACGAGGTCCGGTTGCGAAAAAGTCACAAGTTATAGGCTTCGGAATGTAAGACACAAACTGAGTCCAATTTGAGACGTTGACTAATGGATCGAGGAAACTTGTTTCGACTGTTACGAATGTTGTTCCAATACTTCAAATGTGTTGAAACAATAGTAATGGAAGAATTCAAGTCTAATTACAAGGTCCGATTGCGAAAAAGTTACAAGTTAAAGGCTTCGGAATATAACACACAAAATGAGTCCAATTTGAGACGTTGACGCACAGATGGAGCTAACTTGTTTCGACTGTCACGAATCTTGTTCCAACACTTCAAATGTGTTGAAACAATAGTAATGGAAGAGTTTGAGTCCAATTACGAGGTCCGGTTGCGAAAAAGTCACAAGTTATAGGCTTCGGAATGTTAGACACAAATTGAGTCCAATTTGAGACGTTGATGCATGGATGCAGCTAACTTGTTTCGACTGTCACGAATCTTGTTCCAACACTTCATATGTATTCAAACAATAGTAATGGAAGTGTTTGAGTCCAATTACGAGGTCTGGTTGCGAAAAAGTCACAAGTTATAGGCTTCGGAATATAACACACAAACTGAGTCTAATATGAGACGTTGACGCATGGATGGAGCTAACTTGTTTCGACCGTCACGAATCTTGATCCAACACTCCAAATGTGTTGAAACAATAGTAATGGAAGAGTTTGAGTCCAATTACGAGGTCCGGTTGCGAAAAAGTCACAAGTTATCGGCTTCGGAATGTTAGACACAAATTGAGTCCAATTTGAGACGTTGACGCATGGATGCAGCTAACTTGTTTCGACTGTCACGAATCTTGTTCCAACACTTCATATGTATTGAAACAATAGTAATGGAAGTGTTTGAGTCCAATTACGAGGTCTGGTTGCGAAAAAGTCACAAGTTATAGGCTTCGGAATATAACACACAAAATGAGTCCAATTTGAGACGTTGACGCACAGATGGAGCTAACTTGTTTCGACTGTCACGAATCTTGTTCCAACACTTCAAATGTGTTGAAACAATAGTAATGGAAGAGTTTGAGTCCAATTACGAGGTCCGGTTGCGAAAAAGTCACAAGTTATAGGCTTCGGAATGTTAGACACAAATTGAGTACAATTTGAGACGTTGATGCATGGATGCAGCTAACTTGTTTCGACTGTCACGAATCTTGTTCCAACACTTCATATGTATTCAAACAATAGTAATGGAAGTGTTTGAGTCCAATTACGAGGTCTGGTTGCGAAAAAGTCACAAGTTATAAGCTTCGGAATGTAACAAACAAACTGAGTGCAATTTGAGACGTTGAAGCACGGATGGAAGTAACTTGTTTCGACTGTCCCAAATCTTGTTCTAACACTTAAAATCTGTTGAAACAATAGTAATGGAAGAGTTTGAGTCCAATTACGATGTCCGGTTGTGAAAAAGTCACAAGTTATAGGCTTCGGAATATAACACACAAACTGAGTCCAATTTGAGACGTTGACGCACGGATGGAGCTAACTTGTTTCGACTATCACGAATCTTGTTCCAACACTTCAAATGTGTTGAAACAATAGTAATGGAAGAGTTCGAGTCCAATTACGAGGTCCGGTTGCGAAAAAGTCACAAGTTATAGGCTTCGGAATGTAACACACAAACTGAGTCCAATTAAAGACATTGACACACGGATGGAGCTAACTTGTTTCGACTGTCCCGAATCTTGTTCCAACACTTCAAATGTGTTGAAACAATTGTGATGGAGGAGTTTGAGTCCAATTACGAGGTCCGGTTGCGAAAAAGTCACAAGTCATAGGCTTCGGAATGTAAGACACAAACTGAGTCCAATTTGAGACGTTGACTAATGGATGGAGCAAACTTGTTTCGACTGTCACGAATCTTGTTCCAATACTTCAAATGGGTTGAAACAATAGTAATGGAAGAATTCAAGTCTAATTACAAGGTCCGATTGCGGAAAAGTTACAAGTTAAAGGCTTCGGAATATAACACACAAACTGAGTCCAATTTGAGACGTTGACGCACAGATGGAGCTAACTTGTTTCGACTGTCACGAATCTTGTTCCAACACTTCAAATTTGTTGAAACAATAGTAATGGAAGAGTTTGAGTCCAATTACGAGGTACGGTTGCGAAAAAGTCCCAAGTTATAGGCTTCGGAATATAACACACAAACTGAGTTCAATATGAGACGTTGACGCACGGATGGAGCTAACTTGTTTACGACCGTCACGAATCTTGTTCCAACACTCCAAATGTGTTGAAACAATAGTAATGGAAGAGTTTGAGTCCAATTACGAGGTCCGGTTGTGAAAAAGTCACAAGTTATAGGCTTCGGAATGTTAGACACAAATTGAGTCCAATTTGAGACGTTGACGCATGGATGCAGCTAACTTGTTTCGACTGTCACGAATCTTGTTCCAACACTTCATATGTATTGAAATAATAGTAATGGAAGAGTTTGAGTCCAATTACGAGGTCCGGTTGCGAAAAAGTCACAAGTTATAGGCTTCGTAATGTAACACACAAACTGAGTCCAATTAAAGACATTGACGCACGGATGTAGCTAACTTCTTTCGACTGTCCCGAATCTTGTTCCAACACTTCAAATGTGTTGAAACAATAGTAATGGAAGAGTTTGAGTCCAATTACGAGGTCCGGTTGCGAAAAAGTCCCAAGTTATAGGCTTCGGAATATAACACACAAACTGAGTCCAATATGAGACGTTGACGCACGGATGGAGCTAACTTGTTTCGACTGTCACGAATCTTGTTCCAACACTCCAAATGTGTTGAAACAATAGTAATGGAAGAGTTTGAGTCCAATTACGAGGTCCAGTTGCGAAAAAGTCACAAGTTATAGGCTTAGGAATGTAAGACACAAATTGAGTCCAATTTGAGACGTTGACGCATGGATGCAGCTACCTTGTTTCGACTGTCACGAATCTTATTCCAACACTTCATATGTGTTGAAACAATAGTGATGGAAGAGTTTGAGTCCAATTACGAGGTCTGGTTGCGAAAAAGTCACAAGTTATAGGCTTCAGAATATTACACACAAACTGAGTCCAATTTGAGACGTTGACGCACGGATGGAGCTAACTTGTTTTGACTATCACGAATCTTGTTCCAACACTTCAAATGTGTTGAAACAGTAGTAATGGAAGAGATTGAGTCCAATTACGAGGTCCGGTTGCGAAAAAGTCACAAGTTATAGGCTTCGTAATGTAACACACAAACTGTGTCCAAATAAAGACATTGATGCACGGATGGAGCTAACTTGTTTCGACTGACCCGAATCTTGTTCCAACACTTCAAATGTGTTGAAACAATAGTGATGGAAAAGTTTGAGTCCAATTACGAGGTCTGGTTGCGCAAAAGTCACAAGTTATAGGCTTCGGAATGTAAGACACAAACTGAGTCCAATTTGAGACGTTGACGCACGGATGGAAGTAACTTGTTTCGACTGTCACGAATCTTGTTCCAACACTTCATATGTGTTGAAACAATAGTGATGGAAGAGTTTGAGTCCAATTACGAGGTCTGGTTGCGAAAAAGTCACAAGTTATAGGCTTCGGAATATTACACACAAACTGAGTCCAATTTGAGACGTTGACGCACGGATGGAGCTAACTTGTTTTGACTATCACGAATCTTGTTCCAACACTTCAAATGTGTTGAAACTATAGTAATGGAAGAGGTTGAGTCCAATTACGAGGTCCGGTTGGGAAAAAGTCACAAGTCATAGGCTTCGGAATGTAAGACACAAACTGAGTCCAATTTGAGACGTTGACTAATGGATGGAGCAAACTTGTTTCGACTGTCACGAATCTTGTTCCAATACTTCAAATGGGTTGAAACAATAGTAATGGAAGAATTCAAGTCTAATTACAAGGTCCGATTGCGGAAAAGTTACAAGTTAAAGGCTTCGGAATATAACACACAAACTGAGTCCAATTTGAGACGTTGACGCACGGATGGAGCTAACTTGTTTTGACTATCACGAATCTTGTTCCAACACTTCAAATGTGTTGAAACAGTAGTAATGGAAGAGATTGAGTCCAATTACGAGGTCCGGTTGCGAAAAAGTCACAAGTTATAGGCTTCGTAATGTAACACACAAACTGTGTCCAAATAAAGACATTGATGCACGGATGGAGCTAACTAGTTTCGACTGACCCGAATCTTGTTCCAACACTTCAAATGTGTTGAAACAATAGTGATGGAAAAGTTTGAGTCCAATTACGAGGTCTGGTTGCGCAAAAGTCACAAGTTATAGGCTTCGGAATGTAAGACACAAACTGAGTCCAATTTGAGACGTTGACGCACGGATGGAACTAACTTGTTTCGACTGTCACGAATCTTGTTCCAACACTTCATATGTGTTGAAACAATAGTGATGGAAGAGTTTGAGTCCAATTACGAGGTCTGGTTGCGAAAAAGTCACAAGTTATAGGCTTCGGAATATTACACACAAACTGAGTCCAATTTGAGACGTTGACGCACGGATGGAGCTAACTTGTTTTGACTATCACGAATCTTGTTCCAACACTTCAAATGTGTTGAAACAATAGTAATGGAAGAGGTTGAGTCCAATTACGAGGTCCGGTTGGGAAAAAGTCACAAGTCATAGGCTTCGGAATGTAAGACACAAACTGAGTCCAATTTGAGACGTTGACTAATGGATGGAGCAAACTTGTTTCGACTGTCACGAATCTTGTTCCAATACTTCAAATGGGTTGAAACAATAGTAATGGAAGAATTCAAGTCTAATTACAAGGTCCGATTGCGGAAAAGTTACAAGTTAAAGGCTTCGGAATATAACACACAAACTGAGTCCAATTTGAGACGTTGACGCACAGATGGAGCTAACTTGTTTCGACTGTCACGAATCTTGTTCCAACACTTCAAATTTGTTGAAACAATAGTAATGGAAGAGTTTGAGTCCAATTACGAGGTACGGTTGCGAAAAAGTCCCAAGTTATAGGCTTCGGAATATAACACACAAACTGAGTCCAATATGAGACGTTGACGTACGGATGGAGCTAACTTGTTTACGACCGTCACGAATCTTGTTCCAACACTCCAAATGTGTTGAAACAATAGTAATGGAAGAGTTTGAGTCCAATTACGAGGTCCGGTTGCGAAAAAGTCACAAGTTATAGGCTTCGTAATGTAACACACAAACTGTGTCCAAATAAAGACATTGATGCACGGATGGAGCTAACTTGTTTCGACTGACCCGAATCTTGTTCCAACACTTCAAATGTGTTGAAACAATAGTGATGGAAAAGTTTGAGTCCAATTACGAGGTCTGGTTGCGCAAAAGTCACAAGTTATAGGCTTCGGAATGTAAGACACAAACTGAGTCCAATTTGAGACGTTGACGCACGGATGGAAGTAACTTGTTTCGACTGTCCCAAATCTTGTTCTAACACTTAAAATCTGTTGAAACAAGAGTTTGAGTCCAATTACGAGGTCCGGTTGTGAAGAAGTCACAAGTTATAGGCTTCGGAATATAACACACAAACTGAGTCCAATTTGAGACGTTGACGCACGGATGGAGCTAACTTGTTTCGACTATCACGAATCTTGTTCCAACACTTCAAATGTGTTGAAACAATAGTAATGGAAGAGTTCGAGTCCAATTACGAGGTCCGGTTGCGAAAAAGTCACAAGTTATAGGCTTCGTAATGTAACACACAAACTGAGTCCAATTAAAGACATTGACGCACGGATGTAGCTAACTTCTTTCGACTGTCCCGAATCTTGTTCCAACACTTCAAATGTGTTGAAACAATAGTAAGGGAAGAGTTTGAGTCCAATTACGAGGTCCGGTTGCGAAAAAGTCCCAAGTTATAGGCCTCGGAATATAACACACAACTGAGTCCAATATGAGACGTTGACGCACGGATGGAGCTAACTTGTTTCGACTGTCACGAATCTTGTTCCAACACTCCAAATGTGTTGAAACAATAGTAATGGAAGAGTTTGAGTCCAATTACGAGGTCCAGTTGTGAAAAAGTCACAAGTTATAGGCTTAGGAATGTAAGAAACAAATTGAGTCCAATTTGAGACGTTGACGCATGGATGCAGCTACCTTGTTTCGACTGTCACGAATCTTATTCCAACACTTCATATGTGTTGAAACAATAGTGATGGAAGAGTTTGAGTCCAATTACGAGGTCTGGTTGTGAAAAAGTCACAAGTTATAGGCTTCGGAATATTACACACAAACTGAGTCCAATTTGAGACGTTGACGCACGGATGGAGCTAACTTGTTTCGACTATCACGAATCTTGTTCCAACACTTCAAATGTATTGAAACAATAGTAATGGAAGAGATTGAGTCCAATTACGAGGTCCGGTTGCGAAAAAGTCACAAGTTATAGGCTTCGTAATGTAACACACAAACTGTGTCCAAATAAAGACATTGATGCACGGATGGAGCTAACTTGTTTCGACTGACCCGAATCTTGTTCCAACACTTCAAATGTGTTGAAACAATAGTGATAGAAAAGTTTGAGTCCAATTACGAGGTCTGGTTGCGCAAAAGCCACAAGTTATAGGCTTCGGAATGTAAGACACAAACTGAGTCCAATTTGAGACGTTGACGCACGGATGGAAGTAACTTGTTTCGACTGTCACGAATCTTGTTCCAACACTTCATATGTGTTGAAACAATAGTGATGGAAGAGTTTGAGTCCAATTACGAGGTCTGGTTGCGAAAAAGTCACAAGTTATAGGCTTCGGAATATAACACACAAACTGAGTCCAATTTGAGACGTTGACGCACGGATGGAGCTAACTTGTTTTGACTATCACGAATCTTGTTTCAACACTTCAAATGTGTTGAAACAATAGTAATGGAAGAGGTTGAGTCCAATTACGAGGTCCGGTTGCGAAAAAGTCACAAGTTATAGGCTTCGGAATATTACACACAAACTGAGTCCAATTTGAGATGTTGACGCACGGATAGAGCTAACATGTTTCGACTATCACGAATTTTGTTCCAACACTTCAAATGTGTTGAAACAATAGTAATGGAAGAGTTTGAGTCCAATTACGAGGTCCGGTTGCGAAAAAGTCACAAGTTATAGGCTTCGTAATGTAACACACAAACTGTGTCCAAATAAAGACATTGATGCACGGATGGAGCTAACTTGTTTTGACCGTCACGAATCTTGTTCCAACACTCCAAATGTGTTGAAACAATAGTAATGGAAGAGTTTGAGTCCAATTACGAGGTCCGGTTGTGAAAAAGTCACAAGTTATAGGCTTCGGAATGTTAGACACAAATTGAGTCCAATTTGAGACGTTGACGCATGGATGCAGCTAACTTGTTTCGACTGTCACGAATCTTGTTCCAACACTTCATGTCTATTGAAATAATAGTAATGGAAGAGTTTCAGTCCAATTACGAGGTCCGGTTGCGAAAAAGTCACAAGTTATAGGCTTCGTAATGTAACACACAAACTGAGTCCAATTAAAGACATTGACGCACGGATGTAGCTAGCTTCTTTCGACTGTCCCGAATCTTGTTCCAACACTTCAAATGTGTTGAAACAATAGTAACGGAAGAGTTTGAGTCCAATTACGAGGTCCGGTTGCGAAAAAGTCCCAAGTTATAGGCTTCGGAATATAACACACAAACTGAGTCCAATATGAGACGTTGACTCACGGATGGAGCTAACTTGTTTCGACCGTCACGAATCTTGTTCCAACACTCCAAATGTGTTGAAACAATAGTAATGGAAGAGTTTGAGTCCAATTACGAGGTCTGGTTGCGCAAAAGTCACAAGTTATAGGCTTCGGAATGTAAGACACAAACTGAGTCAAATTTGAGATGTTGACGCACGGATTGAAGTAACTTGTTTCGACTGTCATGAATCTTGTTCCAACACTTCATATGTGTTGAAACAATAGTGATGGAAGAGTTTGAGTCCAATTACGAGGTCTGGTTGCGAAAAAGTCACAAGTTATAGGCTTCGGAATGTAACACACAAACTGAGTCCAATTAAAGACATTGACGCACGGATGGAGCTAACTTGTTTCGACTGTCCCGAATCTTGTTCCAACACTTCAAATGTGTTGAAACAATTGTGATGGAGGAGTTTGAGTCCAATTACGAGGTCCGGTTGCGAAAAAGTCACAAGTCATAGGCTTCGGAATGTAAGACACAAACTGAGTCCAATTTGAGACGTTGACTAATGGATGGAGCAAACTTGTTTCGACTGTCACGAATCTTGTTCCAATACTTCAAATGGGTTGAAACAATAGTAATGGAAGAATTCAAGTCTAATTACAAGGTCCGATTGCGGAAAAGTTACAAGTTAAAGGCTTCGGAATATAACACACAAACTGAGTCCAATTTGAGACGTTGACGCACAGATGGAGCTAACTTGTTTCGACTGTCACGAATCTTGTTCCAACACTTCAAATTTGTTGAAACAATAGTAATGGAAGAGTTTGAGTCCAATTACGAGGTACGGTTGCGAAAAAGTCCCAAGTTATAGGCTTCGGAATATAACACACAAACTGAGTTCAATATGAGACGTTGACGCACGGATGGAGCTAACTTGTTTACGACCGTCACGAATCTTGTTCCAACACTCCAAATGTGTTGAAACAATAGTAATGGAAGAGTTTGAGTCCAATTACGAGGTCCGGTTGTGAAAAAGTCACAAGTTATAGGCTTCGGAATGTTAGACACAAATTGAGTCCAATTTGAGACGTTGACGCATGGATGCAGCTAACTTGTTTCGACTGTCACGAATCTTGTTCCAACACTTCATATGTATTGAAATAATAGTAATGGAAGAGTTTGAGTCCAATTACGAGGTCCGGTTGCGAAAAAGTCACAAGTTATAGGCTTCGTAATGTAACACACAAACTGAGTCCAATTAAAGACATTGACGCACGGATGTAGCTAACTTCTTTCGACTGTCCCGAATCTTGTTCCAACACTTCAAATGTGTTGAAACAATAGTAATGGAAGAGTTTGAGTCCAATTACGAGGTCCGGTTGCGAAAAAGTCCCAAGTTATAGGCTTCGGAATATAACACACAAACTGAGTCCAATATGAGACGTTGACGCACGGATGGAGCTAACTTGTTTCGACTGTCACGAATCTTGTTCCAACACTCTAAATGTGTTGAAACAATAGTAATGGAAGAGTTTGAGTCCAATTACGAGGTCCAGTTGCGAAAAAGTCACAAGTTATAGGCTTAGGAATGTAAGACACAAATTGAGTCCAATTTGAGACGTTGACGCATGGATGCAGCTACCTTGTTTCGACTGTCACGAATCTTATTCCAACACTTCATATGTGTTGAAACAATAGTGATGGAAGAGTTTGAGTCCAATTACGAGGTCTGGTTGCGAAAAAGTCACAAGTTATAGGCTTCGGAATATTACACACAAACTGAGTCCAATTTGAGACGTTGACGCACGGATGGAGCTAACTTGTTTTGACTATCACGAATCTTGTTCCAACACTTCAAATGTGTTGAAACAATAGTAATGGAAGAGATTGAGTCCAATTACGAGGTCCGGTTGCGAAAAAGTCACAAGTTATAGGCTTCGTAATGTAACACACAAACTGTGTCCAAATAAAGACATTGATGCACGGATGGAGCTAACTTGTTTCGACTGACCCGAATCTTGTTCCAACACTTCAAATGTGTTGAAACAATAGTGATGGAAAAGTTTGAGTCCAATTACGAGGTCTGGTTGCGCAAAAGTCACAAGTTATAGGCTTCGGAATGTAAGACACAAACTGAGTCCAATTTGAGACGTTGACGCACGGATGGAAGTAACTTGTTTCGACTGTCACGAATCTTGTTCCAACACTTCATATGTGTTGAAACAATAGTGATGGAAGAGTTTGAGTCCAATTACGAGGTCTGGTTGCGAAAAAGTCACAAGTTATAGGCTTCGGAATATTACACACAAACTGAGTCCAATTTGAGACGTTGACGCACGGATGGAGCTAACTTGTTTTGACTATCACGAATCTTGTTCCAACACTTCAAATGTGTTGAAACAATAGTAATGGAAGAGGTTGAGTCCAATTACGAGGTCCGGTTGGGAAAAAGTCACAAGTTATAGGCTTCGGAATATTACACACAAACTGAGTCCAATTTGAGTTGTTGACGCACGGATAGAGCTAACTTGTTTCGACTATCACGAATTTTGTTCCAACACTTCAAATGTGTTGAAACAATAGTAATGGAAGAGTTTGAGTCCAATTACGAGGTCCGGTTGCGAAAAAGTCACAAGTTATAGGCTTCGTAATGTAACACACAAACTGTGTCCAAATAAAGACATTGATGCACGGATGGAGCTAACTTGTTTCGACCGTCACGAATCTTGTTCCAACACTCCAAATGTGTTGAAACAATAGTAATGGAAGAGTTTGAGTCCAATTACGAGGTCCGGTTGTGAAAAAGTCACAAGTTATAGGCTTCGGAATGTTAGACACAAATTGAGTCCAATTTGAGACATTGACGCATGGATGCAGCTAACTTGTTTCGACTGTCACGAATCTTGTTCCAACACTTCATATCTATTGAAATAATAGTAATGGAAGAGTTTGAGTCCAATTACGAGGTCTGGTTGCGCAAAAGTCACAAGTTATAGGCTTCGGAATGTAAGACACAAACTGAGTCCAATTTGAGACGTTGACGCACGGATTGAAGTAACTTGTTTCGACTGTCACGAATCTTGTTCCAACACTTCATATGTGTTGAAACAATAGTGATGGAAGAGTTTGAGTCCAATTACGAGGTCTGGTTGCGAAAAAGTCACAAGTTATAGGCTTCGGAATATTACACACAAACTGAGTCCAATTTGAGACGTTGACGCACGGATGGAGCTAACTTGTTTCGACTGTCACGAATCTTATTCCAACACTTCATATGTGTTGAAACAATAGTGATGGAAGAGTTTGAGTCCAATTACGAGGTCTGGTTGCGAAAAAGTCACAAGTTATAGGCTTCGGAATATTACACACAAACTGAGTCCAATTTGAGACGTTGACGCACGGATGGAGCTAACTTGTTTTGACTATCACGAATCTTGTTCCAACACTTCAAATGTATTGAAACAATAGTAATGGAAGAGATTGAGTCCAATTACGAGGTCCGGTTGCGAAAAAGTCACAAGTTATAGGCTTCGTAATGTAACACACAAACTGTGTCCAAATAAAGACATTGATGCACGGATGGAGCTAACTTGTTTCGACTGACCCGAATCTTGTTCCAACACTTCAAATGTGTTGAAACAATAGTGATAGAAAAGTTTGAGTCCAATTACGAGGTCTGGTTGCGCAAAAGCCACAAGTTATAGGCTTCGGAATGTAAGACACAAACTGAGTCCAATTTGAGACGTTGACGCACGGATGGAAGTAACTTGTTTCGACTGTCACGAATCTTGTTCCAACACTTCATATGTGTTGAAACAATAGTGATGGAAGAGTTTGAGTCCAATTACGAGGTCTGGTTGCGAAAAAGTCACAAGTTATAGGCTTCGGAATATAACACACAAACTGAGTCCAATTTGAGACGTTGACGCACGGATGGAGCTAACTTGTTTTGACTATCACGAATCTTGTTTCAACACTTCAAATGTGTTGAAACAATAGTAATGGAAGAGGTTGAGTCCAATTACGAGGTCCGGTTGCGAAAAAGTCACAAGTTATAGGCTTCGGAATATTACACACAAACTGAGTCCAATTTGAGATGTTGACGCACGGATAGAGCTAACATGTTTCGACTATCACGAATTTTGTTCCAACACTTCAAATGTGTTGAAACAATAGTAATGGAAGAGTTTGAGTCCAATTACGAGGTCCGGTTGCGAAAAAGTCACAAGTTATAGGCTTCGTAATGTAACACACAAACTGTGTCCAAATAAAGACATTGATGCACGGATGGAGCTAACTTGTTTTGACCGTCACGAATCTTGTTCCAACACTCCAAATGTGTTGAAACAATAGTAATGGAAGAGTTTGAGTCCAATTACGAGGTCCGGTTGTGAAAAAGTCACAAGTTATAGGCTTCGGAATGTTAGACACAAATTGAGTCCAATTTGAGACGTTGACGCATGGATGCAGCTAACTTGTTTCGACTGTCACGAATCTTGTTCCAACACTTCATGTCTATTGAAATAATAGTAATGGAAGAGTTTCAGTCCAATTACGAGGTCCGGTTGCGAAAAAGTCACAAGTTATAGGCTTCGTAATGTAACACACAAACTGAGTCCAATTAAAGACATTGACGCACGGATGTAGCTAGCTTCTTTCGACTGTCCCGAATCTTGTTCCAACACTTCAAATGTGTTGAAACAATAGTAACGGAAAAGTTTGAGTCCAATTACGAGGTCCGGTTGCGAAAAAGTCCCAAGTTATAGGCTTCGGAATATAACACACAAACTGAGTCCAATATGAGACGTTGACTCACGGATGGAGCTAACTTGTTTCGACCGTCACGAATCTTGTTCCAACACTCCAAATGTGTTGAAACAATAGTAATGGAAGAGTTTGAGTCCAATTACGAGGTCTGGTTGCGCAAAAGTCACAAGTTATAGGCTTCGGAATGTAAGACACAAACTGAGTCAAATTTGAGATGTTGACGCACGGATTGAAGTAACTTGTTTCGACTGTCATGAATCTTGTTCCAACACTTCATATGTGTTGAAACAATAGTGATGGAAGAGTTTGAGTCCAATTACGAGGTCTGGTTGCGAAAAAGTCACAAGTTATAGGCTTCGGAATGTAACACACAAACTGAGTCCAATTAAAGACATTGACGCACGGATGGAGCTAACTTGTTTCGACTGTCCCGAATCTTGTTCCAACACTTCAAATGTGTTGAAACAATTGTGATGGAGGAGTTTGAGTCCAATTACGAGGTCCGGTTGCGAAAAAGTCACAAGTCATAGGCTTCGGAATGTAAGACACAAACTGAGTCCAATTTGAGACGTTGACTAATGGATGGAGCAAACTTGTTTCGACTGTCACGAATCTTGTTCCAATACTTCAAATGGGTTGAAACAATAGTAATGGAAGAATTCAAGTCTAATTACAAGGTCCGATTGCGGAAAAGTTACAAGTTAAAGGCTTCGGAATATAACACACAAACTGAGTCCAATTTGAGACGTTGACGCACAGATGGAGCTAACTTGTTTCGACTGTCACGAATCTTGTTCCAACACTTCAAATTTGTTGAAACAATAGTAATGGAAGAGTTTGAGTCCAATTACGAGGTACGGTTGCGAAAAAGTCCCAAGTTATAGGCTTCGGAATATAACACACAAACTGAGTTCAATATGAGACGTTGACGCACGGATGGAGCTAACTTGTTTACGACCGTCACGAATCTTGTTCCAACACTCCAAATGTGTTGAAACAATAGTAATGGAAGAGTTTGAGTCCAATTACGAGGTCCGGTTGTGAAAAAGTCACAAGTTATAGGCTTCGGAATGTTAGACACAAATTGAGTCCAATTTGAGACGTTGACGCATGGATGCAGCTAACTTGTTTCGACTGTCACGAATCTTGTTCCAACACTTCATATGTATTGAAATAATAGTAATGGAAGAGTTTGAGTCCAATTACGAGGTCCGGTTGCGAAAAAGTCACAAGTTATAGGCTTCGTAATGTAACACACAAACTGAGTCCAATTAAAGACATTGACGCACGGATGTAGCTAACTTCTTTCGACTGTCCCGAATCTTGTTCCAACACTTCAAATGTGTTGAAACAATAGTAATGGAAGAGTTTGAGTCCAATTACGAGGTCCGGTTGCGAAAAAGTCCCAAGTTATAGGCTTCGGAATATAACACACAAACTGAGTCCAATATGAGACGTTGACGCACGGATGGAGCTAACTTGTTTCGACTGTCACGAATCTTGTTCCAACACTCTAAATGTGTTGAAACAATAGTAATGGAAGAGTTTGAGTCCAATTACGAGGTCCAGTTGCGAAAAAGTCACAAGTTATAGGCTTAGGAATGTAAGACACAAATTGAGTCCAATTTGAGACGTTGACGCATGGATGCAGCTACCTTGTTTCGACTGTCACGAATCTTATTCCAACACTTCATATGTGTTGAAACAATAGTGATGGAAGAGTTTGAGTCCAATTACGAGGTCTGGTTGCGAAAAAGTCACAAGTTATAGGCTTCGGAATATTACACACAAACTGAGTCCAATTTGAGACGTTGACGCACGGATGGAGCTAACTTGTTTTGACTATCACGAATCTTGTTCCAACACTTCAAATGTGTTGAAACAATAGTAATGGAAGAGATTGAGTCCAATTACGAGGTCCGGTTGCGAAAAAGTCACAAGTTATAGGCTTCGTAATGTAACACACAAACTGTGTCCAAATAAAGACATTGATGCACGGATGGAGCTAACTTGTTTCGACTGACCCGAATCTTGTTCCAACACTTCAAATGTGTTGAAACAATAGTGATGGAAAAGTTTGAGTCCAATTACGAGGTCTGGTTGCGCAAAAGTCACAAGTTATAGGCTTCGGAATGTAAGACACAAACTGAGTCCAATTTGAGACGTTGACGCACGGATGGAAGTAACTTGTTTCGACTGTCACGAATCTTGTTCCAACACTTCATATGTGTTGAAACAATAGTGATGGAAGAGTTTGAGTCCAATTACGAGGTCTGGTTGCGAAAAAGTCACAAGTTATAGGCTTCGGAATATTACACACAAACTGAGTCCAATTTGAGACGTTGACGCACGGATGGAGCTAACTTGTTTTGACTATCACGAATCTTGTTCCAACACTTCAAATGTGTTGAAACAATAGTAATGGAAGAGGTTGAGTCCAATTACGAGGTCCGGTTGGGAAAAAGTCACAAGTTATAGGCTTCGGAATATTACACACAAACTGAGTCCAATTTGAGTTGTTGACGCACGGATAGAGCTAACTTGTTTCGACTATCACGAATTTTGTTCCAACACTTCAAATGTGTTGAAACAATAGTAATGGAAGAGTTTGAGTCCAATTACGAGGTCCGGTTGCGAAAAAGTCACAAGTTATAGGCTTCGTAATGTAACACACAAACTGTGTCCAAATAAAGACATTGATGCACGGATGGAGCTAACTTGTTTCGACCGTCACGAATCTTGTTCCAACACTCCAAATGTGTTGAAACAATAGTAATGGAAGAGTTTGAGTCCAATTACGAGGTCCGGTTGTGAAAAAGTCACAAGTTATAGGCTTCGGAATGTTAGACACAAATTGAGTCCAATTTGAGACATTGACGCATGGATGCAGCTAACTTGTTTCGACTGTCACGAATCTTGTTCCAACACTTCATATCTATTGAAATAATAGTAATGGAAGAGTTTGAGTCCAATTACGAGGTCTGGTTGCGCAAAAGTCACAAGTTATAGGCTTCGGAATGTAAGACACAAACTGAGTCCAATTTGAGACGTTGACGCACGGATTGAAGTAACTTGTTTCGACTGTCACGAATCTTGTTCCAACACTTCATATGTGTTGAAACAATAGTGATGGAAGAGTTTGAGTCCAATTACGAGGTCTGGTTGCGAAAAAGTCACAAGTTATAGGCTTCGGAATATTACAGACAAACTGAGTCCAATTTGAGACGTTGACGCACGGATGGAGCTAACTTGTTTTGACTATCACGAATCTTGTTCCAACACTTCAAATGTGTTGAAACAATAGTAATGGAAGAGGTTGAGTCCAATTACGAGGTCCGGTTGCGAAAAAGTCACAAGTTATAGGCTTCGGAATATTACACACAAACTGAGTCCAATTTGAGACGTTGACGCACGGATGGAGCTAACTTGTTTCGACTATCACGAATCTTGTTCCAACACTTCAAATGTGTTGAAACAATAGTAATGGAAGAGGTTGAGTCCAATTACGAGGTCCGGTTGTGAAAAAGTCACAAGTTATAGGCTTCGGAATATTACACACAAACTGAGTCCAATTTGAGACGTTGACGCACGGATAGAGCTAACTTGTTTCGACTATCACGAATTTTGTTCCAACACTTCAAATGTGTTGAAACAATAGTAATGGAAGAGTTTGAGTCCAATTACGAGGTCCGGTTGCGAAAAAGTCCCAAGTTATAGGCTTCGTAATGTAACACACAAACTGTGTCCAAATAAAGACATTGATGCACGGATGGAGCTAACTTGTTTCGACCGTCACGAATCTTGTTCCAACACTCCAAATGTGTTGAAACAATAGTAATGGAAGAGTTTGAGTCCAATTACGAGGTCCGGTTGTGAAAAAGTCACAAGTTATAGGCTTCGGAATGTTAGACACAAATTGAGTCCAATTTGAGACGTTGACGCATGGATGCAGCTAACTTGTTTCGACTGTCACGAATCTTGTTCCAACACTTCATGTCTATTGAAATAATAGTAATGGAAGAGTTTGAGTCCAATTACGAGGTCCGGTTGCGAAAAAGTCACAAGTTATAGGCTTCGTAATGTAACACACAAACAGAGTCCAATTAAAGACATTGACGCACGGATGTAGCTAACTTCTTTCGACTGTCCCGAATCTTCTTCCAACACTTCAAATGTGTTGAAACAATAGTAATGGAAGAGTTTGAGTCCAATTACGAGGTCCGGTTGCGAAAAAGTCACAAGTTATAGGCTTCGGAATGTAAGACACAAACTGAGTCCAATTTGAGACGTTGACTAATGGATGGAGGAAACTTGTTTCGACTGTCACGAATCTTGTTCCAATACTTCAAATGTGTTGAAACAATAGTAATGGAAGAATTCAAGTCTAATTACAAGGTCCGATTGCGAAAAAGTTACAAGTTAAAGGCTTCGGAATATAACACACAAAATGAGTCCATTTTGAGACGTTGACGCACAGATGGAGCTAACTTGTTTCGACTGTCATGAATCTTGTTCCAACAATTCAAATGTGTTGAAACAATAGTAATGGAAGAGTTTGAGTCCAATTACGAGGTCCGGTTGCGAAAAAGTCACAAGTTATAGGCTTCGGAATATAACACACAAACTGAGTCCAATATGAGACGTTGACTCACGGATGGAGCTAACTTGTTTCGACCGTCACGAATCTTGTTCCAACACTCCAAATGTGTTGAAACAATAGTAACGGAAGAGTTTGAGTCCAATTACGAGGTCTGGTTGCGCAAAAGTCACAAGTTATAGGCTTCGGAATGTAAGACACAAACTGAGTCCAATTTGAGACGTTGACGCACGGATTGAAGTAACTTGTTTCGACTGTCACGAATCTTGTTCCAACACTTCATATGTGTTGAAACAATAGTGATGGAAGAGTTTGAGTCCAATTACGAGGTCTGGTTGCGAAAAAGTCACAAGTTATAGGCTTCGGAATATTACACACAAACTGAGTCCAATTTGAGACGTTGACGCACGGATGGAGCTAACTTGTTTTGACTATCACGAATCTTGTTCCAACACTTCAAATGTGTTGAAACAATAGTAATGGAAGAGGTTGAGTCCAATTACGAGGTCCGGTTGCGAAAAAGTCACAAGTTATAGGCTTCGGAATATTACACACAAACTGAGTCCAATTTGAGACGTTGACGCACGGATGGAGCTAACTTGTTTCGACTATCACGAATCTTGTTCCAACACTTCAAATGTGTTGAAACAATAGTAATGGAAGAGGTTGAGTCCAATTACGAGGTCCGGTTGCAAAAAAGTCACAAGTTATTGGCTTCGGAATATTACACACAAACTGAGTCCAATTTGAGACGTTGACGCACGGATAGAGCTAACTTGTTTCGACTATCACGAATTTTGTTCCAACACTTCAAATGTGTTGAAACAATAGTAATGGAAGAGTTTGAGTCCAATTACGAGGTCCGGTTGCGAAAAAGTCCCAAGTTATAGGCTTCGTAATGTAACACACAAACTGTGTCCAAATAAAGACATTGATGCACGGATGGAGCTAACTTGTTTCGACCGTCACGAATCTTGTTCCAACACTCCAAATGTGTTGAAACAATAGTAATGGAAGAGTTTGAGTCCAATTACGAGGTCCGGTTGCGAAAAAGTCACAAGTTATAGGCTTCGGAATATTACACACAAACTGAGTCCAATTTGAGACGTTGACGCACTGATAGAGCTAACTTGTTTCGACTATCACGAATTTTGTTCCAACACTTCAAATGTGTTGAAACAATAGTAATGGAAGAGTTTGAGTCCAATTACGAGGTCCGGTTGCGAAAAAGTCACAAGTTATAGGCTTCGGAATATTACACACAAACTGAGTCCAATTTGAGACGTTGACGCACGGATAGAGCTAACTTGTTTCGACTATCACGAATTTTGTTCCAACACTTCAAATGTGTTGAAACAATAGTAATGGAAGAGTTTGAGTCCAATTACGAGGTCCGGTTGTGAAAAAGTCACAAGTTATAGGCTTCGGAATGTTAGACACAAATTGAGTCCAATTTGAGACGTTGACGCATGGATGCAGCTAACTTGTTTCGACTGTCACGAATCTTGTTCCAACACTTCATATCTATTGAAATAATAGTAATGGAAGAGTTTGAGTCCAATTACGAGGTCCGGTTGCGAAAAAGTCACAAGTTATAGGCTTCGTAATGTAACACACAAACAGAGTCCAATTAAAGACATTGACGCACGGATGTAGCTAACTTCTTTCGACTGTCCCGAATCTTCTTCCAACACTTCAAATGTGTTGAAACAAAAGTAATGGAAGAGTTTGAGTCCAATTACGAGGTCCGGTTGCGAAAAAGTCCCAAGTTATAGGCTTCGGAATATAACACACAAACTGAGTCCAATATGAGACGTTGACGCACGGATGGAGCTAACTTGTTTCGACTGTCACGAATCTTGTTCCAACACTCCAAATGTGTTGAAACAATAGTAATGGAAGAGTTTGAGTCCAATTACGAGGTCCAGTTGCGAAAAAGTCACAAGTTATAGGCTTAGGAATGTAAGACACAAATTGAGTCCAATTTGAGACGTTGACGCATGGATGCAGCTACCTTGTTTCGACTGTCACGAATCTTATTCCAACACTTCATATGTGTTGAAACAATAGTGATGGAAGAGTTTGAGTCCAATTACGAGGTCTGGTTGCGAAAAAGTCACAAGTTATAGGCTTCGGAATATAACACACAAACTGAGTACAATTTGAGACGTTGACGCACGGATGGAGCTAACTTGTTTTGACTATCACGAATCTTGTTCCAACACTTCAAATGTGTTGAAACAATAGTAATGGAAGAGATTGAGTCCAATTACGAGGTCCGGTTGCGAAAAAGTCACAAGTTATAGGCTTCGTAATGTAACACACAAACTGTGTCCAAATAAAGACATTGATGCACGGATGGAGCTAACTTGTTTCGACTGACCCGAATCTTGTTCCAACACTTCAAATGTGTTGAAACAATAGTGATGGAAAAGTTTGAGTCCAATTACGAGGTCTGGTTGCGCAAAAGTCACAAGTTATAGGCTTCGGAATGTAAGACACAAACTGAGGCCAATTTGAGACGTTGACGCACGGATGGAAGTAACTTGTTTCGACTGTCACGAATCTTGTTCCAACACTTCATATGTGTTGAAACAATAGTGATGGAAGAGTTTGAGTCCAATTACGAGGTCTGGTTGCGAAAAAGTCACAAGTTATAGGCTTCGGAATATTACACACAAACTGAGTCCAATTTGAGACGTTGACGCACGGATGGAGCTAACTTGTTTTGACTATCACGAATCTTGTTCCAACACTTCAAATGTGTTGAAACAATAGTAATGGAAGAGGTTGAGTCCAATTACGAGGTCCGGTTGGGAAAAAGTCACAAGTTATAGGCTTCGGAATATTACACACAAACTGAGTCCAATTTGAGATGTTGACGCACGGATAGAGCTAACTTGTTTCGACTATCACGAATTTTGTTCCAACACTTCAAATGTGTTGAAACAATAGTAATGGAAGAGTTTGAGTCCAATTACGAGGTCCGGTTGCGAAAAAGTCACAAGTTATAGGCTTCGTAATGTAACACACAAACTGTGTCCAAATAAAGACATTGATGCACGGATGGAGCTAACTTGTTTCGACCGTCACGAATCTTGTTCCAACACTCCAAATGTGTTGAAACAATAGTAATGGAAGAGTTTGAGTCCAATTACGAGGTCTGATTGCGCAAAAGTCACAAGTTATAGGCTTCGGAATGTAAGACACAAACTGAGTCCAATTTGAGACGTTGACGCACGGATGGAAGTAACTTGTTTCGACTGTCACGAATCTTGTTCCAACACTTCATATGTGTTGAAACAATAGTGATGGAAGAGTTTGAGTCAAATTACGAGGTCTGGTTGCGAAAAAGTCCCAAGTTATAGGCTTCGTAATGTAACACACAAACTGTGTCCAAATAAAGACATTGATGCTCGAATGGAGCTAACTTGTTTCGACCGTCACGAATCTTGTTCCAACACTCCAAATGTGTTGAAACAATAGTAATGGAAGAGTTTGAGTCCAATTACGAGGTCCGGTTGCGAAAAAGTCACAAGTTATAGGCTTCGGAATATTACACACAAACTGAGTCCAATTTGAGACGTTGACGCACGGATAGAGCTAACTTGTTTCGACTATCACGAATTTTGTTCCAACACTTCAAATGTGTTGAAACAATAGTAATGGAAGAGTTTGAGTCCAATTACGAGGTCCGGTTGCGAAAAAGTCCCAAGTTATAGGCTTCGTAATGTAACACACAAACTGTGTCCAAATAAAGACATTGATGCACGGATGGAGCTAACTTGTTTCGACCGTCACGAATCTTGTTCCAACACTCCAAATGTGTTGAAACAATAGTAATGGAAGAGTTTGAGTCCAATTACGAGGTCCGGTTGCGAAAAAGTCACAAGTTATAGGCTTCGGAATATTACACACAAACTGAGTCCAATTTGAGACGTTGACGCACGGATAGAGCTAACTTGTTTCGACTATCACGAATTTTGTTCCAACACTTCAAATGTGTTGAAACAATAGTAATGGAAGAGTTTGAGTCCAATTACGAGGTCCGGTTGCGAAAAAGTCCCAAGTTATAGGCTTCGTAATGTAACACACAAACTGTGTCCAAATAAAGACATTGATGCACGGATGGAGCTAACTTGTTTCGACCGTCACGAATCTTGTTCCAACACTCCAAATGTGTTGAAACAATAGTAATGGAAGAGTTTGAGTCCAATTACGAGGTCCGGTTGTGAAAAAGTCACAAGTTATAGGCTTCGGAATGTTAGACACAAATTGAGTCCAATTTGAGACGTTGACGCATGGATGCAGCTAACTTGTTTCGACTGTCACGAATCTTGTTCCAACACTTCATATCTATTGAAATAATAGTAATGGAAGAGTTTGAGTCCAATTACGAGGTCCGGTTGCGAAAAAGTCATAAGTTATAGGCTTCGTAATGTAACACACAAACAGAGTCCAATTAAAGACATTGACGCACGGATGTAGCTAACTTCTTTCGACTGTCCCGAATCTTCTTCCAACACTTCAAATGTGTTGAAACAATAGTAATGGAAGAGTTTGAGTCCAATTACGAGGTCCGGTTGCGAAAAGTCACAAGTTATAGGCTTCGGAATGTAAGACACAAACTGAGTCCAATTTGAGACGTTGACTAATGGATGGAGGAAACTTGTTTCGACTGTCACGAATCTTGTTCCAATACTTCAAATGTGTTGAAACAATAGTAATGGAAGAATTCAAGTCTAATTACAAGGTCCGATTGCGAAAAAGTTACAAGTTAAAGGCTTCGGAATATAACACACAAAATGAGTCCAATTTGAGACGTTGACGTACAGATGGAGCTAACTTGTTTCGACTGTCATCAATCTTGTTCCAACACTTCAAATGTGTTGAAACAATAGTAATGGAGGAGTTTGAGTCCAATTACGAGGTCCGGTTGCGAAAAAGTCACAAGTTATAGGCTTCGGAATGTTAGACACAAATTGAGTCCAATTTGAGACGTTGATGCATGGATGCAGCTAACTTGTTTCGACTGTCACGAATCTTGTTCCAACACTTCATATGTATTGAAACAATAGTAATGGAAGTGTTTGAGTCCAATTACGAGGTCTGGTTGCGAAAAAGTCACAACTTAAAGGCTTCGGAATATAACACACAAACTGAGTCCAATATGAGACGTTGACGCACGGATGGAGCTAACTTGTTTCGACCGTCACGAATCTTGTTCCAACACTCCAAATGTGTTGAAACAATAGTAATGGAAGAGTTTGAGTCCAATTACGAGGTCCGGTTGCGAAAAAGTCACAAGTTATCGGCTTCGGAATGTTAGACACAAATTGAGTCCAATTTGAGACGTTGACGCATGGATGCAGCTAACTTGTTTCGACTGTCACGAATCTTGTTCCAACACTTCATATGTATTGAAACATTAGTAATGGAAGTGTTTGAGTCCAATTACGAGGTCTGGTTGCGAAAAAGTCACAAGTTATAGGCTTCGGAATATAACACACAAACTGAGTCCAATTTGAGACATTGACTTACGGATGGAGCTAACTTGTTTTGACTATCACGAATCTTGTTCCAACACTTCAAATGTGTTGAAACAATAGCAATGGAAGAGTTTGAGTCCAATTACGAGGTCCGATTGCGAAAAAGTCACAAGTTATAGGCTTCGTAATGTAACACACAAATTGTGTCCAAATAAAGACATTGACGCACGGATGTAGCTAACTTGTTTCGACTGTCCCGAATCTTGTTCCAACACTTCAAATGTGTTGAAACAATAGTGATGGAAGAGTTGGAGTCCAATTACGAGGTCTGGTTGCGCAAAAGTCACAAGTTATAGGCTTCGGAATGTAACACACAACTGAGTGTAATTTGAGACGTTGACGCACGGATGGAAGTAACTTGTTTCGACTGTCCCAAATCTTGTTCTAACACTTAAAATCTGTTGAAACAAGAGTTTGAGTCCAATTACGAGGTCCGGTTGTGAAGAAGTCACAAGTTATAGGCTTCGGAATATAACACACAAACTGAGTCCAATTTGAGACGTTGACGCACGGATGGAGCTAACTTGTTTCGACTATCACGAATCTTGTTCCAACACTTCAAATGTGTTGAAACAATAGTAATGGAAGAGTTCGAGTCCAATTACGAGGTCCGCTTGCGAAAAAGTCACAAGTTATAGGCTTCGTAATGTAACACACAAACTGAGTCCAATTAAAGACATTGACGCACGGATGTAGCTAACTTCTTTCGACTGTCCCGAATCTTGTTCCAACACTTCAAATGTGTTGAAACAATAGTAAGGGAAGAGTTTGAGTCCAATTACGAGGTCCGGTTGCGAAAAAGTCCCAAGTTATAGGCCTCGGAATATAACACACAAACTGAGTCCAATATGAGACGTTGACGCACGGATGGAGCTAACTTGTTTCGACTGTCACGAATCTTGTTCCAACACTCCAAATGTGTTGAAACAATAGTAATGGAAGAGTTTGAGTCCAATTACGAGGTCCAGTTGCGAAAAAGTCACAAGTTATAGGCTTAGGAATGTAAGACACAAATTGAGTCCAATTTGAGACGTTGACGCATGGATGCAGCTACCTTGTTTCGACTGTCACGAATCTTATTCCAACACTTCATATGTGTTGAAACAATAGTGATGGAAGAGTTTGAGTCCAATTACGAGGTCTGGTTGTGAAAGAGTCACAAGTTATAGGCTTCGGAATATTACACACAAACTGAGTCCAATTTGAGACGTTGACGCACGGATGGAGCTAACTTGTTTCGACTATCACGAATCTTGTTCCAACACTTCAAATGTGTTGAAACAATAGTAATGGAAGAGATTGAGTCCAATTACGAGGTCCGGTTGCGAAAAAGTCACAAGTTATAGGCTTCGTAATGTAACACACAAACTGTGTCCAAATAAAGACATTGATGCACGGATGGAGCTAACTTGTTTCGACTGACCCGAATCTTGTTCCAACACTTCAAATGTGTTGAAACAATAGTGATGGAAAAGTTTGAGTCCAATTACGAGGTCTGGTTGCGCAAAAGCCACAAGTTATAGGCTTCGGAATGTAAGTCACAAACTGAGTCCAATTTGAGACGTTGACGCACGGATGGAAGTAACTTGTTTCGACTGTCACGAATCTTGTTCCAACACTTCATATGTGTTGAAACAATAGTGATGGAAGAGTTTGAGTCCAATTACGAGGTCTGGTTGCGAAAAAGTCACAAGTTATAGGCTTCGGAATATTACACACAAACTGAGTCCAATTTGAGACGTTGACGCACGGATGGAGCTAACTTGTTTTGACTATCACGAATCTTGTTCCAACACTTCAAATGTGTTGAAACAATAGTTATGGAAGAGGTTGAGTCCAATTACGAGGTCCGGTTGCGAAAAAGTCACAAGTTATAGGCTTCGGAATATTACACACAAACTGAGTCCAATTTGAGATGTTGACGCACGGATAGAGATAACTTGTTTCGACTATCACGAATTTTGTTCCAACACTTCAAATGTGTTGAAACAATAGTAATGGAAGAGTTTGAGTCCAATTACGAGGTCCGGTTGCGAAAAAGTCACAAGTTATAGGCTTCGTAATGTAACACACAAACTGTGTCCAAATAAAGACATTGATGCACGGATGGAGCTAACTTGTTTCGACCGTCACGAATCTTGTTCCAACACTCCAAATGTGTTGAAACAATAGTAATGGAAGAGTTTGAGTCCAATTACGAGGTCCGGTTGTGAAAAAGTCACAAGTTATAGGCTTCGGAATGTTAGACACAAATTGAGTCCAATTTGAGACGTTGACGCATGGATGCAGCTAACTTGTTTCGACTGTCACGAATCTTGTTCCAACACTTCATATCTATTGAAATAATAGTAATGGAAGAGTTTCAGTCCAATTACGAGGTCCGGTTGCGAAAAAGTCACAAGTTATAGGCTTCGTAATGTAACACACAAACTGAGTCCAATTAAAGACATTGACGCACGGATGTAGCTAGCTTCTTTCGACTGTCCCGAATCTTGTTCCAACACTTCAAATGTGTTGAAACAATAGTAACGGAAGAGTTTGAGTCCAATGACGAGGTCCGGTTGCGAAAAAGTCCCAAGTTATAGGCTTCGGAATATAACACACAAACTGAGTCCAATATGAGACGTTGACTCACGGATGGAGATAACTTGTTTCGACCGTCACGAATCTTGTTCCAACACTCCAAATGTGTTGAAACAATAGTAATGGAAGAGTTTGAGTCCAATTACGAGGTCTGGTTGCGCAAAAGTCACAAGTTATAGGCTTCGGAATGTAAGACACAAACTGAGTCCAATTTGAGACGTTGACGCACGGATGGAAGTAACTTGTTTCGACTGTCACGAATCTTGTTCCAACACTTCATATGTGTTGAAACAATAGTGATGGAAGAGTTTGAGTCAAATTACGAGGTCTGGTTGCGAAAAAGTCCCAAGTTATAGGCTTCGTAATGTAACACACAAACTGTGTCCAAATAAAGACATTGATGCTCGAATGGAGCTAACTTGTTTCAACCGTCACGAATCTTGTTCCAACACTCCAAATGTGTTGAAACAATAGTAATGGAATAGTTTGAGTCCAATTACGAGGTCCGGTTGCGAAAAAGTAACAAGTTATAGGCTTCGGAATATTACACTCAAACTGAGTCCAATTTGAGACGTTGACGCACGGATAGAGCTAACTTGTTTCGACTATCACGAATTTTGTTCCAACACTTCAAATGTGTTGAAACAATAGTAATGGAAGAGTTTGAGTCCAATTAAGAGGTCCGGTTGCGAAAATGTCCCAAGTTATAGGCTTCGTAATGTAACACACAAACTGTGTCCAAATAAAGACATTGATGCACGGATGGAGCTAACTTGTTTCGACCGTCACGAATCTTGTTCCAACACTCCAAATGTGTTGAAACAATAGTAATGGAAGAGTTTGAGTCCAATTACGAGGTCCGGTTGCGAAAAAGTCACAAGTTATAGGCTTCGGAATATTACACACAAACTGAGTCCAATTTGAGACGTTGACGCACGGATAGAGCTAACTTGTTTCGACTATCACGAATTTTGTTCCAACACTTCAAATGTGTTGAAACAATAGTAATGGAAGAGTTTGAGTCCAATTACGAGGTCCGGTTGCGAAAAAGTCCCAAGTTATAGGCTTCGTAATGTAACACACAAACTGTGTCCAAATAAAGACATTGATGCACGGATGGAGCTAACTTGTTTCGACCGTCACGAATCTTGTTCCAACACTCCAAATGTGTTGAAACAATAGTAATGGAAGAGTTTGAGTCCAATTACGAGGTCCGGTTGTGAAAAAGTCACAAGTTATAGGCTTCGGAATGTTAGACACAAATTGAGTCCAATTTGAGACGTTGACGCATGGATGCAGCTAACTTGTTTCGACTGTCACGAATCTTGTTCCAACACTTCATATCTATTGAAATAATAGTAATGGAAGAGTTTGAGTCCAATTACGAGGTCCGGTTGCGAAAAAGTCACAAGTTATAGGCTTCGTAATGTAACACACAAACAGAGTCCAATTAAAGACATTGACGCACGGATGTAGCTAACTTCTTTCGACTGTCCCGAATCTTCTTCCAACACTTCAAATGTGTTGAAACAATAGTAATGGAAGAGTTTGAGTCCAATTACGAGGTCCGGTTGCGAAAAAGTCACAAGTTATAGGCTTCGTAATGTAACACACAAACAGAGTCCAATTAAAGACATTGACGCACGGATGTAGCTAACTTCTTTCGACTGTCCCGAATCTTCTTCCAACACTTCAAATGTGTTGAAACAATAGTAATGGAAGAGTTTGAGTCCAATTACGAGGTCCGGTTGCGAAAAGTCACAAGTTATAGGCTTCGGAATGTAAGACACAAACTGAGTCCAATTTGAGACGTTGACTAATGGATGGAGGAAACTTGTTTCGACTGTCACGAATCTTGTTCTAATACTTCAAATGTGTTGAAACAATAGTAATGGAAGAATTCAAGTCTAATTACAAGGTCCGATTGCGAAAAAGTTACAAGTTAAAGGCTTCGGAATATAACACACAAAATGAGTCCAATTTGAGACGTTGACGTACAGATGGAGCTAACTTGTTTCGACTGTCATGAATCTTGTTCCAACACTTCAAATGTGTTGAAATAATAGTAATGGAAGAGTTTGAGTCCAATTACGAGGTCTGGTTGCGAAAAAGTCACAAGTTATAGGCTTCGGAATATTACACACAAACTGAGTCCAATTTGAGACGTTGACGCACAGATGGAGCTAACTTGTTTTGACTATCACGAATCTTGTTCCAACACTTCAAATGTGTTGAAACAATAGTAATGGAAGAGGTTGAGTCCAATTATGAGGTCCGGTTGCGAAAAAGTCACAAGTTATAGGCTTCGGAATATTACACACAAACTGAGTCCAATTTGAGATGTTGACGCACGGATAGAGCTAACTTGTTTCGACTATCACGAATTTTGTTCCAACACTTCAAATGTGTTGAAACAATAGTAATGGAAGAGTTTGAGTCCAATTACGAGGTCCGGTTGTGAAAAAGTCACAAGTTATAGGCTTCGGAATGTTAGACACAAATTGAGTCCAATTTGAGACGTTGACGCATGGATGCAGCTAACTTGTTTCGACTGTCACGAATCTTGTTCCAACACTTCATATCTATTGAAATAATAGTAAAGGAAGAGTTTCAGTCCAATTACGAGGTCCGGTTGCGAAAAAGTCACAAGTTATAGGCTTCGTAATGTAACACACAAACTGAGTCCAATTAAAGACATTGACGCACGGATGTAGCTAGCTTCTTTCGACTGTCCCGAATCTTGTTCCAACACTTCAAATGTGTTGAAACAATAGTAACGGAAGAGTTTGAGTCCAATTACGAGGTCCGGTTGCGAAAAAGTCCCAAGTTATAGGCTTCGGAATATAACACACAAACTGAGTCCAATATGAGACGTTGACTCACGGATGAAGCTAACTTGTTTCGACCGTCACGAATCTTGTTCCAACACTCCAAATGTGTTGAAACAATAGTAATGGAAGAGTTTGAGTCCAATTACGAGGTCTGGTTGCGCAAAAGTCACAAGTTATAGGCTTCGGAATGTAAGACACAAACTGAGTCCAATTTGAGACGTTGACGCACGGATGGAAGTAACTTGTTTCGACTATCACGAATCTTGTTCCAACACTTCATATGTGTTGAAACAATAGTGATGGAAGAGTTTGAGTCAAATTACGAGGTCTGGTTGCGAAAAAGTCCCAAGTTATAGGCTTCGTAATGTAACACACAAACTGTGTCCAAATAAAGACATTGATGCTCGAATGGAGCTAACTTGTTTCGACCGTCACGAATCTTGTTCCAACACTCCAAATGTGTTGAAACAATAGTAATGGAAGAGTTTGAGTCCAATTACGAGGTCCGGTTGCGAAAAAGTCACAAGTTATAGGCTTCGGAATATTACACACAAACTGAGTCCAATTTGAGACGTTGACGCACGGATAGAGCTAACTTGTTTCGACTATCACGAATTTTGTTCCAACACTTCAAATGTGTTGAAACAATAGTAATGGAAGAGTTTGAGTCCAATTACGAGGTCCGGTTGCGAAAAAGTCCCAAGTTATAGGCTTCGGAATATTACACACAAACTGAGTCCAATTTGAGACGTTGACGCACGGATGGAGCTAACTTGTTTTGACTATCACGAATCTTGTTCCAACACTTCAAATGTGTTGAAACAATAGTAATGGAAGAGGTTGAGTCCAATTACGAGGTCCGGTTGCGAAAAAGTCACAAGTTATAGGCTTCGGAATATTACACACAAACTGAGTCCAATTTGAGACGTTGACGCACGGATAGAGCTAACTTGTTTCGACTATCACGAATTTTGTTCCAACACTTCAAATGTGTTGAAACAATAGTAATGGAAGAGTTTGAGTCCAATTACGAGGTCCGGTTGCGAAAAAGTCCCAAGTTATAGGCTTCGTAATGTAACACACAAACTGTGTCCAAATAAAGACATTGATGCACGGATGGAACTAACTTGTTTCGACCGTCACGAATCTTGTTCCAACACTCCAAATGTGTTGAAACAATAGTAATGGAAGAGTTTGAGTCCAATTACGAGGTCCGGTTGCGAAAAAGTCACAAGTTATAGGCTTCGGAATATTACACACAAACTGAGTCCAATTTGAGACGTTGACGCACGGATAGAGCTAACTTGTTTCGACTATCACGAATTTTGTTCCAACACTTCAAATGTGTTGAAACAATAGTAATGGAAGAGTTTGAGTCCAATTACGAGGTCCGGTTGCGAAAAAGTCCCAAGTTATAGGCTTCGTAATGTAACACACAAACTGTGTCCAAATAAAGACATTGATGCACGGATGGAGCTAACTTGTTTCGACCGTCACGAATCTTGTTCCAACACTCCAAATGTGTTGAAACAATAGTAATGGAAGAGTTTGAGGCAATTACGAGGTCCGGTTGTGAAAAAGTCACAAGTTATAGGCTTCGGAATGTTAGACACAAATTGAGTCTAATTTGAGACGTTGACGCATGGATGCAGCTAACTTGTTTCGACTGTCACGAATCTTGTTCCAACACTTCATATCTATTGAAATAATAGTAATGGAAGAGTTTGAGTCCAATTACGAGGTCCGGTTGCGAAAAAGTCACAAGTTATAGGCTTCGTAATGTAACACACAAACAGAGTCCAATTAAAGACATTGACGCACGGATGTAGCTAACTTCTTTCGACTGTCCCGAATCTTCTTCCAACACTTCAAATGTGTTGAAACAATAGTAATGGAAGAGTTTGAGTCCAATTACGAGGTCCGGTTGCGAAAAAGTCACAAGTTATAGGCTTCGGAATGTAAGACACAAACTGAGTCCAATTTGAGACGTTGACTAATGGATGGAGGAAACTTGTTTCGACTGTCACGAATCTTGTTCCAATACTTCAAATGTGTTGAAACAATAGTAATGAAAGAATTCAAGTCTAATTACAAGGTCCGATTGCGAAAAAGTTACAAGTTAAAGGCTTCGGAATATAACACACAAAATGAGTCCAATTTGAGACGTTGACGTACAGATGGAGCTAACTTGTTTCGACTGTCATGAATCTTGTTCCAACACTTCAAATGTGTTGAAACAATAGTAATGGAAGAGTTTGAGTCCAATTACGAGGTCCGGTTGCGAAAAAGTCACAAGTTATAGGCTTCGGAATGTTAGACACAAATTGAGTCCAATTTGAGACGTTGATGCATGGATGCAGCTAACTTGTTTCGACTGTCACGAATCTTGTTCCAACACTTCATATGTATTGAAACAATAGTAATGGAAGTGTTTGAGTCCAATTACGAGGTCTGGTTGCGAAAAAGTCACAAGTTAAAGGCTTCGGAATATAACACACAAACTGAGTCCAATATGAGACGTTGACGCACGGATGGAGCTAACTTGTTTCGACCGTCACGAATCTTGTTCCAACACTCCAAATGTGTTGAAACAATAGTAATGGAAGAGTTTGAGTCCAATTACGAGGTCCGGTTGCGAAAAAGTCACAAGTTATCGGCTTCGGAATGTTAGACACAAATTGAGTCCAATTTGAGACGTTGACGCATGGATGCAGCTAACTTGTTTCGACTGTCACGAATCTTGTTCCAACACTTCATATGTATTGAAACAATAGTAATGGAAGTGTTTGAGTCCAATTACGAGGTCTGGTTGCGAAAAAGTCACAAGTTATAGGCTTCGGAATATAACACACAAACTGAGTCCAATTTGAGACGTTGACTTACGGATGGAGCTAACTTGTTTTGACTATCTCGAATCTTGTTCCAACACTTCAAATGTGTTGAAACAATAGCAATGGAAGAGTTTGAGTCCAATTACGAGGTCCGATTGCGAAAAAGTCACAAGTTATAGGCTTCGTAATGTAACACACAAACTGTGTCCAAATAAAGACATTGACGCACGGATGTAGCTAACTTGTTTCGACTGTCCCGAATCTTGTTCCAACACTTCAAATGTGTTGAAACAATAGTGATGGAAGAGTTGGAGTCCAATTACGAGGTCTGGTTGCGCAAAAGTCACAAGTTATAGGCTTCGGAATGTAACACACAACTGAGTGTAATTTGAGACGTTGACGCACGGATGGAAGTAACTTGTTTCGACTGTCCCAAATCTTGTTCTAACACTTAAAATCTGTTGAAACAAGAGTTTGAGTCCAATTACGAGGTCCAGTTGTGAAGAAGTCACAAGTTATAGGCTTCGGAATATAACACACAAACTGAGTCCAATTTGAGACGTTGACTTACGGATGGAGCTAACTTGTTTTGACTATCACGAATCTTGTTCCAACACTTCAAATGTGTTGAAACAATAGCAATGGAAGAGTTTGAGTCCAATTACGAGGTCCGATTGCGAAAAAGTCACAAGTTATAGGCTTCGTAATGTAACACACAAACTGTGTCCAAATAAAGACATTGACGCACGGATGTAGCTAACTTGTTTCGACTGTCCCGAATCTTGTTCCAACACTTCAAATGTGTTGAAACAATAGTGATGGAAGAGTTGGAGTCCAATTACGAGGTCTGGTTGCGCAAAAGTCACAAGTTATAGGCTTCGGAATGTAACACACAACTGAGTGTAATTTGAGACGTTGACGCACGGATGGAAGTAACTTGTTTCGACTGTCCCAAATCTTGTTCTAACACTTAAAATCTGTTGAAACAAGAGTTTGAGTCCAATTACGAGGTCCAGTTGTGAAGAAGTCACAAGTTATAGGCTTCGGAATATAACACACAAACTGAGTCCAATTTGAGACGTTGACGCACGGATGGAGCTAACTTGTTTCGACTATCACGAATCTTGTTCCAACACTTCAAATGTGTTGAAACAATAGTAATGGAAGAGTTCGAGTCCAATTACGAGGTCCGGTTGCGAAAAAGTCACAAGTTATAGGCTTCGTAATGTAACACACAAACTGAGTCCAATTAAAGACATTGACGCACGGATGTAGCTAACTTCTTTCGACTGTCCCGAATCTTGTTCCAACACTTCAAATGTGTTGAAACAATAGTAAGGGAAGAGTTTGAGTCCAATTACGAGGTCCGGTTGCGAAAAAGTCCCAAGTTATAGGCCTCGGAATATAACACACAAACTGAGTCCAATATGAGACGTTGACGCACGGATGGAGCTAACTTGTTTCGACTGTCACGAATCTTGTTCCAACACTCCAAATGTGTTGAAACAATAGTAATGGAAGAGTTTGAGTCCAATTACGAGGTCCAGTTGCGAAAAAGTCACAAGTTATAGGCTTAGGAATGTAAGACACAAATTGAGTCCAATTTGAGACGTTGACGCATGGATGCAGCTACCTTGTTTCGACTGTCACGAATCTTATTCCAACACTTCATATGTGTTGAAACAATAGTGATGGAAGAGTTTGAGTCCAATTACGAGGTCTGGTTGTGAAAAAGTCACAAGTTATAGGCTTCGGAATATTACACACAAACTGAGTCCAATTTGAGACGTTGACGCACGGATGGAGCTAACTTGTTTCGACTATCACGAATCTTGTTCCAACACTTCAAATGTGTTGAAACAATAGTAATGGAAGAGATTGAGTCCAATTACGAGGTCCGGTTGCGAAAAAGTCACAAGTTATAGGCTTCGTAATGTAACACACAAACTGTGTCCAAATAAAGACATTGATGCACGGATGGAGCTAACTTGTTTCGACTGACCCGAATCTTGTTCCAACACTTCAAATGTGTTGAAACAATAGTGATGGAAAAGTTTGAGTCCAATTACGAGGTTTGGTTGCGCAAAAGCCACAAGTTATAGGCTTCGGAATGTAAGACACAAACTGAGTCCAATTTGAGACGTTGACGCACGGATGGAAGTAACTTGTTTCGACTGTCACGAATCTTGTTCCAACACTTCATATGTGTTGAAACAATAGTGATGGAAGAGTTTGAGTCCAATTACGAGGTCTGGTTGCGAAAAAGTCACAAGTTATAGGCTTCGGAATATTACACACAAACTGAGTCCAATTTGAGATGTTGACGCACGGATAGAGCTAACTTGTTTCGACTATCACGAATTTTGTTCCAACACTTCAAATGTGTTGAAACAATAGTAATGGAAGAGTTTGAGTCCAATTACGAGGTCCGGTTGTGAAAAAGTCACAAGTTATAGGCTTCGGAATGTTAGACACAAATTGAGTCCAATTTGAGACGTTGACGCATGGATGCAGCTAACTTGTTTCGACTGTCACGAATCTTGTTCCAACACTTCATATTTATTGAAATAATAGTAATGGAAGAGTTTCAGTCCAATTACGAGGTCCGGTTGCGAAAAAGTCACAAGTTATAGGCTTCGTAATGTAACACACAAACTGAGTCCAATTAAAGACATTGACGCACGGATGTAGCTAACTTCTTTCGACTGTCCCGAATCTTGTTCCAACACTTCAAATGTGTTGAAACAATAGTAACGGAAGAGTTGGAGTCCAATTACGAGGTCTGGTTGCGCAAAAGTCACAAGTTATAGGCTTCGGAATGTAACACACAACTGAGTGTAATTTGAGACGTTGACGCACGGATGGAAGTAACTTGTTTCGACTGTCACGAATCTTATTCCAACACTTCATATGTGTTGAAACAATAGTGATGGAAGAGTTTGAGTCAAATTACAAGGTCTGGTTGCGAAAAAGTCCCAAGTTATAGGCTTCGTAATGTAACACACAAACTGTGTCCAAATAAAGACATTGATGCTCGAATGGAGCTAACTTGTTTCGACCGTCACGAATCTTGTTCCAACACTCCAAATGTGTTGAAACAATAGTAATGTAAGAGTTTGAGTCCAATTACGAGGTCCGGTTGCGAAAAAGTCACAAGTTATAGGCTTCGGAATATTACACACAAACTGAGTCCAATTTGAGACGTTGACGCACGGATAGAGCTAACTTGTTTCGACTATCACGAATTTTGTTCCAACACTTCAAATGTGTTGAAACAATAGTAATGGAAGAGTTTGAGTCCAATTACGAGGTCCGGTTGCGAAAAAGTCCCAAGTTATAGGCTTCGGAATATTACACACAAACTGAGTCCAATTTGAGACGTTGACGCACGGATGGAGCTAACTTGTTTTGACTATCACGAATCTTGTTCCAACACTTCAAATGTGTTGAAACAATAGTAATGGAAGAGGTTGAGTCCAATTACGAGGTCCGGTTGCGAAAAAGTCACAAGTTATAGGCTTCGGAATATTACACATAAACTTAGTCCAATTTGAGACGTTGACGCACGGATGGAGCTAACTTGTTTCGACTATCACGAATCTTGTTCCAACACTTCAAATGTGTTGAAACAATAGTAATGGAAGAGGTTGAGTCCAATTACGAGGTCCGGTTGCGAAAAAGTCACAAGTTATAGGCTTCGGAATATTACACACAAACTGAGTCCAATTTGAGACGTTGACGCACGGATAGAGCTAACTTGTTTCGACTATCACGAATTTTGTTCCAACACTTCAAATGTGTTGAAACAATAGTAATGGAAGAGTTTGAGTCCAATTACGAGGTCCGGTTGCGAAAAAGTCCCAAGTTATAGGCCTCGTAATGTAACACACAAACTGTGTCCAAATAAAGACATTGATGCACGGATGGAGCTAACTTGTTTCGACCGTCACGAATCTTGTTCCAACACTCCAAATGTGTTGAAACAATAGTAATGGAAGAGTTTGAGTCCAATTACGAGGTCCGGTTGCGAAAAAGTCACAAGTTATAGGCTTCGGAATATTACACACAAACTGAGTCCAATTTGAGACGTTGACGCACGGATAGAGCTAACTTGTTTCGACTATCACGAATTTTGTTCCAACACTTCAAATGTGTTGAAACAATAGTAATGGAAGAGTTTGAGTCCAATTACGAGGTCCGGTTGCGAAAAAGTCCCAAGTTATAGGCTTCGTAATGTAACACACAAACTGTGTCCAAATAAAGACATTGATGCACGGATGGAGCTAACTTGTTTCGACCGTCACGAATCTTGTTCCAACACTCCAAATGTGTTGAAACAATAGTAATGGAAGAGTTTGAGTCCAATTACGAGGTCCGGTTGTGAAAAAGTCACAAGTTATAGGCTTCGGAATGTTAGACACAAATTGAGTCCAATTTGAGACGTTGACGCATGGATGCAGCTAACTTCTTTCGACTGTCACGAATCTTGTTCCAACACTTCATATCTATTGAAATAATAGTAATGGAAGAGTTTGAGTCCAATTACGAGGTCCGGTTGCGAAAAAGTCACAAGTTATAGGCTTCGTAATGTAACACACAAACTGAGTCCAATTAAAGACATTGACGCACGGATGTAGCTAACTTCTTTCGACTGTCCCGAATCTTGTTCTAACACTTCAAATGTGTTGAAACAATAGTAATGGAAGAGTTTGAGTCCAATTACGAGGTCCGGTTGCGAAGAAACAATAGTAATGGAAGAGTTTGAGTCCAATTACGAGGTCCGGTTGTGAAAAAGTCACAAGTTATAGGCTTCGGAATGTTAGACACAAATTGAGTCCAATTTGAGACGTTGACGCATGGATGCAGCTAACTTGTTTCGACTGTCACGAATCTTGTTCCAACACTTCATATCTATTGAAATAATAGTAATGAAAGAGTTTGAGTCCAATTACGAGGTCCGGTTGCGAAAAAGTCACAAGTTATAGGCTTCGTAATGTAACACACAAACTGAGTCCAATTAAAGACATTGACGCACGGATGGAGCTAACTTGTTTTGACTATCACGAATCTTGTTCCAACACTTCAAATGTGTTGAAACAATAGTAATCGAAGAGGTTGAGTCCAATTACGAGGTCCGGTTGCGAAAAAGTCACAAGTTATAGGCTTCGGAATATTACACACAAACTGAGTCCAATTTGAGACGTTGACGCACGGATGGAGCTAACTTGTTTTGACTATCACGAATCTTGTTCCAACACTTCAAATGTGTTGAAACAATAGTAATGGAAGAGGTTGAGTCCAATTACGAGGTCCGGTTGCGAAAAAGTCACAAGTTATAGGCTTCGGAATATTACACACAAACTGAGTCCAATTTGAGACGTTGACGCACGGATGGAGCTAACTTGTTTCGACTATCACGAATCTTGTTCCAACACTTCAAATGTGTTGAAATAATAGTAATGGAAGAGGTTGAGTCCAATTACGAGGTCCGATTGCGAAAAAGTCACAAGTTATAGGCTTCGGAATATTACACACAAACTGAGTCCAATTTGAGACGTTGACGCACGGATAGAGCTAACTTGTTGCGACTATCACGAATTTTGTTCCAACACTTCAAATGTGTTGAAACAATAGTAATGGAAGAGTTTGAGTCCAATTACGAGGTCCGGTTGCGAAAAAGTCCCAAGTTATAGGCTTCGTAATGTAACACACAAACTGTGTCCAAATAAAGACATTGATGCACGGATGGAGCTAACTTGTTTCGACCGTCACGAATCTTGTTCCAACACTCCAAATGTGTTGAAACAATAGTAATGGAAGAGTTTGAGTCCAATTACGAGGTCCGGTTGTGAAAAAGTCACAAGTTATAGGCTTCGGAATGTTAGACACAAATTGAGTCCAATTTGAGACGTTGACGCATGGATGCAGCTAACTTGTTTCGACTGTCACGAATCTTGTTCCAACACTTCATATCTATTGAAATAATAGCAATGGAAGAGTTTGAGTCCAATTACGAGGTCCGGTTGCGAAAAAGTCACAAGTTATAGGCTTCGTAATGTAACACACAAACTGAGTCCAATTAAAGACATTGACGCACGGATGTAGCTAGCTTCTTTCGACTGTCCCGAATCTTGTTCCAACACTTCAAATGTGTTGAAACAATAGTAACGGAAGAGTTGGAGTCCAATTACGAGGTCTGGTTGCGCAAAAGTCACAAGTTATAGGCTTCGGAATGTAACACACAACTGAGTGTAATTTGAGACGTTGACGCACGGATGGAAGTAACTTGTTTCGACTGTCACGAATCTTATTCCAACACTTCATATGTGTTGAAACAATAGTGATGGAAGAGTTTGAGTCAAATTACGAGGTCTGGTTGCGAAAAAGTCCCAAGTTATAGGCTTCGTAATGTAACACACAAACTGTGTCCAAATAAAGACATTGATGCTCGAATGGAGCTAACTTGTTTCGACCGTCACGAATCTTGTTCCAACACTCCAAATGTGTTGAAACAATAGTAATGTAAGAGTTTGAGTCCAATTACGAGGTCCGGTTGCGAAAAAGTCACAAGTTATAGGCTTCGGAATATTACACACAAACTGAGTCCAATTTGAGACGTTGACGCACGGATAGAGCTAACTTGTTTCGACTATCACGAATTTTGTTCCAACACTTCAAATGTGTTGAAACAATAGTAATGGAAGAGTTTGAGTCCAATTACGAGGTCCGGTTGCGAAAAAGTCCCAAGTTATAGGCTTCGGAATATTACACACAAACTGAGTCCAATTTGAGACGTTGACGCACGGATGGAGCTAACTTGTTTTGACTATCACGAATCTTGTTCCAACACTTCAAATGTGTTGAAACAATAGTAATGGAAGAGGTTGAGTCCAATTACGAGGTCCGGTTGCGAAAAAGTCACAAGTTATAGGCTTCGGAATATTACACATAAACTTAGTCCAATTTGAGACGTTGACGCACGGATGGAGCTAACTTGTTTTGACTATCACGAATCTTGTTCCAACACTTCAAATGTGTTGAAACAATAGTAATGGAAGAGGTTGAGTCCAATTACGAGGTCCGGTTGCGAAAAAGTCACAAGTTATAGGCTTCGGAATATTACACACAAACTGAGTCCAATTTGAGACGTTGACGCACGGATAGAGCTAACTTGTTTCGACTATCACGAATTTTGTTCCAACACTTCAAATGTGTTGAAACAATAGTAATGGAAGAGTTTGAGTCCAATTACGAGGTCCGGTTGCGAAAAAGTCCCAAGTTATAGGCCTCGTAATGTAACACACAAACTGTGTCCAAATAAAGACATTGATGCACGGATGGAGCTAACTTGTTTCGACCGTCACGAATCTTGTTCCAACACTCCAAATGTGTTGAAACAATAGTAATGGAAGAGTTTGAGTCCAATTACGAGGTCCGGTTGCGAAAAAGTCACAAGTAATAATCGGAATATTACACACAAACAGAGTCCAATTTGAGACGTTGACGCACGGATAGAGCTAACTTGTTTCGACTATCACGAATTTTGTTCCAACACTTCAAATGTGTTGAAACAATAGTAATGGAAGAGTTTGAGTCCAATTACGAGGTCCGGTTGCAAAAAAGTCCCAAGTTATAGGCTTCGTAATGTAACACACAAACTGTGTCCAAATAAAGACATTGATGCACGGATGGAGCTAACTTGTTTCGACCGTCACGAATCTTGTTCCAACACTCCAAATGTGTTGAAACAATAGTAATGGAAGAGTTTGAGTCCAATTACGAGGTCCGGTTGTGAAAAAGTCACAAGTTATAGGCTTCGGAATGTTAGACACAAATTGAGTCCAATTTGAGACGTTGACGCATGGATGCAGCTAACTTCTTTCGACTGTCACGAATCTTGTTCCAACACTTCATATCTATTGAAATAATAGTAATGGAAGAGTTTGAGTCCAATTACGAGGTCCGGTTGCGAAAAAGTCACAAGTTATAGGCTTCGTAATGTAACACACAAACTGAGTCCAATTAAAGACATTGACGCACGGATGTAGCTAACTTCTTTCGACTGTCCCGAATCTTGTTCTAACACTTCAAATGTGTTGAAACAATAGTAATGGAAGAGTTTGAGTCCAATTACGAGGTCCGGTTGCGAAGAAACAATAGTAATGGAAGAGTTTGAGTCCAATTACGAGGTCCGGTTGTGAAAAAGTCACAAGTTATAGGCTTCGGAATGTTAGACACAAATTGAGTCCAATTTGAGACGTTGACGCATGGATGCAGCTAACTTGTTTCGACTGTCACGAATCTTGTTCCAACACTTCATATCTATTGAAATAATAGTAATGAAAGAGTTTGAGTCCAATTACGAGGTCCGGTTGCGAAAAAGTCACAAGTTATAGGCTTCGTAATGTAACACACAAACTGAGTCCAATTAAAGACATTGACGCACGGATGGAGCTAACTTGTTTTGACTATCACGAATCTTGTTCCAACACTTCAAATGTGTTGAAACAATAGTAATCGAAGAGGTTGAGTCCAATTACGAGGTCCGGTTGCGAAAAAGTCACAAGTTATAGGCTTCGGAATATTACACACAAACTGAGTCCAATTTGAGACGTTGACGCACGGATGGAGCTAACTTGTTTTGACTATCACGAATCTTGTTCCAACACTTCAAATGTGTTGAAACAATAGTAATGGAAGAGGTTGAGTCCAATTACGAGGTCCGGTTGCGAAAAAGTCACAAGTTATAGGCTTCGGAATATTACACACAAACTGAGTCCAATTTGAGACGTTGACGCACGGATGGAGCTAACTTGTTTCGACTATCACGAATCTTGTTCCAACACTTCAAATGTGTTGAAATAATAGTAATGGAAGAGGTTGAGTCCAATTACGAGGTCCGATTGCGAAAAAGTCACAAGTTATAGGCTTCGGAATATTACACACAAACTGAGTCCAATTTGAGACGTTGACGCACGGATAGAGCTAACTTGTTTCGACTATCACGAATTTTGTTCCAACACTTCAAATGTGTTGAAACAATAGTAATGGAAGAGTTTGAGTCCAATTACGAGGTCCGGTTGCGAAAAAGTCCCAAGTTATAGGCTTCGTAATGTAACACACAAACTGTGTCCAAATAAAGACATTGATGCACGGATGGAGCTAACTTGTTTCGACCGTCACGAATCTTGTTCCAACACTCCAAATGTGTTGAAACAATAGTAATGGAAGAGTTTGAGTCCAATTACGAGGTCCGGTTGTGAAAAAGTCACAAGTTATAGGCTTCGGAATGTTAGACACAAATTGAGTCCAATTTGAGACGTTGACGCATGGATGCAGCTAACTTGTTTCGACTGTCACGAATCTTGTTCCAACACTTCATATCTATTGAAATAATAGTAATGGAAGAGTTTGAGTCCAATTACGAGGTCCGGTTGCGAAAAAGTCACAAGTTATAGGCTTCGTAATGTAACACACAAACTGAGTCCAATTAAAGACATTGACGCACGGATGTAGCTAGCTTCTTTCGACTGTCCCGAATCTTGTTCCAACACTTCAAATGTGTTGAAACAATAGTAACGGAAGAGTTTGAGTCCAATTACGAGGTCCGGTTGCGAAAAAGTCCCAAGTTATAGGCTTCGGAATATAACACACAAACTGAGTCCAATATGAGACGTTGACTCACGGATGGAGCTAACTTGTTTCGACCATCACGAATCTTGTTCCAACACTCCAAATGTGTTGAAACAATAGTAATGGAAGAGTTTGAGTCCAATTACGAGGTCCGGTTGCGAAAAAGTCACAAGTTATCGGCTTCGGAATGTTAGACACAAATTGAGTCCAATTTGAGACGTTGACGCATGGATGCAGCTAACTTGTTTCGACTGTCACGAATCTTGTTCCAACACTTCATATGTATTGAAACAATAGTAATGGAAGTGTTTGAGTCCAATTACGAGGTCTGGTTGCGAAAAAGTCACAAGTTATAGGCTTCGGAATATAACACACAAACTGAGTCCAATTTGAGACGTTGACTTACGGATGGAGCTAACTTGTTTTGACTATCACGAATCTTGTTCCAACACTTCAAATGTGTTGAAACAATAGCAATGGAAGAGTTTGAGTCCAATTACGAGGTCCGATTGCGAAAAAGTCACAAGTTATAGGCTTCGTAATGTAACACACAAACTGTGTCCAAATAAAGACATTGACGCACGGATGTAGCTAACTTGTTTCGACTGTCCCGAATCTTGTTCCAACACTTCAAATGTGTTGAAACAATAGTGATGGAAGAGTTGGAGTCCAATTACGAGGTCTGGTTGCGCAAAAGTCACAAGTTATAGGCTTCGGAATGTAACACACAACTGAGTGTAATTTGAGACGTTGACGCACGGAGGGAAGTAACTTGTTTCGACTGTCCCAAATCTTGTTCTAACACTTAAAATCTGTTGAAACAAGAGTTTGAGTCCAATTACGAGGTCCGGTTGTGAAGAAGTCACAAGTTATAGGCTTCGGAATATAACACACAAACTGAGTCCAATTTGAGACGTTGACGCACGGATGGAGCTAACTTGTTTCGACTATCACGAATCTTGTTCCAACACTTCAAATGTGTTGAAACAATAGTAATGGAAGAGTTCGAGTCCAATTACGAGGTCCGGTTGCGAAAAAGTGACAAGTTATAGGCTTCGTAATGTAACACACAAACTGAGTCCAATTAAAGACATTGACGCACGGATGTAGCTAACTTCTTTCGACTGTCCCGAATCTTGTTCCAACACTTCAAATGTGTTGAAACAATAGTAAGGGAAGAGTTTGAGTCCAATTACGAGGTCCGGTTGCGAAAAAGTCCCTAGTTATAGGCCTCGGAATATAACACACAAACTGAGTCCAATATGAGACGTTGACGCACGGATGGAGCTAACTTGTTTCGACTGTCACGAATCTTGTTCCAACACTCCAAATGTGTTGAAACAATAGTAATGGAAGAGTTTGAGTCCAATTACGAGGTCCAGTTGCGAAAAAGTCACAAGTTATAGGCTTAGGAATGTAAGACACAAATTGAGTCCAATTTGAGACGTTGACGCATGGATGCAGCTACCTTGTTTCGACTGTCACGAATCTTATTCCAACACTTCATATGTGTTGAAACAATAGTGATGGAAGAGTTTGAGTCCAATTACGAGGTCTGGTTGTGAAAAAGTCACAAGTTATAGGCTTCGGAATATTACACACAAACTGAGTCCAATTTGAGACGTTGACGCACGGATGGAGCTAACTTGTTTCGACTATCACGAATCTTGTTCCAACACTTCAAATGTGTTGAAACAATAGTAATGGAAGAGATTGAGTCCAATTACGAGGTCCGGTTGCGAAAAAGTCACAAGTTATAGGCTTCGTAATGTAACACACAAACTGTGTCCAAATAAAGACATTGATGCACGGATGGAGCTAACTTGTTTCGACTGACCCGAATCTTGTTCCAACACTTCAAATGTGTTGAAACAATAGTGATGGAAAAGTTTGAGTCCAATTACGAGGTTTGGTTGCGCAAAAGCCCCAAGTTATAGGCTTCGGAATGTAAGACACAAACTGAGTCCAATTTGAGACGTTGACGCACGGATGGAAGTAACTTGTTTCGACTGTCACGAATCTTGTTCCAACACTTCATATGTGTTGAAACAATAGTGATGGAAGAGTTTGAGTCCAATTACGAGGTCTGGTTGCGAAAAAGTCACAAGTTATAGGCTTCGGAATATTACACACAAACTGAGTCCAATTTGAGATGTTGACGCACGGATAGAGCTAACTTGTTTCGACTATCACGAATTTTGTTCCAACACTTCAAATGTGTTGAAACAATAGTAATGGAAGAGTTTGAGTCCAATTACGAGGTCCGGTTGTGAAAAAGTCACAAGTTATAGGCTTCGGAATGTTAGACACAAATTGAGTCCAATTTGAGACGTTGACGCATGGATGCAGCTAACTTGTTTCGACTGTCACGAATCTTGTTCCAACACTTCATATTTATTGAAATAATAGTAATGGAAGAGTTTCAGTCCAATTACGAGGTCCGGTTGCGAAAAAGTCACAAGTTATAGGCTTCGTAATGTAACACACAAACTGAGTCCAATTAAAGACATTGACGCACGGATGTAGCTAACTTCTTTCGACTGTCCCGAATCTTGTTCCAACACTTCAAATGTGTTGAAACAATAGTAACGGAAGAGTTGGAGTCCAATTACGAGGTCTGGTTGCGCAAAAGTCACAAGTTATAGGCTTCGGAATGTAACACACAACTGAGTGTAATTTGAGACGTTGACGCACGGATGGAAGTAACTTGTTTCGACTGTCACGAATCTTTTTCCAACACTTCATATGTGTTGAAACAATAGTGATGGAAGAGTTTGAGTCAAATTACGAGGTCTGGTTGCGAAAAAGTCCCAAGTTATAGGCTTCGTAATGTAACACACAAACTGTGTCCAAATAAAGACATTGATGCTCGAATGGAGCTAACTTGTTTCGACCGTCACGAATCTTGTTCCAACACTCCAAATGTGTTGAAACAATAGTAATGTAAGAGTTTGAGTCCAATTATGAGGTCCGGTTGCGAAAAAGTCACAAGTTATAGGCTTCGGAATATTACACACAAACTGAGTCCAATTTGAGACGTTGACGCACGGATAGAGCTAACTTGTTTCGACTATCACGAATTTTGTTCCAACACTTCAAATGTGTTGAAACAATAGTAATGGAAGAGTTTGAGTCCAATTACGAGGTCCGGTTGCGAAAAAGTCCCAAGTTATAGGCTTCGGAATATTACACACAAACTGAGTCCAATTTGAGACGTTGACGCACGGATGGAGCTAACTTGTTTTGACTATCACGAATCTTGTTCCAACACTTCAAATGTGTTGAAACAATAGTAATGGAAGAGGTTGAGTCCAATTACGAGGTCCGGTTGCGAAAAAGTCACAAGTTATAGGCTTCGGAATATTACACATAAACTTAGTCCAATTTGAGACGTTGACGCACGGATGGAGCTAACTTGTTTCGACTATCACGAATCTTGTTCCAACACTTCAAATGTGTTGAAACAATAGTAATGGAAGAGGTTGAGTCCAATTACGAGGTCCGGTTGCGAAAAAGTCACAAGTTATAGGCTTCGGAATATTACACACAAACTGAGTCCAATTTGAGACGTTGACGCACGGATAGAGCTAACTTGTTTCGACTATCACGAATTTTGTTCCAACACTTCAAATGTGTTGAAACAATAGTAATGGAAGAGTTTGAGTCCAATTACGAGGTCCGGTTGCGAAAAAGTCCCAAGTTATAGGCTCGTAATGTAACACACAAACTGTGTCCAAATAAAGACATTGATGCACGGATGGAGCTAACTTGTTTCGACCGTCACGAATCTTGTTCCAACACTCCAAATGTGTTGAAACAATAGTAATGGAAGAGTTTGAGTCCAATTACGAGGTCCGGTTGCGAAAAAGTCACAAGTTATAGGCTTCGGAATATTACACACAAACTGAGTCCAATTTGAGACGTTGACGCACGGATAGAGCTAACTTGTTTCGACTATCACGAATTTTGTTCCAACACTTCAAATGTGTTGAAACAATAGTAATGGAAGAGTTTGAGTCCAATTACGAGGTCCGGTTGCGAAAAAGTCCCAAGTTATAGGCTTCGTAATGTAACACACAAACTGTGTCCAAATAAAGACATTGATGCACGGATGGAGCTAACTTGTTTCGACCGTCACGAATCTTGTTCCAACACTCCAAATGTGTTGAAACAATAGTAATGGAAGAGTTTGAGTCCAATTACGAGGTCCGGTTGTGAAAAAGTCACAAGTTATAGGCTTCGGAATGTTAGACACAAATTGAGTCCAATTTGAGACGTTGACGCATGGATGCAGCTAACTTCTTTCGACTGTCACGAATCTTGTTCCAACACTTCATATCTATTGAAATAATAGTAATGGAAGAGTTTGAGTCCAATTACGAGGTCCGGTTGCGAAAAAGTCACAAGTTATAGGCTTCGTAATGTAACACACAAACTGAGTCCAATTAAAGACATTGACGCACGGATGTAGCTAACTTCTTTCGACTGTCCCGAATCTTGTTCCAACACTTCAAATGTGTTGAAACAATAGTAATGGAATAGTTTGAGTCCAATTACGAGGTCCGGTTGCGAAGAAACAATAGTAATGCAAGAGTTTGAGTCCAATTACGAGGTCCGGTTGTGAAAAAGTCACAAGTTATAGGCTTCGGAATGTTAGACACAAATTGAGTCCAATTTGAGACGTTGACGCATGGATGCAGCTAACTTGTTTCGACTGTCACGAATCTTGTTCCAACACTTCATATCTACTGAAATAATAGTAATGAAAGAGTTTGAGTCCAATTACGAGGTCCGGTTGCGAAAAAGTCACAAGTTATAGGCTTCGTAATGTAACACACAAACTGAGTCCAATTAAAGACATTGACGCACGGATGGAGCTAACTTGTTTTGACTATCACGAATCTTGTTCCAACACTTCAAATGTGTTGAAACAATAGTAATGGAAGAGGTTGAGTCCAATTACGAGGTCCGGTTGCGAAAAAGTCACAAGTTATAGGCTTCGGAATATTACACACAAACTGAGTCCAATTTGAGACGTTGACGCACGGATGGAGCTAACTTGTTTTGACTATCACGAATCTTGTTCCAACACTTCAAATGTGTTGAAACAATAGTAATGGAAGAGGTTGAGTCCAATTACGAGGTCCGGTTGCGAAAAAGTCACAAGTTATAGGCTTCGGAATATTACACACAAACTGAGTCCAATTTGAGACGTTGACGCACGGATGGAGCTAACTTGTTTCGACTATCACGAATCTTGTTCCAACACTTCAAATGTGTTGAAATAATAGTAATGGAAGAGGTTGAGTCCAATTACGAGGTCCGATTGCGAAAAAGTCACAAGTTATAGGCTTCGGAATATTACACACAAACTGAGTCCAATTTGAGACGTTGACGCACGGATAGAGCTAACTTGTTTCGACTATCACGAATTTTGTTCCAACACTTCAAATGTGTTGAAACAATAGTAATGGAAGAGTTTAAGTCCAATTACGAGGTCCGGTTGCAAAAAAGTCCCAAGTTATAGGCTTCGTAATGTAACACACAAACTGTGTCCAAATAAAGACATTGATGCACGGATGGAGCTAACTTGTTTCGACCGTCACGAATCTTGTTCCAACACTCCAAATGTGTTGAAACAATAGTAATGGAAGAGTTTGAGTCCAATTACGAGGTCCGGTTGTGAAAAAGTCACAAGTTATAGGCTTCGGAATGTTAGACACAAATTGAGTCCAATTTGAGACGTTGACGCATGGATGCAGCTAACTTGTTTCGACTGTCACGAATCTTGTTCCAACACTTCATATCTATTGAAATAATAGTAATGGAAGAGTTTGAGTCCAATTACGAGGTCCGGTTGCGAAAAAGTCACAAGTTATAGGCTTCGTAGTGTAACACACAAACTGAGTCCAATTAAAGACATTGACGCACGGATGTAGCTAGCTTCTTTCGACTGTCCCGAATCTTGTTCCAACACTTCAAATGTGTTGAAACAATAGTAACGGAAGAGTTTGAGTCCAATTACGAGGTCCGGTTGCGAAAAAGTCCCAAGTTATAGGCTTCGGAATATAACACACAAACTGAGTCCAATATGAGACGTTGACTCACGGATGGAGCTAACTTGTTTCGACCATCACGAATCTTGTTCCAACACTCCAAATGTGTTGAAACAATAGTAATGGAAGAGTTTGAGTCCAATTACGAGGTCTGGTTGCGCAAAAGTCACAAGTTATAGGCTTCGGAATGTAAGACACAAACTGAGTCCAATTTGAGACGTTGACGCACGGATGGAAGTAACTTGTTTCGACTGTCACGAATCTTGTTCCAACACTTCATATGTGTTGAAACAATAGATGGAAGAGTTTGAGTCCAATTACGAGGTCTGGTTGCGAAAAAGTCCCAAGTTATAGGCTTCGTAATGTAACACACAAACTGTGTCCAAATAAAGACATTGATGCTCGGATGGAGCTAACTTGTTTCGACTGTCACGAATCTTGTTCCAACACTTCATATCTATTGAAATAATAGTAATGAAAGAGTTTGAGTCCAATTACGAGGTCCGGTTGCGAAAAAGTCACAAGTTATAGGCTTCGTAATGTAACACACAAACTGAGTCCAATTAAAGACATTGACGCACGGATGGAGCTAACTTGTTTTGACTATCACGAATCTTGTTCCAACACTTCAAATGTGTTGAAACAATAGTAATGGAAGAGGTTGAGTCCAATTACGAGGTCCGGTTGCGAAAAAGTCACAAGTTATAGGCTTCGGAATATTACACACAAACTGAGTCCAATTTGAGACGTTGACGCACGGATGGAGCTAACTTGTTTTGACTATCACGAATCTTGTTCCAACACTTCAAATGTGTTGAAACAATAGTAATGGAAGAGGTTGAGTCCAATTACGAGGTCCGGTTGCGAAAAAGTCACAAGTTATAGGCTTCGGAATATTACACACAAACTGAGTCCAATTTGAGACGTTGACGCACGGATGGAGCTAACTTGTTTCGACTATCACGAATCTTGTTCCAACACTTCAAATGTGTTGAAACAATAGTAATGGAAGAGGTTGAGTCCAATTACGAGGTCCGATTGCGAAAAAGTCACAAGTTATAGGCTTCGGAATATTACACACAAACTGAGTCCAATTTGAGACGTTGACGCACGGATAGAGCTAACTTGTTTCGACTATCACGAATTTTGTTCCAACACTTCAAATGTGTTGAAACAATAGTAATGGAAGAGTTTGAGTCCAATTACGAGGTCCGGTTGCGAAAAAGTCCCAAGTTATAGGCTTCGTAATGTAACACACAAACTGTGTCCAAATAAAGACATTGATGCACGGATGGAGCTAACTTGTTTCGACCGTCACGAATCTTGCTCCAACACTCCAAATGTGTTGAAACAATAGTAATGGAAGAGTTTGAGTCCAATTACGAGGTCCGGTTGTGAAAAAGTCACAAGTTAGAGGCTTCGGAATGTTAGACACAAATTGAGTCCAATTTGAGACGTTGACGCATGGATGCAGCTAACTTGTTTCGACTGTCACGAATCTTGTTCCAACACTTCATATCTATTGAAATAATAGTAATGGAAGAGTTTTAGTCCAATTACGAGGTCCGGTTGCGAAAAAGTCACAAGTTATAGGCTTCGTAATGTAACACACAAACTGAGTCCAATTAAAGACATTGACGCACGGATGTAGCTAGCTTCTTTCGACTGTCCCGAATCTTGTTCCAACACTTCAAATGTGTTGAAACAATAGTAACGGAAGAGTTTGAGTCCAATTACGAGGTCCGGTTGCGAAAAAGTCCCAAGTTATAGGCTTCGGAATATAACACACAAACTGAGTCCAATATGAGACGATGACTCACGGATGGAGCTAACTTGTTTCGACCAGCACGAATCTTGTTCCAACACTCCAAATGTGTTGAAACAATAGTAATGGAAGAGTTTGAGTCCAATTACGAGGTCTGGTTGCGCAAAAGTCACAAGTTATAGGCTTCGGAATGTAAGACACAAACTGAGTCCAATTTGAGACGTTGACGCACGGATGGAAGTAACTTGTTTCGACTGTCACGAATCTTGTTCCAACACTTCATATGTGTTGAAACAATAGTGATGGAAGAGTTTGAGTCCAATTACGAGGTCTGGTTGCGAAAAAGTCCCAAGTTATAGGCTTCGTAATGTAACACACAAACTGTGTCCAAATAAAGACATTGATGCTCGGATGGAGCTAACTTGTTTCGACCGTCACGAATCTTGTTCCAACACTCCAAATGTGTTGAAACAATAGTAATGGAAGAGTTTGAGTCCAATTACGAGGTCCGGTTGCGAAAAAGTCACAAGTTATAGGCTTCGGAATATTACACACAAACTGAGTCCAATTTGAGACGTTGACGCACGGATAGAGCTAACTTGTTTCGACTATCACGAATTTTGTTCCAACACTTCAAATGTGTTGAAACAATAGTAATGGAAGAGTTTGAGTCCAATTACGAGGTCCGGTTGCGAAAAAGTCCCAAGTTATAGGCTTCGGAATATTACACACAAACTGAGTCCAATTTGAGACGTTGACGCACGGATGGAGTTAACTTGTTTTGACTATCACGAATCTTGTTCCAACACTTCAAATGTGTTGAAACAATAGTAATGGAAGAGGTTGAGTCCAATTACGAGGTCCGGTTGCGAAAAAGTCACAAGTTATAGGCTTCGGAATATTACACACAAACTGAGTCCAATTTGAGACGTTGACGCACGGATGGAGCTAACTTGTTTCGACTATCACGAATCTTGTTCCAACACTTCAAATGTGTTGAAACAATAGTAATGGAAGAGGTTGAGTCCAATTACGAGGTCCGATTGCGAAAAAGTCACAAGTTATAGGCTTCGGAATATTACACACAAACTGAGTCCAATTTGAGACGTTGACGCACGGATAGAGCTAACTTGTTTCGACTATCACGAATTTTGTTCCAACACTTCAAATGTGTTGAAACAATAGTAATGGAAGAGTTTGAGTCCAATTACGAGGTCCGGTTGCGAAAAAGTCCCAAGTTATAGGCTTCGTAATGTAACACACAAACTGTGTCCAAATAAAGACATTGATGCACGGATGGAGCTAACTTGTTTCGACCGTCACGAATCTTGCTCCAACACTCCAAATGTGTTGAAACAATAGTAATGGAAGAGTTTGAGTCCAATTACGAGGTCCGGTTGTGAAAAAGTCACAAGTGATAGGCTTCGGAATGTTAGACACAAATTGAGTCCAATTTGAGACGTTGACGCATGGATGCAGCTAACTTGTTTCGACTGTCACGAATCTTGTTCCAACACTTCATATCTATTGAAATAATAGTAATGGAAGAGTTTGAGTCCAATTACGAGGTCCGGTTGCGAAAAAGTCACAAGTTATAGGCTTCGTAATGTAACACACAAACTGAGTCCAATTAAAGACATTGACGCACGGATGTAGCTAGCTTCTTTCGACTGTCCCGAATCTTGTTCCAACACTTCAAATGTGTTGAAACAATAGTAACGGAAGAGTTTGAGTCCAATTACGAGGTCCGGTTGCGAAAAAGTCCCAAGTTATAGGCTTCGGAATATAACACACAAACTGAGTCCAATATGAGACGTTGACTCACGGATGGAGCTAACTTGTTTCGACCATCACGAATCTTGTTCCAACACTCCAAATGTGTTGAAACAATAGTAATGGAAGAGTTTGAGTCCAATTACGAGGTCTGGTTGCGCAAAAGTCACAAGTTATAGGCTTCGGAATGTAAGACACAAACTGAGTCCAATTTGAGACGTTGACGCACGGATGGAAGTAACTTGTTTCGACTGTCACGAATCTTGTTCCAACACTTCATATGTGTTGAAACAATAGTGATGGAAGAGTTTGAGTCCAATTACGAGGTCTGGTTGCGAAAAAGTCCCAAGTTATAGGCTTCGTAATGTAACACACAAACTGTGTACAAATAAAGACATTGATGCTCGGATGGAGCTAACTTGTTTCGACCGTCACGAATCTTGTTCCAACACTCCAAATGTGTTGAAACAATAGTAATGGAAGAGTTTGAGTCCAATTACGAGGTCCGGTTGCGAAAAAGTCACAAGTTATAGGCTTCGGAATATTACACACAAACTGAGTCCAATTTGAGACGTTGACGCACGGATAGAGCTAACTTGTTTCGACTATCACGAATTTTGTTCCAACACTTCAAATGTGTTGAAACAATAGTAATGGAAGAGTTTGAGTCCAATTACGAGGTCCGGTTGCGAAAAAGTCCCAAGTTATAGGCTTCGGAATATTACACACAAACTGAGTCCAATTTGAGACGTTGACGCACGGATGGAGCTAACTTGTTTTGACTATCACGAATCTTGTTCCAACACTTCAAATGTGTTGAAACAATAGTAATGGAAGAGGTTGAGTCCAATTACGAGGTCCGGTTGCGAAAAAGTCACAAGTTATAGGCTTCGGAATATTACACACAAACTGAGTCCAATTTGAGACGTTGACGCACGGATGGAGCTAACTTGTTTCGACTATCATGAATCTTGTTCCAACACTTCAAATGTGTTGAAACAATAGTAATGGAAGAGGTTGAGTCCAATTACGAGGTCCGATTGCGAAAAAGTCACAAGTTATAGGCTTCGGAATATTACACACAAACTGAGTCCAATTTGAGACGTTGACGCACGGATAGAGCTAACTTGTTTCGACTATCACGAATTTTGTTCCAACACTTCAAATGTGTTGAAACAATAGTAATGGAAGAGTTTGAGTCCAATTACGAGGTCCGGTTGCGAAAAAGTCCCAAGTTATAGGCTTCGTAATGTAATACACAAACTGTGTCCAAATAAAGACATTGATGCACGGATGGAGCTAACTTGTTTTGACCGTCACGAATCTTGTTCCAACACTCCAAATGTGTTGAAACAATAGTAATGGAAGAGTTTGAGTCCAATTACGAGGTCCGGTTGCGAAAAAGTCACAAGTTATAGGCTTCGGAATATTACACACAAACTGAGTCCAATTTGAGACGTTGACGCACGGATAGAGCTAACTTGTTTCGACTATCACGAATTTTGTTCCAACACTTCAAATGTGTTGAAACAATAGTAATGGAAGAGTTTGAGTCCAATTACGAGGTCCGGTTGCGAAAAAGTCCCAAGTTATAGGCTTCGTAATGTAACACACAAACTGTGTCCAAATAAAGACATTGATGCACGGATGGAGCTAACTTGTTTCGACCGTCACGAATCTTGTTCCAACACTCCAAATGTGTTGAAACAATAGTAATGGAAGAGTTTGAGTCCAATTACGAGGTCCGGTTGTGAAAAAGTCACAAGTTATAGGCATCGGAATGTTAGACACAAATTGAGTCCAATTTGAGACGTTGACGCATGGATGCAGCTAACTTCTTTCGACTGTAACGAATCTTGTTCCAACACTTCATATCTATTGAAATAATAGTAATGTAAGAGTTTGAGTCCAATTACGAGGTCCGGTTGCGAAAAAGTCACAAGTTATAGGCTTCCTAATGTAACACACAAACTGAGTCCAATTAAAGACATTGACGCACGGATGTAGCTAACTTCTTTCGACTGTCCCGAATCTTGTTCTAACACTTCAAATGTGTTGAAACAATAGTAATGGAAGAGTTTGAGTCCAATTACGAGGTCCGGTTGCGAAGAAACAATAGTAATGGAAGAGTTTGAGTCCAATTACGAGGTCCGGTTGTGAAAAAGTCAAGTTATAGGCTTCGGAATGTTAGACACAAATTGAGTCCAATTTGAGACGTTGACGCATGGATGCAGCTAACTTGTTTCGACTGTCACGAATCTTGTTCCAACACTTCATATCTATTGAAATAATAGTAATGGAAGAGTTTCAGTCCAATTACGAGGTCCGGTTGCAAAAAAGTCACAAGTTATAGGCTTCGTAATGTAACACACAAACTGAGTCCAATTAAAGACATTGACGCACGGATGTAGCTAGCTTCTTTCGACTGTCCCGAATCTTGTTCCAACACTTCAAATGTGTTGAAACAATAGTAACGGAAGAGTTTGAGTCCAATTACGAGGTCCGGTTGCGAAAAAGTCCCAAGTTATAGGCTTCGGAATATAACACACAAACTGAGTCCAATATGAGACGTTGACTCACGGATGGAGCTAACTTGTTTCGACCGTCACGAATCTTGTTCCAACACTCCAAATGTGTTGAAACAATAGTAATGGAAGAGTTTGAGTCCAATTACGAGGTCTGGTTGCGCAAAAGTCACAAGTTATAGGCTTCGGAATGTAAGACACAAACTGAGTCCAATTTGAGACGTTGACGCACGGATGGAAGTAACTTGTTTCGACTGTCACGAATCTTGTTCCAACACTTCATATGTGTTGAAACAATAGTGATGGAAGAGTTTGAGTCCAATTACGAGGTCCGGTTGCGAAAAAGTCACAAGTTATAGGCTTCGTAATGTAACACACAAACTGAGTCCAATTAAAGACATTGACGCACGGATGTAGCTAGCTTCTTTCGACTGTCCCGAATCTTGTTCCAACACTTCAAATGTGTTGAAACAATAGTAACGAAAGAGTTTGAGTCCAATTACGAGGTCCGGTTGCGAAAAAGTCCCAAGTTATAGGCTTCGGAATATAACACACAAACTGAGTTCAATATGAGACGTTGACTCACGGATGGAGCTAACTTGTTTCGACCATCACGAATCTTGTTCCAACACTCCAAATGTGTTGAAACAATAGTAATGGAAGAGTTTGAGTCCAATTACGAGGTCTGGTTGCGCAAAAGTCACAAGTTATAGGCTTCGGAATGTAAGACACAAACTGAGTCCAATTTTAGACGTTGACGCACGGATGGAAGTAACTTGTTTCGACTGTCACGAATCTTGTTCCAACACTTCATATGTGTTGAAACAATAGTGATGGAAGAGTTTGAGTCCAATTACGAGGTCTGGTTGCGAAAAAGTCCCAAGTTATAGGCTTCGTAATGTAACACACAAACTGTGTCCAAATAAAGACATTGATGCTCGGATGGAGCTAACTTGTTTCGACAGTCACGAATCTTGTTCCAACACTCCAAATGTGTTGAAACAATAGTAATGGAAGAGTTTGAGTCCAATTACGAGGTCCGGTTGCGAAAAAGTCACAAGTTATAGGCTTCGGAATATTACACACAAACTGAGTCCAATTTGAGACGTTGACGCACGGATAGAGCTAACTTGTTTCGACTATCACGAATTTTGTTCCAACACTTCAAATGTGTTGAAACAATAGTAATGGAAGAGTTTGAGTCCAATTACGAGGTCCGGTTGCGAAAAAGTCCCAAGTTATAGGCTTCGGAATATTACACACAAACTGAGTCCAATTTGAGACGTTGACGCACGGATGGAGCTAACTTGTTTTGACTATCACGAATCTTGTTCCAACACTTCAAATGTGTTGAAACAATAGTAATGGAAGAGGTTGAGTCCAATTACGAGGTCCGGTTGCGAAAAAGTCACAAGTTATAGGCTTCGGAATATTACACACAAACTGAGTCCAATTTGAGACGTTGACGCACGGATGGAGCTAACTTGTTTCGACTATCATGAATCTTGTTCCAACACTTCAAATGTGTTGAAACAATAGTAATGGAAGAGGTTGAGTCCAATTACGAGGTCCGATTGCGAAAAAGTCACAAGTTATAGGCTTCGGAATATTACACACAAACTGAGTCCAATTTGAGACGTTGACGCACGGATAGAGCTAACTTGTTTCGACTATCACGAATTTTGGTCCAACACTTCAAATGTGTTGAAACAATAGTAATGGAAGAGTTTGAGTCCAATTACGAGGTCCGGTTGCGAAAAAGTCCCAAGTTATAGGCTTCGTAATGTAACACACAAACTGTGTCCAAATAAAGACATTGATGCACGGATGGAGCTAACTTGTTTCGACCGTCACGAATCTTGTTCCAACACTCCAAATGTGTTGAAACAATAGTAATGGAAGAGTTTGAGTCCAATTACGAGGTCCGGTTGCGAAAAAGTCACAAGTTATAGGCTTCGGAATATTACACACAAACTGAGTCCAATTTGAGACGTTGACGCACGGATAGAGCTAACTTGTTTCGACTATCACGAATTTTGTTCCAACACTTCAAATGTGTTGAAACAATAGTAATGGAAGAGTTTGAGTCCAATTACGAGGTCCGGTTGCGAAAAAGTCCCAAGTTATAGGCTTCGTAATGTAACACACAAACTGTGTCCAAATAAAGACATTGATGCACGGATGGAGCTAACTTGTTTCGACCGTCACGAATCTTGTTCCAACACTCCAAATGTGTTGAAACAATAGTAATGGAAGAGTTTGAGTCCAATTACGAGGTCCGGTTGTGAAAAAGTCACAAGTTATAGGCTTCGGAATGTTAGACACAAACTGAGTCCAATTTGAGACGTTGACGCATGGATGCAGCTAACTTGTTTCGACTGTCACGAATCTTGTTCCAACACTTCATATCTATTGAAATAATAGTAATGTAAGAGTTTGAGTCCAATTACGAGGTCCGGTTGCGAAAAAGTCACAAGTTATAGGCTTCCTAATGTAACACACAAACTGAGTCCAATTAAAGACATTGACGCACGGATGTAGCTAACTTCTTTCGACTGTCCCGAATCTTGTTCTAACACTTCAAATGTGTTGAAACAATAGTAATGGAAGAGTTTGAGTCCAATTACGAGGTCCGGTTGCGAAGAAACAATAGTAATGGAAGAGTTTGAGTCCAATTACGAGGTCCGGTTGTGAAAAAGTCACAAGTTATAGGCTTCGGAATGTTAGACACAAATTGAGTCCAATTTGAGACGTTGACGCATGGATGCAGCTAACTTGTTTCGACTGTCACGAATCTTGTTCCAACACTTCATATCTATTGAAATAATAGTAATGGAAGAGTTTCAGTCCAATTACGAGGTCCGGTTGCAAAAAAGTCACAAGTTATAGGCTTCGTAATGTAACACACAAACTGAGTCCAATTAAAGACATTGACGCACGGATGTAGCTAGCTTCTTTCGACTGTCCCGAATCTTGTTCCAACACTTCAAATGTGTTGAAACAATAGTAACGGAAGAGTTTGAGTCCAATTACGAGGTCCGGTTGCGAAAAAGTCCCAAGTTATAGGCTTCGGAATATAACACACAAACTGAGTCCAATATGAGACGTTGACTCACGGATGGAGCTAACTTGTTTCGACCGTCACGAATCTTGTTCCAACACTCCAAATGTGTTGAAACAATAGTAATGGAAGAGTTTGAGTCCAATTACGAGGTCTGGTTGCGCAAAAGTCACAAGTTATAGGCTTCGGAATGTAAGACACAAACTGAGTCCAATTTGAGACGTTGACGCACGGATGGAAGTAACTTGTTTCGACTGTCACGAATCTTGTTCCAACACTTCATATGTGTTGAAACAATAGTGATGGAAGAGTTTGAGTCCAATTACGAGGTCCGGTTGCGAAAAAGTCACAAGTTATAGGCTTCGTAATGTAACACACAAACTGAGTCCAATTAAAGACATTGACGCACGGATGTAGCTAGCTTCTTTCGACTGTCCCGAATCTTGTTCCAACACTTCAAATGTGTTGAAACAATAGTAACGGAAGAGTTTGAGTCCAATTACGAGGTCCGGTTGCGAAAAAGTCCCAAGTTATAGGCTTCGGAATATAACACACAAACTGAGTTCAATATGAGACGTTGACTCACGGATGGAGCTAACTTGTTTCGACCATCACGAATCTTGTTCCAACACTCCAAATGTGTTGAAACAATAGTAATGGAAGAGTTTGAGTCCAATTACGAGGTCTGGTTGCGCAAAAGTCACAAGTTATAGGCTTCGGAATGTAAGACACAAACTGAGTCCAATTTGAGACGTTGACGCACGGATGGAAGTAACTTGTTTCGACTGTCACGAATCTTGTTCCAACACTTCATATGTGTTGAAACAATAGTGATGGAAGAGTTTGAGTCCAATTACGAGGTCTGGTTGCGAAAAAAGTCCCAAGTTATAGGCTTCGTAATGTAACACACAAACTGTGTCCAAATAAAGACATTGATGCTCGGATGGAGCTAACTTGTTTCGACCGTCACGAATCTTGTTCCAACACTCCAAATGTGTTGAAACAATAGTAATGGAAGAGTTTGAGTCCAATTACGAGGTCCGGTTGCGAAAAAGTCACAAGTTATAGGCTTCGGAATATTACACACAAACTGAGTCCAATTTGAGACGTTGACGCACGGATAGAGCTAACTTGTTTCGACTATCACGAATTTTGTTCCAACACTTCAAATGTGTTGAAACAATAGTAATGGAACAGTTTGAGTCCAATTACGAGGTCCGGTTGCGAAAAAGTCCCAAGTTATAGGCTTCGGAATAATACACACAAACTGAGTCCAATTTGAGACGTTGACGCACGGATGGAGTAACTTGTTTTGACTATCACGAATCTTGTTCCAACACTTCAAATGTGTTGAAACAATAGTAATGGAAGAGGTTGAGTCCAATTACGAGGTCCGGTTGCGAAAAAGTCACAAGTTATAGGCTTCGGAATATTACACACAAACTGAGTCCAATTTGAGACGTTGACGCACGGATGGAGCTAACTTGTTTCGACTATCACGAATCTTGTTCCAACACTTCAAATGTGTTGAAACAATAGTAATGGAAGAGGTTGAGTCCAATTACGAGGTCCGATTGCGAAAAAGTCACAAGTTATAGGCTTCGGAATATTACACACAAACTGAGTCCAATTTGAGACGTTGACGCACGGATAGAGCTAACTTGTTTCGACTATCACGAATTTTGTTCCAACACTTCAAATGTGTTGAAACAATAGTAATGGAAGAGTTTGAGTCCAATTACGAGGTCCGGTTGCGAAAAGGTCCCAAGTTATAGGCTTCGTAATGTAACACACAAACTGTGTCCAAATAAAGACATTGATGCACGGATGGAGCTAACTTGTTTCGACCGTCACGAATCTTGCTCCAACACTCCAAATGTGTTGAAACAATAGTAATGGAAGAGTTTGAGTCCAATTACGAGGTCCGGTTGTGAAAAAGTCACAAGTTATAGGCTTCGGAATGTTAGACACAAATTGAGTCCAATTTGAGACGTTGACGCATGGATGCAGCTAACTTGTTTCGACTGTCACGAATCTTGTTCCAACACTTCATATCTATTGAAATAATAGTAATGGAAGAGTTTGAGTCCAATTACGAGGTCCGGTTGCGAAAAAGTCACAAGTTATAGGCTTCGTAATGTAACACACAAACTGAGTCCAATTAAAGACATTGACGCACGGATGTAGCTAGCTTCTTTCGACTGTCCCGAATCTTGTTCCAACACTTCAAATGTGTTGAAACAATAGTAACGGAAGAGTTTGAGTCCAATTACGAGGTCCGGTTGCGAAAAAGTCCCAAGTTATAGGCTTCGGAATATAACACACAAACTGAGTCCAATATGAGACGTTGACTCACGGATGGAGCTAACTTGTTTCGACCATCACGAATCTTGTTCCAACACTCCAAATGTGTTGAAACAATAGTAATGGAAGAGTTTGAGTCCAATTACGAGGTCTGGTTGCGCAAAAGTCACAAGTTATAGGCTTCGGAATGTAAGACACAAACTGAGTCCAATTTGAGACGTTGACGCACGGATGGAAGTAACTTGTTTCGACTGTCACGAATCTTGTTCCAACACTTCATATGTGTTGAAACAATAGTGATGGAAGAGTTTGAGTCCAATTACGAGGTCTGGTTGCGAAAAAGTCCCAAGTTATAGGCTTCGTAATGTAACACACAAACTGTGTACAAATAAAGACATTGATGCTCGGATGGAGCTAACTTGTTTCGACCGTCACGAATCTTGTTCCAACACTCCAAATGTGTTGAAACAATAGTAATGGAAGAGTTTGAGTCCAATTACGAGGTCCGGTTGCGAAAAAGTCAAAGTTATAGGCTTCGGAATATTACACACAAACTGACTCCAATTTGAGACGTTGACGCACGGATAGAGCTAACTTGTTTCGACTATCACGAATTTTGTTCCAACACTTCAAATGTGTTGAAACAATAGTAATGGAAGAGTTTGAGTCCAATTACGAGGTCCGGTTGCGAAAAAGTCCCAAGTTATAGGCTTCGGAATATTACACACAAACTGAGTCCAATTTGAGACGTTGACGCACGGATGGAGCTAACTTGTTTTGACTATCACGAATCTTGTTCCAACACTTCAAATGTGTTGAAACAATAGTAATGGAAGAGTTTGAGTCCAATTACGAGGTCCGGTTGCGAAAAAGTCACAAGTTATAGGCTTCGGAATATTACACACAAACTGAGTCCAATTTGAGACGTTGACGCACGGATGGAGCTAACTTGTTTCGACTATCACGAATCTTGTTCCAACACTTCAAATGTGTTGAAACAATAGTAATGGAAGAGGTTGAGTCCAATTACGAGGTCCGATTGCGAAAAAGTCACAAGTTATAGGCTTCGGAATATTACACACAAACTGAGTCCAATTTGAGACGTTGACGCACGGATAGAGCTAACTTGTTTCGACTATCACGAATTTTGTTCCAACACTTCAAATGTGTTGAAACAATAGTAATGGAAGAGTTTGAGTCCAATTACGAGGTCCGGTTGCGAAAAAGTCCCAAGTTATAGGCTTCGTAATGTAACACACAAACTGTGTCCAAATAAAGACATTGATGCACGGATGGAGCTAACTTGTTTCGACCGTCACGAATCTTGTTCCAACACTCCAAATGTGTTGAAACAATAGTAATGGAAGAGTTTGAGTCCAATTACGAGGTCCGGTTGCGAAAAAGTCACAAGTTATAGGCTTCGGAATATTACACACAAACTGAGTCCAATTTGAGACGTTGACGCACGGATAGAGCTAACTTGTTTCGACTATCACGAATTTTGTTCCAACACTTCAAATGTGTTGAAACAATAGTAATGGAAGAGTTTGAGTCCAATTACGAGGTCCGGTTGCGAAAAAGTCCCAAGTTATAGGCTTCGTAATGTAACACACAAACTGAGTCCAATTAAAGACATTGACGCACGGATGTAGCTAACTTCTTTCGACTGTCCCGAATCTTGTTCCAACACTTCAAATGTGTTGAAACAATAGTAATGGAAGAGTTTGAGTCCAATTACGAGGTCCGGTTGCGAAGAAACAATAGTAATGGAAGAGTTTGAGTCCAATTACGAGGTCCGGTTGTGAAAAAGTCACAAGTTATAGGCTTCGGAATGTTAGACACAAATTGAGTCCAATTTGAGACGTTGACGCATGGATGCAGCTAACTTGTTTCGACTGTCACGAATCTTGTTCCAACACTTCATATCTATTGAAATAATAGTAATGGAAGAGTTTCAGTCCAATTACGAGGTCCGGTTGCGAAAAAGTCACAAGTTATAGGCTTCGTAATGTAACACACAAACTGAGTCCAATTAAAGACATTGACGCACGGATGTAGCTAGCTTCTTTCGACTGTCCCGAATCTTGTTCCAACACTTCAAATGTGTTGAAACAATAGTAACGGAAGAGTTTGAGTCCAATTACGAGGTCCGGTTGCGAAAAAGTCCCAAGTTATAGGCTTCGGAATATAACACACAAACTGAGTCCAATATGAGACGTTGACTCACGGATGGAGCTAACTTGTTTCGACCGTCACGAATCTTGTTCCAACACTCCAAATGTGTTGAAACAATAGTAATGGAAGAGTTTGAGTCCAATTACGAGGTCTGGTTGCGCAAAAGTCACAAGTTATAGGCTTCGGAATGTAAGACACAAACTGAGTCCAATTTGAGACGTTGACGCACGGATGGAAGTAACTTGTTTCGACTGTCACGAATCTTGTTCCAACACTTCATATGTGTTGAAACAATAGTGATGGAAGAGTTTGAGTCCAATTACGAGGTCTGGTTGCGAAAAAGTCCCAAGTTATAGGCTTCGTAATGTAACACACAAACTGTGTCCAAATAAAGACATTGATGCTCGGATGGAGCTAACTTGTTTCGACCGTCACGAATCTTGTTCCAACACTCCAAATGTGTTGAAACAATAGTAATGGAAGAGTTTGAGTCCAATTACGAGGTCCGGTTGCGAAAAAGTCACAAGTTATAGGCTTCGGAATATTACACACAAACTGAGTCCAATTTGAGACGTTGACGCACGGATAGAGCTAACTTGTTTCGACTATCACGAATTTTGTTCCAACACTTCAAATGTGTTGAAACAATAGTAATGGAAGAGTTTGAGTCCAATTACGAGGTCCGGTTGCGAAAAAGTCCCAAGTTATAGGCTTCGGAATATTACACACAAACTGAGTCCAATTTGAGACGTTGACGCACGGATGGAGCTAACTTGTTTTGACTATCACGAATCTTGTTCCAACACTTCAAATGTGTTGAAACAATAGTAATGGAAGAGGTTGAGTCCAATTACGAGGTCCGGTTGCGAAAAAGTCACAAGTTATAGGCTTCGGAATATTACACACAAACTGAGTCCAATTTGAGACGTTGACGCACGGATGGAGCTAACTTGTTTCGACTATCACGAATCTTGTTCCAACACTTCAAATGTGTTGAAACAATAGTAATGGAAGAGGTTGAGTCCAATTACGAGGTCCGGTTGCGAAAAAGTCACAAGTTATAGGCTTCGGAATATTACACACAAACTGAGTCCAATTTGAGACGTTGACGCACGGATAGAGCTAACTTGTTTCGACTATCACGAATTTTGTTCCAACACTTCAAATGTGTTGAAACAATAGTAATGGAAGAGTTTGAGTCCAATTACGAGGTCCGGTTGCGAAAAAGTCCCAAGTTATAGGCTTCGTAATGTAACACACAAACTGTGTCCAAATAAAGACATTGATGCACGGATGGAGCTAACTTGTTTCGACCGTCACGAATCTTGTTCCAACACTCCAAATGTGTTGAAACAATAGTAATGGAAGAGTTTGAGTCCAATTACGAGGTCCGGTTGCGAAAAAGTCACAAGTTATAGGCTTCGGAATATTACACACAAACTGAGTCCAATTTGAGACGTTGACGCACGGATAGAGCTAACTTGTTTCGACTATCACGAATTTTGTTCCAACACTTCAAATGTGTTGAAACAATAGTAATGGAAGAGTTTGAGTCCAATTACGAGGTCCGGTTGCGAAAAAGTCCCAAGTTATAGGCTTCGTAATGTAACACACAAACTGTGTCCAAATAAAGACATTGATGCACGGATGGAGCTAACTTGTTTCGACCGTCACGAATCTTGTTCCAACACTCCAAATGTGTTGAAACAATAGTAATGGAAGAGTTTGAGTCCAATTACGAGGTCCGGTTGTGAAAAAGTCACAAGTTATAGGCTTCGGAATGTTAGACACAAATTGAGTCCAATTTGAGACGTTGACGCATGGATGCAGCTAACTTCTTTCGACTGTCACGAATCTTGTTCCAACACTTCATATCTATTGAAATAATAGTAATGGAAGAGTTTGAGTCCAATTACGAGGTCCGGTTGCGAAAAAGTCACAAGTTATAGGCTTCGTAATGTAACACACAAACTGAGTCCAATTAAAGACATTGACGCACGGATGTAGCTAACTTCTTTCGACTGTCCCGAATCTTGTTCCAACACTTCAAATGTGTTGAAAACAATAGTAATGGAAGAGTTTGAGTCCAATTACGAGGTCCGGTTGCGAAGAAACAATAGTAATGGAAGAGTTTGAGTCCAATTACGAGGTCCGGTGTGAAAAAGTCACAAGTTATAGGCTTCGGAATGTTAGACACAAATTGAGTCCAATTTGAGACGTTGACGCATGGATGCAGCTAACTTGTTTCGACTGTCACGAATCTTGTTCCAACACTTCATATCTATTGAAATAATAGTAATGGAAGAGTTTGAGTCCAATTACGAGGTCCGGTTGCGAAAAAGTCACAAGTTATAGGCTTCGTAATGTAACACACAAACTGAGTCCAATTAAAGACATTGACGCACGGATGTAGCTAGCTTCTTTCGACTGTCCCGAATCTTGTTCCAACACTTCAAATGTGTTGAAACAATAGTAACGGAAGAGTTTGAGTCCAATTACGAGGTCCGGTTGCGAAAAAGTCCCAAGTTATAGGCTTCGGAATATAACACACAAACTGAGTCCAATATGAGACGTTGACTCACGGATGGAGCTAACTTGTTTCGACCGTCACGAATCTTGTTCCAACACTCCAAATGTGTTGAAACAATAGTAATGGAAGAGTTTGAGTCCAATTACGAGGTCTGGTTGCGCAAAAGTCACAAGTTATAGGCTTCGGAATGTAAGACACAAACTGAGTCCAATTTGAGACGTTGACGCACGGATGGAAGTAACTTGTTTCGACTGTCACGAATCTTGTTCCAACACTTCATATGTGTTGAAACAATAGTGATGGAAGAGTTTGAGTCCAATTACGAGGTCTGGTTGCGAAAAAGTCCCAAGTTATAGGCTTCGTAATGTAACACACAAACTGGGCCAAATAAGAGACATTGATGCTCGGATGTAGCTAACTTGTTTCGACCGGTCCGAATCTTGTTCCAACACTCAAATGTGTTGAAACAATAGTAATGGAAGAGTTTGAGTCCATTACGAGGTCGGTTGCGAAAAGACCCAAGTTATAGGCTTCGTAATGTAACACACAAACTGTGTCCAAATAAGGACATTGATGCACGGATGGAGCTAACTTGTTTCGACCGGTCACGAAATCTTGTTCCAACACTCCAAATGTGTTGAAACATAGAAAGGAAGAGTTTGAGTCCAATTACGAGGTTCCTTTGTGGAAAAAGTCACAAGTTATAGGCTTCGAATGTTAGACACAAATTGAGTCCAATTTGAGACGTTGACGCAGGATCGGAGCTACTTGTTTCGACTGTCACGAATCTTGTTCCAACACTTCATATCTATTGAAATAATAGTAATGGAAGAGTTTGAGTCCAATTACGAGGTCCGGTTGCGAAAAGTCACAAGTTATAGGCTTCGTAATGTAACACACAAACTGAGTCCAATTAAAGACATTGACGCACGGATGTAGCTAACTTCTTTCGACTGTCCCGAATCTTGTTCCAACACTTCAAATGTGTTGAAACAATAGTAATGGAAGAGTTTGAGTCCAATTACGAGGTCCGGTTGCGAAGAAACAATAGTAATGGAAGAATTTGAGTCCAATTACGAGGTCCGGTTGTGAAAAAGTCACAAGTTATAGGCTTCGGAATGTTAGACACAAATTGAGTCCAATTTGAGACGTTGACGCAGGGATGCAGCTAACTTGTTTCGACTGTCACGAATCTTGTTCCAACACTTCATATCTATTGAAATAATAGTAATGGAAGAGTTTGAGTCCAATTACGAGGTCCGGTTGCGAAAAAGTCACAAGTTATAGGCTTCGTAATGTAACACACAAACTGAGTCCAATTAAAGACATTGATGCTCGGATGGAGCTAACTTGTTTCGACCGTCACGAATCTTGTTCCAACACTCAAATGTGTTGAAACAATAGTAATGGAAGAGTTTGAGTCCAATTACGAGGTTCCGGTTGCGAAAAAGTCCCAAGTTATAGGCTTCGGAATATAACACACAAACTGAGTCCAATATGAGACGTTGACTCACGGATGGAGCTAACTTGTTTCGACCGTCACGAATCTTGTTCCAACACTCCAAATTGTTGAAACAATAGTAATGGAAGAGTTTGATGTCAATTACGAGGTCTGGTTGCTCAAAAGTCACAAGTTATAGGCTCGGAATGTAAGACACAATCTGGAGTCCAATTTGAGACGTTGACGCAGCGGATGGAAAACTTGTTTCGACTGTCACGAATCTTGTTCCAACACTTCATATGTGTTGAAACAATAGTGATGGAAGAGTTTGAGTCCAATTACGAGGTCTGGTTGCGAAAAGTCCCAAGTTATAGGCTTCGTAATGTAACACATAAACTGTGTCCAAATAAAGACATTGATGCTCGGATGGAGCTAACTTGTTTCGACCGTCACGAATCTTGTTCCAACACTCAAATGTGTTGAAACAATAGTAATGGAAGAGTTTGAGTCCAATTACGAGGTCCGGTTGTGAAAAAGTCACAAGTTATAAGGCTTCGGAATGTAAGACACAAATTGAGTCCAATTTGAGACGTTGACGCATGGATGCAGCTAACTTGTTTCGACTGTCACCGAATCTTGTTCCAACACTTCATATATTGAAATAATAGTAATGGAAGAGTTTGAGTCCAATTACGAGGTCCGGTTGCGAAAAAGTCACAAGTTATAGGCTTCGTAATGTAACACACAAACTGAGTCCAATTAAAGACATTGATGCTCGGATGGAGCTAACTTGTTTCGACCGTCACGAATCTTGTTCCAACACTCCAAATGTGTTGAAACAATAGTAATGGAAGAGTTTGAGTCCAATTACGAGGTCCGGTTGCGAAAAAGTCCCAAGTTATAGGCTTCGGAATATAACACACAAACTGAGTCCAATATGAGACGTTGACTCACGGATGGAGCTAACTTGTTTCGACCGTCACGAATCTTGTTCCAACACTCCAAATGTGTTGAAACAATAGTAATGGAAGAGTTTGAGTCCAATTACGAGGTCTGGTTGCTCAAAAGTCACAAGTTATAGGCTTCGGAATGTAAGACACAAACTGAGTCCAATTTGAGACGTTGACGCACGGATGGAAGTAACTTGTTTCGACTGTCACGAATCTTGTTCCAACACTTCATATGTGTTGAAACAATAGTGATGGAAGAGTTTGAGTCCAATTACGAGGTCTGGTTGCGAAAAAGTCTCAAGTTATAGGCTTCGTAATGTAACACATAAACTGTGTCCAAATAAAGACATTGATGCTCGGATGGAGCTAACTTGTTTCGACCGTCACGAATCTTGTTCCAACACTCCAAATGTGTTGAAACAATAGTAATGGAAGAGTTTGAGTCCAATTACGAGGTCCGGTTGTGAAAAAGTCACAAGTTATAGGCTTCGGAATGT
>JASUTR010000233.1:0-315777 GCA_035048495.1 Euptelea pleiosperma | reverse complement strand
ACAAACTGAGTCCAATTAAAGAAATTGACGCCCGGATGGAGCTAACTTGTTTCGACTGCCCCGAATCTTGTTCCAACACTTCAAATGTGTTGAACAATAGTAATGGAAGAGTTTGAGTCCAATTACGATGTCCGGTTGCGAAAAAGTCACAAGTTATAGGCTTCGAATGTAACACAAAAACTGAGTCCAATTTGAGACGTTGACGCACGATGAGCTAACATGTTTCGACTGCCCGAATCTTGTTCCAACAAATCAAATGTGTTGAAACAATAGTAATGGAAGAGTTTGAGTCCAATTATAAGGTCCGGTTGCGAAAAAGTCACAAGTTATAGGCTTCGGAATGTAACACACAAACTGAGTCCAATTAAACACATTGACGCACGGATGAGCTAACTTTTCTCGACTGCCCCGAATCTTGTTCCAACACTTCAAATGTGTTGAAACAATAGTAATGGAAGAATTCGAGTCCAATTACGATGTCCGGTTGCGAAAAAGTCACAAGTTATAGGCTTCAGAATGTAACACACAAACTGAGTCCAATTAAAGAAATTGACGCCCGGATGGAGCTAACTTGTTTCGACTGCCCCGAATCTTGTTCCAACACTTCAAATGTGTTGAAACAATAGTAATGGAAGAGTTTGAGTCCAATTACGAGGTCCGGTTGCGAAAAAGTCACAAGTTATAGGCTTCTGAATGTAACACACAAACTGAGTCCAATTGAGACGTTGACGCACGGATGGAGCTAACTTGTTTCGACTGTCCCGAATCTTGTTCCAACACTTCAAATGTGTTGAAACAATAGTAATGGAAGAGTTTGTCCAATTACGAGGTCCGGTTGCGAAAAAGTCACAAGTTATAGGCTTCTGAATGTAACACACAAACTGAGTCCAATTTGAGACATTGACGCACGGATGGAGCCAACTTGTTTCGACTGCTCCTAATCTTGTTCCAACACTTCAAATGTGTTGAAACAATAGTAATGGAAGAGTTTGAGTCCAATTACGAGGTCCGGTTGCGAAAAAGTCACAAGTTATAGGCTTCTGAATGTAACACACAAACTGAGTCCAATTTGAGACGTTGACGCACGGATGGAGCTAACTTTTCGACTGTCCCGAATCTTGTTCAACACTTCAAATGTGTTGAAACAATAGTAATGGAAGAGTTTGAGTCCAATTATAGGTCCGGTTGCGAAAAGTCACAAGTTATAGGCTTCGGAATGTAACACACAAACTGAGTCCAATTTGAGACATTGACGCACGGATGGAGCTAACGTTTCGACTGTCCCGAATCTTGTTCCAACACTTCAAATGTGTTGAAACAATAGTAATGGAAGAGTTTGAGTCCAATTACAGGTCCGGTTGCGAAAAAGTCACAAGTTATAGGCTTCGGAATGTAACACACAAACTGAGTCCAATTTGAGACGTTGACGCACGGATGGAGCTAACTTGTTTCGACTGTCCCGAATCTTGTTCCAACACTTTAAATGTGTTGAAACAATAGTAATGAAGAGTTTGAGTCCAATTAAGGTCCGTTGCGAAAAAGTCACAAGTTATAGGCTTCGAATGTAACACACAAACTGAGTCCAATTAGACGTTGACGCACGGATGGAGCTAACTTGTTTCGACTGCCCGAATCTTGTTCCAACACTTCAAATGTGTTGAAACAATAGTAATGGAAGAGTTTGAGTCCAATTACGATGTCCGGTTGCGAAAAAGTCACAAGTTATAGGCTTCTGAATGTAACACACAAACTGAGTCCAATTAAAGAATTGACGCACGGATGGAGCTAACTTGTTTCGACTGCCCCGAATCTTGTTCCAACACTTCAAATGTGTTGAAACAATAGTAATGGAAGAGTTTGACCAATTACGAGGTCCGGTGCGAAAAAGTCACAAGTTATAGGCTTCTGAATGTAACACACAAACTGAGTCCAATTTGGACGTTGACGCACGGATGGAGCTAACTTGTTTCGACTGTCCCGAATCTTGTTCCAACACTTCAAATGTGTTGAAACAATAGTAATGAAGAGTTTGAGTCCAATTACGAGGTCCGGTTGCGAAAAAGTCACAAGTTATAGGCTTCTGAATGTAACACACAAACTGAGTCCAATTTGAGACGTTGACGCACGGATGGAGCTAACTTGTTTCGACTGTCCCGAATCTTGTTCCAACACTTCAAATGTGTTGAAACAATAGTAATGGAAGAGTTGAGTCCAATTACGAGGTCCGGTTGCGAAAAAGTCACAAGTTATAGGCTTCTGAATGTAACACACAAACTGAGTCCAATTTGAGACGTTGACGCACGGATGGAGCTAACGTTTCGACTGTCCCGAATCTTGTTCCAACACTTCAAATGTGTTGAAACAATAGTAATGGAAGAGTTTGAGTCCAATTAAGGTCCGGTTGCGAAAAAGTCACAAGTTATAGGCTTCGGAATGTAACACACAAACTGAGTCCAATTTGAGACGTTGACGCACGGATGGAGCTAACTTGTTTCGACTGTCCCGAATCTTGTTCCAACACTTAAATGTGTTGAAACAATAGTAATGGAAGAGTTTGAGTCCAATTACAGGTCCGATTGCGAAAAAGTCACAAGTTATAGGCTTCGGAATGTAACTCACAAACTGAGTCCAATTTGATACGTTGACGCACGGATGGAGCTAACTTGTTTCGACTGTCCCGATTCTTGTTCCAACACTTTAAATGTGTTGAAACAATAGTAATGGAAGAGTTTGAGTCCAATGATAAGGTCCGGTTGCGAAAAAGTCACAAGTTATAGGCTTCGGAATGTAACACACAAACTGAGTCCAATTAAACACATTGACGCACGGATGGAGCTAACTTGCTTCGACTGCCCCGAATCTTGTTCCAATACTTCAAATATGTTGAAACAATAGTAATGGAAGAATTCGAGTCTAATTACGATGTCCGGTTGCGAAAAAGTCACAAGTTATAGGCTTCAGAATGTAACACACAAACTGAGTCCAATTAAAGAAATTGACGCCCGGGTGGAGCTAACTTGTTTCGACTGCCCCGAATCTTCTTCCAACACTTCAAATGTGTTGAAACAATAGTAATGGAAGAGTTTGAGTCCAATTACGAGGTCCGGTTGCGAAAAAGTCACAAGTTATAGGCTTCGGAATGTAACACACAAACTGAGTCCAATTAAACACATTGACGCACGGATGGAGCTAACTTGCTTCGACTGCCCCGAATCTTGTTCCAATACTTCAAATATGTTGAAACAATAGTAATGGAAGAATTCGAGTCTAATTACGATGTCCGGTTGCGAAAAAGTCACAAGTTATAGGCTTCAGAATGTAACACACAAACTGAGTCCAATTAAAGAAATTGACGCCCGGGTGGAGCTAACTTGTTTCGACTGCCCCGAATCTTCTTCCAACACTTCAAATGTGTTGAAACAATAGTAATGGAAGAGTTTGAGTCCAATTACGAGGTCCGGTTGCGAAAAAGTCACAAGTTATAGGCTTCTGAATGTAACACACAAATTGAGTCCAATTTGAGACGTTGACGCACGGATGGAGCTAACTTGTTTTCGACTGTCCCGAATCTTGTTCCAACACTTTAAATGTGTTGAAACAATAGTGATAGAAGAGTTTGTGTCCAATTACGAGGTTCGATTGCGAAAAAGTTAAAAGTTATAGGCTTCTGAATGTAACACACAAACTTAGTCCAATTAATGAAATTGACGCACGGATGGAGCCAACTTGTTTCGACTGCTCCTATCTTTTTCAACACTTCAAATGTTTTGAAACAATAGTAATGGAAGAGTATGAGTCCAATTACGAGGTCCGGTTGCGAAAAGTCACAACTTATAGGCTTCTGAATGTAACACACAAACTGAGTCCAATTTGAGACGTTGACGCACGGATGGAGCTAACATGTTTCGACTGTCCCGAATCTTGTTTCAACACTTCAAATGTGTTGAAACAATAGTAATGGAAGAGTTTGAGTCCAATTATGAGGTCCGGTTGCGAAAAAGTCACAAGTTATAGGCTTCGGAATGTAACACACAAACTGAGTCCAATTTGAGACATTGACGCACGGATGGAGCTAACTTGTTTTCGACTGCCCTGAATCTTCTTCCAACACTTCAAATGTGTTGAAACAATAGTAATGGAAGAGTTTGAGTCCAATTACGAGGTCCGGTTGCGAAAAAGTCACAAGTTATAGGCTTCGGAATGTAACACAAAAACTGAATCCAATTTGAGACGTTGACGGACGAATAGAGCTAACATGTTTCGACTGTCCCGAATCTTGTTCCAACATTCAAATGTGTTGAAACAATAGTAATGGAAGAGTTTGAGTCCAATTATAAGGTCCGGTTGCGAAAAAGTCACAAGTTATAGGCTTCGGAATGTAACACACAAACTGAGTCCAATTAAACACATTGACGCACGGATGGAGCTAACTTGCTTCGACTGCCCCGAATCTTGTTCCAACACTTCAAATATGTTGAAACAATAGTAATGGAAGAATTCGAGTCTAATTACGATGTCCGGTTGCGAAAAAGTCACAAGTTATAGGCTTCAGAATGTAACACACAAACTGAGTCCAATTAAAGAAATTGACGCCCGGATGGAGCTAACTTGTTTCGTTCGACTGCCCCGAATCTTGTTCCAACACTTCAAATGTGGTTGAAACAATAGTAATGGAAGAGTTTGAGTCCAATTACGAGGTCCGGTTGTGAAAAAGTCACAAGTTATAGGCTTCTGAATGTAACACACAAACTGAGTCCAATTTGAGACGTTGACGCACGGATGGAGCTAACATGTTTCGACTGTCCCGAATCTTGTTTCAACACTTCAAATGTGTTGAAACAATAGTAATGGAAGAGTTTGAGTCCAATTATGAGGTCCGGTTGCGAAAAAGTCACAAGTTATAGGCTTCGGAATGTAACACACAAACTGAGTCCAATTTGAGACATTGACGCACGGATGGAGCTAACTTGTTTCGACTGTCCCGAATCTTGTTCCAAACACTTTAAATGTGTTGAAACAATAGTAATTGAAGAGTTTGAGTCCAATTACAAGGTCCGATTGCGAAAAAGTCACAAGTTATAGGCTTCGAATGTAACTCACAAACTGAGTCCAATTTGAGACGTTGACGCACGGATGGAGCTAACTTGTTTCGACTGTCCCGATTCTTGTTCCAACACTTTAAATGTGTTGAAACAATAGTAATGGAAGAGTTTGAGTCCAATTACGAGGTCCGGTTGCGAAAAAGTCACAAGTTATAGGCTTCGGAATGTAACTCACAAACTGAGCCCAATTTGTGACGTTGACGCACAGATGGAGCTAATTTGTTTCGACTGACCCGAATCTTGTTCCAACGCTTCAAATGTTTTGAAACAATAGTAATGGAAGAGTTTGATTAAAATTATGAGGTCCGGTTGCGACAAAGTCACAATTTATAGGCTTCGAAATGTAACACACAAACTGAGCCCAATTTGTGACGTTGACGCACGGATGGAGCTAATTTGTTTCGACTGTCCCGAATCTTGTTCCAACACTTGAAATGTTTTGAAACAATAGTAATGGAAGAGTTTGAATAAAATTATGAGGTCCGGTTGCGACAAAGTCACAATTTATAGGCTTCGGAATGTAACACACAAACTGAGTCCATTTTGAGACATTGACGCACGGATGGACCTAACCTGTTTCGACTGTCACGAATCTTGTTCCAACACTTCAAATGTGTTGAAACAATAGTAATGGAAGAGTTTGAGTCCAATTACGAGGTCCGGTTGCGAAAAAGTCACAAGTTATAGGCTTCGGAATGTAACACACAAACTGAATCCAATTTGAGACGTTGACGCACGAATAGAGCTAACATGTTTCGACTGTCCCGAATCTTGTTCCAACATTCAAATGTGTTGAAACTATAGTAATGGAAGAGTTTGAGTCCAATTATGAGGTCCGGTTGCGAAAAAGTCACAAGTTATAGGCTTCGGAATGTAACACACAAACTGAGTCCAATTAAACACATTGACGCACGGATGGAGCTAACTTGCTTCGACTGCCCCGAATCTTGTTCCAACACTTCAAATATGTTGAAACAATAGTAATGGAAGAATTCGAGTCTAATTACGATGTCCGGTTGCGAAAAAGTCACAAGTTATAGGCTTCAGAATGTAACACACAAACTGAGTCCAATTAAAGAAATTGACGCCCGGATGGAGCTAACTTGTTTCGACTGCCCCGAATCTTCTTCCAACACTTCAAATGTGTTGAAACAATAGTAATGGAAGAGTTTGAGTCCAATTACGAGGTCCGGTTGCGAAAAAGTCACAAGTTATAGGCTTCTGAATGTAACACACAAATTGAGTCCAATTTGAGACGTTGACGCACGGATGGAGCTAACTTGTTTCGACTGTCCCGAATCTTGTTCCAACACTTTAAATGTGTTGAAACAATAGTGATAGAAGAGTTTGTGTCCAATTACGAGGTTCGATTGCGAAAAAGTTAAAAGTTATAGGCTTCTGAATGTAACACACAAACTTAGTCCAATTAATGAAATTGACGCACGGATGGAGCCAACTTGTTTCGACTGCTCCTAATCTTGTTCCAACACTTCAAATGTTTGAAACAATAGTAATGGAAGAGTATGAGTCCAATTACGAGGTCCGGTTGCGAAAAAGTCACAACTTATAGGCTTCTGAATGTAACACACAAACTGAGTCCAATTTGAGACGTTGACGCACGGATGGAGCTAACATGTTTCGACTGTCCCGAATCTTGTTTCAACACTTCAAATGTGTTGAAACAATAGTAATGGAAGAGTTTGAGTCCAATTATGAGGTCCGGTTGCGAAAAAGTCACAAGTTATAGGCTTCGGAATGTAACACACAAACTGAGTCCAATTTGAGACATTGACGCACGGATGGAGCTAACTTGTTTCGACTGCCCTGAATCTTCTTCCAACACTTCAAATGTGTTGAAACAATAGTAATGGAAGAGTTTGAGTCCAATTACGAGGTCCGGTTGCGAAAAAGTCACAAGTTATAGGCTTCGGAATGTAACACAAAAACTGAATCCAATTTGAGACGTTGACGGACGAATAGAGCTAACATGTTTCGACTGTCCCGAATCTTGTTCCAACATTCAAATGTGTTGAAACAATAGTAATGGAAGAGTTTGAGTCCAATTATAAGGTCCGGTTGCGAAAAAGTCACAAGTTATAGGCTTCGGAATGTAACACACAAACTGAGTCCAATTAAACACATTGACGCACGGATGGAGCTAACTTGCTTCGACTGCCCCGAATCTTGTTCCAACACTTCAAATATGTTGAAACAATAGTAATGGAAGAATTCGAGTCTAATTATGATGTCCGGTTGCGAAAAGTCACAAGTTATAGGCTTCAGAATGTAACACACAAACTGAGTCCAATTAAAGAAATTGACGCCCGGATGGAGCTAACTTGTTTTCGACTGCCCCGAATCTTGTTCCAACACTTCAAATGTGTTGAAACAATAGTAATGGAAGAGTTTGAGTCCAATTACGAGGTCCGGTTGTGAAAAAGTCACAAGTTATAGGCTTCTGAATGTAACACACAAACTGAGTCCAATTTGAGACGTTGACGCACGGATGGAGCTAACTTGTTTCGACTGTCCCGAATCTTGTTCCAACACTTTAAATTTGTTGAAACAATAGTAATAGAAGAGTTTGTGTCCAATTACGAGGTCCGATTGCGAAAAAGTTACAAGTTATAGGCTTCTGAATGTAACACACAAACTTAGTCCAATTAATGACATTGACGCACGGATGGAGCCAACTTGTTTCGACTGCTCCTAATCTGGTTCCAACACTTCAAATGTGTTGAAACAATAGTAATGGAAGAGTATGAGTCCAATTACGAGGTCCGGTTGCGAAAAAGTCACAACTTATAGGCTTCTGAATGTAACACACAAACTGAGTCCAATTTGAGACGTTGACGCACGGATGGAGCTAACATGTTTCGACTGTCCCGAATCTTGTTTCAACACTTCAAATGTGTTGAAACAATAGTAATGGAAGAGTTTGAGTCCAATTATGAGGTCCGGTTGCGAAAAAGTCACAAGTTATAGGCTTCGAATGTAACACACAAACTGAGTCCAATTTGAGACATTGACGCACGGATGGAGCTAACTTGTTTCGACTGTCCCGAATCTTGTTCCAACACTTTAAATGTGTTGAAACAATAGTAATTGAAGAGTTTGAGTCCAATTACAAGGTCCGATTGCGAAAAAGTCACAAGTTATAGGCTTCGGAATGTAACTCACAAACTGAGTCCAATTTGAGACGTTGACGCACGGATGGAGCTAACTTGTTTCGACTGTCCCGATTCTTGTTCCAACACTTTAAATGTGTTGAAACAATAGTAATGGAAGAGTTTGAGTCCAATTACGAGGTCCGGTTGCGAAAAAGTCACAAGTTATAGGCTTCGGAATGTAACTCACAAACTGAGCCCAATTTGTGACGTTGACGCACAGATGGAGCTAATTTGTTTCGACTGACCCGAATCTTGTTCCAACGCTTCAAATGTTTTGAAACAATAGTAATGGAAGAGTTTGATTAAAATTATGAGGTCCGGTTGCGACAAAGTCACAATTTATAGGCTTCGAAATGTAACACACAAACTGAGCCCAATTTGTGACGTTGACGCACGGATGGAGCTAATTTGTTTCGACTGTCCCGAATCTTGTTCCAACACTTGAAATGTTTTGAAACAATAGTAATGGAAGAGTTTGAATAAAATTATGAGGTCCGGTTGCGACAAAGTCACAATTTATAGGCTTCGGAATGTAACACACAAACTGAGTCCATTTTGAGACATTGACGCACGGATGGACCTAACCTGTTTCGACTGTCACGAATCTTGTTCCAACACTTCAAATGTGTTGAAACAATAGTAATGGAAGAGTTTGAGTCCAATTACGAGGTCCGGTTGCGAAAAAGTCACAAGTTATAGGCTTCGGAATGTAACACACAAACTGAATCCAATTTGAGACGTTGACGCACGAATAGAGCTAACATGTTTCGACTGTCCCGAATCTTGTTCCAACATTCAAATGTGTTGAAACTATAGTAATGGAAGAGTTTGAGTCCAATTATGAGGTCCGGTTGCGAAAAAGTCACAAGTTATAGGCTTCGGAATGTAACACACAAACTGAGTCCAATTAAACACATTGACGCACGGATGGAGCTAACTTGCTTCGACTGCCCCGAATCTTGTTCCAACACTTCAAATATGTTGAAACAATAGTAATGGAAGAATTCGAGTCTAATTACGATGTCCGGTTGCGAAAAAGTCACAAGTTATAGGCTTCAGAATGTAACACACAAACTGAGTCCAATTAAAGAAATTGACGCCCGGATGGAGCTAACTTGTTTCGACTGCCCCGAATCTTCTTCCAACACTTCAAATGTGTTGAAACAATAGTAATGGAAGAGTTTGAGTCCAATTACGAGGTCCGGTTGCGAAAAAGTCACAAGTTATAGGCTTCTGAATGTAACACACAAATTGAGTCCAATTTGAGACGTTGACGCACGGATGGAGCTAACTTGTTTCGACTGTCCCGAATCTTGTTCCAACACTTTAAATGTGTTGAAACAATAGTGATAGAAGAGTTTGTGTCCAATTACGAGGTTCGATTGCGAAAAAGTTAAAAGTTATAGGCTTCTGAATGTAACACACAAACTTAGTCCAATTAATGAAATTGACGCACGGATGGAGCCAACTTGTTTCGACTGCTCCTAATCTTGTTCCAACACTTCAAATGTTTTGAAACAATAGTAATGGAAGAGTATGAGTCCAATTACGAGGTCCGGTTGCGAAAAAGTCACAACTTATAGGCTTCTGAATGTAACACACAAACTGAGTCCAATTTGAGACGTTGACGCACGGATGGAGCTAACATGTTTCGACTGTCCCGAATCTTGTTTCAACACTTCAAATGTGTTGAAACAATAGTAATGGAAGAGTTTGAGTCCAATTATGAGGTCCGGTTGCGAAAAAGTCACAAGTTATAGGCTTCGGAATGTAACACACAAACTGAGTCCAATTTGAGACATTGACGCACGGATGGAGCTAACTTGTTTCGACTGCCCTGAATCTTCTTCCAACACTTCAAATGTGTTGAAACAATAGTAATGGAAGAGTTTGAGTCCAATTACGAGGTCCGGTTGCGAAAAAGTCACAAGTTATAGGCTTCGGAATGTAACACAAAAACTGAATCCAATTTGAGACGTTGACGGACGAATAGAGCTAACATGTTTCGACTGTCCCGAATCTTGTTCCAACATTCAAATGTGTTGAAACAATAGTAATGGAAGAGTTTGAGTCCAATTATAAGGTCCGGTTGCGAAAAAGTCACAAGTTATAGGCTTCGGAATGTAAGACACAAACTGAGTCCAATTAAACACATTGACGCACGGATGGAGCTAACTTGCTTCGACTGCCCCGAATCTTGTTCCAACACTTCAAATATGTTGAAACAATAGTAATGGAAGAATTCGAGTCTAATTACGATGTCCGGTTGCGAAAAAGTCACAAGTTATAGGCTTCAGAATGTAACACACAAACTGAGTCCAATTAAAGAAATTGACGCCCGGATGGAGCTAACTTGTTTCGACTGCCCCGAATCTTGTTCCAACACTTCAAATGTGTTGAAACAATAGTAATGGAAGAGTTTGAGTCCAATTACGAGGTCCGGTTGTGAAAAAGTCACAAGTTATAGGCTTCTGAATGTAACACACAAACTGAGTCCAATTTGAGACGTTGACGCACGGATGGAGCTAACTTGTTTCGACTGTCCCGAATCTTGTTCCAACACTTTAAATTTGTTGAAACAATAGTAATAGAAGAGTTTGTGTCCAATTACGAGGTCCGATTGCGAAAAAGTTACAAGTTATAGGCTTCTGAATGTAACACACAAACTTAGTCCAATTAATGACATTGACGCACGGATGGAGCCAACTTGTTTCGACTGCTCCTAATCTGGTTCCAACACTTCAAATGTGTTGAAACAATAGTAATGGAAGAGTATGAGTCCAATTACGAGGTCCGGTTGCGAAAAAGTCACAACTTATAGGCTTCTGAATGTAACACACAAACTGAGTCCAATTTGAGACGTTGACGCACGGATGGAGCTAACATGTTTCGACTGTCCCGAATCTTGTTTCAACACTTCAAATGTGTTGAAACAATAGTAATGGAAGAGTTTGAGTCCAATTATGAGGTCCGGTTGCGAAAAAGTCACAAGTTATAGGCTTCGGAATGTAACACACAAACTGAGTCCAATTTGAGACATTGACGCACGGATGGAGCTAACTTGTTTCGACTGTCCCGAATCTTGTTCCAACACTTTAAATGTGTTGAAACAATAGTAATTGAAGAGTTTGAGTCCAATTACAAGGTCCGATTGCGAAAAAGTCACAAGTTATAGGCTTCGGAATGTAACTCACAAACTGAGTCCAATTTGAGACGTTGACGCACGGATGGAGCTAACTTGTTTCGACTGTCCCGATTCTTGTTCCAACACTTTAAATGTGTTGAAACAATAGTAATGGAAGAGTTTGAGTCCAATTACGAGGTCCGGTTGCGAAAAAGTCACAAGTTATAGGCTTCGGAATGTAACTCACAAACTGAGCCCAATTTGTGACGTTGACGCACAGATGGAGCTAATTTGTTTCGACTGACCCGAATCTTGTTCCAACGCTTCAAATGTTTTGAAACAATAGTAATGGAAGAGTTTGATTAAAATTATGAGGTCCGGTTGCGACAAAGTCACAATTTATAGGCTTCGAAATGTAACACACAAACTGAGCCCAATTTGTGACGTTGACGCACGGATGGAGCTAATTTGTTTCGACTGTCCCGAATCTTGTTCCAACACTTGAAATGTTTTGAAACAATAGTAATGGAAGAGTTTGAATAAAATTATGAGGTCCGGTTGCGACAAAGTCACAATTTATAGGCTTCGGAATGTAACACACAAACTGAGTCCATTTTGAGACATTGACGCACGGATGGACCTAACCTGTTTCGACTGTCACGAATCTTGTTCCAACACTTCAAATGTGTTGAAACAATAGTAATGGAAGAGTTTGAGTCCAATTACGAGGTCCGGTTGCGAAAAAGTCACAAGTTATAGGCTTCGGAATGTAACACACAAACTGAATCCAATTTGAGACGTTGACGCACGAATAGAGCTAACATGTTTCGACTGTCCCGAATCTTGTTCCAACATTCAAATGTGTTGAAACTATAGTAATGGAAGAGTTTGAGTCCAATTATGAGGTCCGGTTGCGAAAAAGTCACAAGTTATAGGCTTCGGAATGTAACACACAAACTGAGTCCAATTAAACACATTGACGCACGGATGGAGCTAACTTGCTTCGACTGCCCCGAATCTTGTTCCAACACTTCAAATATGTTGAAACAATAGTAATGGAAGAATTCGAGTCTAATTACGATGTCCGGTTGCGAAAAAGTCACAAGTTATAGGCTTCAGAATGTAACACACAAACTGAGTCCATTAAAGAAATTGACGCCCGGATGGAGCTAACTTGTTTCGACTGCCCCGAATCTTCTTCCAACACTTCAAATGTGTTGAAACAATAGTAATGGAAGAGTTTGAGTCCAATTACGAGGTCCGGTTGCGAAAAAGTCACAAGTTATAGGATTCTGAATGTAACACACAAACTGAGTCCAATTTGAGACGTTGACGCACGGATGGAGCTAACTTGTTTCGACTGTCCCGAATCTTGTTCCAACACTTTAAATGTGTTGAAACAATAGTAATGGAAGAGTTTGAGTCCAATTACGAGGTCCGGTTGCGAAAAAGTCACAAGTTATAGGCTTCGGAATGTAACACACAAACTGAATCCAATTTGAGACGTTGACGCACGAATGGAGCTAACATGTTTCGACTATCCCGAATCTTGTTCCAACATTCAAATGTGTTGAAACAATAGTAATGGAAGAGTTTGAGTCCAATTATGAGGTCCGGTTGTGAAAAAGTCACAAGTTATAGGCTTCGGAATGTAACACACAAACTGAGTCCAATTTGAGACGTTGACGCACGGATGGAGCTAACTTGTTTTAACTGTCCCGAATCTTGTTCCAACACTTTAAATGTGTTGAAAAAATAGTAATGGAAGAGTTTGAGTCCAATTACGAGGTCCGGTTGCGAAAAAGTCACAAGTTATAGGCTTCGGAATGTAACACACAAACTGAATCCAATTTGAGACGTTGACGCACGAATGGAGCTAACATGTTTCGACTATCCCGAATCTTGTTCCAACATTCAAATGTGTTGAAACAATAGTAATGGAAGAGTTTGAGTCCAATTATGAGGTCCGGTTGTGAAAAAGTCACAAGTTATAGGCTTCGGAATGTAACACACAAACTGAGTCCAATTTGAGACGTTGACGCACGGATGGAGCTAACTTGTTTCGACAGTCCCGAATCTTGTTCCAACACTTTAAATGTGTTGAAAAAATAGTAATGGAAGAGTTTGAGTCCAATTACGAGGTCCGGTTGCGGAAAAGTCACAAGTTATAGGCTTCGGAATGTAACACACAAACTAAATCCAATTTGAGACATTGACGCACGGATGGAGCTAACTTGTTTCGACTGTCCCGAATCTTGTTCCAACACTTTAAATGTGTTGAAAAAATAGTAATGGAAGAGTTTGAGTCCAATTACGAGGTCCGGTTGCGAAAAAGTCACAAGTTATAGGCTTCGGAATGTAACACACAAACTGAATCCAATTTGAGACGTTGACGCACGAATGGAGCTAACATGTTTCGACTATCCCGAATCTTGTTCCAACATTCAAATGTGTTGAAACAATAGTAATGGAAGAGTTTGAGTCCAATTATGAGGTCCGGTTGTGAAAAAGTCACAAGTTATAGGCTTCGGAATGTAACTCACAAACTGAGCCCAATTTGTGACGTTGACGCACGGATGGAGCTAATTTGTTTCGACTGACCCGAATCTTGTTCCAACGCTTCAAATGTTTTGAAACAATAGTAATGGAAGAGTTTGAGTAAAATTATGAGGTCCGGTTGCGACAAAGTCACAATTTATATGCTTCGGAATGTAACACACAAACTGAGTCCATTTTGAGACGTTGACGCACGGATGGACCTAACTTGTTTCGACTGTCACGAATCTTGTTCCAAGACTTCAAATGTGTTGAAACAATAGTAATGGAAGAGTTTGAGTCCAATTACGAGGTCCGGTTGCGAAAAAGTCACAAGTTATAGGCTTCGGAATGTAACACACAAACTGAATCCAATTTGAGACGTTGACGCACGAATAGAGCTAACATGTTTCGACTGTCCCGAATCTTGTTCCAACATTCAAATGTGTTGAAACAATAGTAATAGAAGAGTTTGAGTCCAATGATAAGGTCCGGTTGCGAAAAAGTCACAAGTTATAGGCTTCGGAATGTAACACACAAACTGAGTCCAATTAAACACATTGACGCACGGATGGAGCTAACTTGCTTCGACTGCCCGAATCTTGTTCCAATACTTCAAATATGTTGAAACAATAGTAATGGAAGAATTCGAGTCTAATTACGATGTCCGGTTGCGAAAAAGTCACAAGTTATAGGCTTCAGAATGTAACACACAAACTGAGTCCAATTAAAGAAATTGACGCCCGGGTGGAGCTAACTTGTTTCGACTGCCCCGAATCTTCTTCCAACACTTCAAATGTGTTGAAACAATAGTAATGGAAGAGTTTGAGTCCAATTACGAGGTCCGGTTGCGAAAAAGTCACAAGTTATAGGCTTCGGAATGTAACACACAAACTGAGTCCAATTAAACACATTGACGCACGGATGGAGCTAACTTGCTTCGACTGCCCCGAATCTTGTTCCAATACTTCAAATATGTTGAAACAATAGTAATGGAAGAATTCGAGTCGAATTACGATGTCCGGTTGCGAAAAAGTCACAAGTTATAGGCTTCAGAATGTAACACACAAACTGAGTGCAATTAAAGAAATTGACGCCCGGGTGGAGCTAACTTGTTTCGACTGCCCCGAATCTTCTTCCAACACTTCAAATGTGTTGAAACAATAGTAATGGAAGAGTTTGAGTCCAATTACGAGGTCCGGTTGCGAAAAAGTCACAAGTTATAAGCTTCTGAATGTAACACACAAATTGAGTCCAATTTGAGACGTTGACGCACGGATGGAGCTAACTTGTTTCGACTGTCCCGAATCTTGTTCCAACACTTTAAATGTGTTGAAACAATAGTGATAGAAGAGTTTGTGTCCAATTACGAGGTTCGATTGCGAAAAAGTTAAAAGTTATAGGCTTCTGAATGTAACACACAAACTTAGTCCAATTAATGAAATTGACGCACGGATGGAGCCAACTTGTTTCGACTGCTCCTAATCTTGTTCCAACACTTCAAATGTTTTGAAACAATAGTAATGGAAGAGTATGAGTCCAATTACGAGGTCCGGTTGTGAAAAAGTCACAACTTATAGGCTTCTGAATGTAACACACAAACTGAGTCCAATTTGAGACGTTGACGCACGGATGGAGCTAACATGTTTCGACTGTCCCGAATCTTGTTTCAACACTTCAAATGTGTTGAAACAATAGTAATGGAAGAGTTTGAGTCCAATTATGAGGTCCGGTTGCGAAAAAGTCACAAGTTATAGGCTTCGGAATGTAACACACAAACTGAGTCCAATTTGAGACATTGACGCACGGATGGAGCTAACTTGTTTCGACTGCCCTGAATCTTCTTCCAACACTTCAAATGTGTTGAAACAATAGTAATGGAAGAGTTTGAGTCCAATTACGAGGTCCGGTTGCGAAAAAGTCACAAGTTATAGGATTCTGAATGTAACACACAAACTGAGTCCAATTTGAGACGTTGACGCACGGATGGAGCTAACTTGTTTCGACTGTCCCGAATCTTGTTCCAACACTTTAAATGTGTTGAAACAATAGTAATGGAAGAGTTTGAGTCCAATTCCGTGGTCCGATTGCGAAAAAGTCACAAGTTATAGGCTTCGGAATGTAACACACAAACTGAGTCCAATTTGAGACGTTGACGCACGGATGGAGCTAACTTGTTTCGACTGTCCCGAATCTTGTTCCAACACTTCAAATGTGTTGAAAAAATAGTAATGGAAGAGTTTGAGTCCAATTACGAGGTCCAGTTGCGAAAAAGTCACAAGTTATAGGCTTCGGAATGTAACACACAAACTGAATCCAATTTGAGACGTTGACGCACGAATGGAGCTAACATGTTTCGACTATCCCGAATCTTGTTCCAACATTCAAATGTGTTGAAACAATAGTAATGGAAGAGTTTGAGTCCAATTATGAGGTCCGGTTGTGAAAAAGTCACAAGTTATAGGCTTCGGAATGTAACTCACAAACTGAGCCCAATTTGTGACGTTAACGCACGGATGGAGCCAATTTGTTTCGACTGACCCGAATCTTGTTCCAACGCTTCAAATGTTTTGAAACAATAGTAATGGAAGAGTTTGAGTAAAATTATGAGGTCCGGTTGCGACAAAGTCACAATTTATAGGCTTCGGAATGTAACACACAAACTGACTCCATTTTGAGACGTTGACGCACGGATGGACCTAACTTGTTTCGACTGTCACGAATCTTGTTCCAACACTTCAAATGTGTTGAAACAATAGTAATGGAAGAGTTTGAGTCCAATTATGAGGTCCGGTTGTGAAAAAGTCACAAGTTATAGGCTTCGGAATGTAACACACAAACTGAGTCCAATTTGAGACGTTGACGCACGGATGGAGCTAACTTGTTTTGACTGTCCCGAATCTTGTTCCAACACTTTAAATGTGTTGAAAAAATAGTAATGGAAGAGTTTGAGTCCAATTACGAGGTCCGGTTGCGAAAAAGTCACAAGTTATAGGCTTCGGAATGTAACACACAAACTGAATCCAATTTGAGACGTTGACGCACGAATGGAGCTAACATGTTTCGACTATCCCGAATCTTGTTCCAACATTCAAATGTGTTGAAACAATAGTAATGGAAGAGTTTGAGTCCAATTATGAGGTCCGGTTGTGAAAAAGTCACAAGTTATAGGCTTCGGAATGTAACACACAAACTGAGTCCAATTTGAGACGTTGACGCACGGATGGAGCTAACTTGTTTTGACTGTCCCGAATCTTGTTCCAACACTTTAAATGTGTTGAAAAAATAGTAATGGAAGAGTTTGAGTCCAATTACGAGGTCCGGTTGCGAAAAAGTCACAAGTTATAGGCTTCGGAATGTAACACAAAAACTGAATCCAATTTGAGACGTTGACGGACGAATAGAGCTAACATGTTTCGACTGTCCCGAATCTTGTTCCAACATTCAAATGTGTTGAAACAATAGTAATGGAAGAGTTTGAGTCCAATTATGAGGTCCGGTTGTGAAAAAGTCACAAGTTATAGGCTTCGAATGTAACACACAAACTGAGTCCAATTTGAGACGTTGACGCACGGATGGAGCTAACTTGTTTTGACTGTCCCGAATCTTGTTCCAACACTTTAAATGTGTTGAAAAAATAGTAATGGAAGAGTTTGAGTCCAATTACGAGGTCCGGTTGCGAAAAAGTCACAAGTTATAGGCTTCGGAATGTAACACAAAAACTGAATCCAATTTGAGACGTTGACGGACGAATAGAGCTAACATGTTTCGACTGTCCCGAATCTTGTTCCAACATTCAAATGTGTTGAAACAATAGTAATGGAAGAGTTTGAGTCCAATTATAAGGTCCGGTTGCGAAAAAGTCACAAGTTATAGGCTTCGGAATGTAACACACAAACTGAGTCCAATTGTTTACATTGACGCACGGATGGAGCTAACTTGCTACGACTGCCCCGAATCTTGTTCCAACACTTCAAATATGTTGAAACAATAGTAATGGAAGAATTCGAGTCTAATTACGATGTCCGGTTGCGAAAAAGTCACAAGTTATAGGCTTCAGAATGTAACACACAAACTGAGTCCAATTAAAGAAATTGACGCCCGGATGGAGCTAACTTGTTTCGACTGCCCCGAATCTTGTTCCAACACTTCAAATGTGTTGAAACAATAGTAATGGAAGAGTTTGAGTCCAATTACGAGGTCCGGTTGTGAAAAAGTCACAAGTTATAGGCTTCTGAATGTAACACACAAACTGAGTCCAATTTGAGACGTTGACGCACGGATGGAGCTAACTTGTTTCGACTGTCCCGAATCTTGTTCCAACACTTTAAATTTGTTGAAACAATAGTAATAGAAGAGTTTGTGTCCAATTACGAGGTCCGATTGCGAAAAAGTTACAAGTTATAGGCTTCTGAATGTAACACACAAACTTAGTCCAATTAATGACATTGACGCACGGATGGAGCCAACTTGTTTCGACTGCTCCTAATCTGGTTCCAACACTTCAAATGTGTTGAAACAATAGTAATGGAAGAGTATGAGTCCAATTACGAGGTCCGGTTGCGAAAAAGTCACAACTTATAGGCTTCTGAATGTAACACACAAACTGAGTCCAATTTGAGACGTTGACGCACGGATGGAGCTAACATGTTTCGACTGTCCCGAATCTTGGTTCAACACTTCAAATGTGTTGAAACAATAGTAATGGAAGAGTTTGAGTCCAATTATGAGGTCCGGTTGCGAAAAAGTCACAAGTTATAGGCTTCGGAATGTAACACACAAACTGAGTCCAATTTGAGACATTGACGCACGATGGAGCTAACTTGTTTCGACTGTCCCGAATCTTGTTCCAACACTTTAAATGTGTTGAAACAATAGTAATTGAAGAGTTTGAGTCCAATTACAAGGTCCGATTGCGAAAAAGTCACAAGTTATAGGCTTCGGAATGTAACTCACAAACTGAGTCCAATTTGAGACGTTGACGCACGGATGGAGCTAACTTGTTTCGACTGTCCCGATTCTTGTTCCAACACTTTAAATGTGTTGAAACAATAGTAATGGAAGAGTTTGAGTCCAATTACGAGGTCCGGTTGCGAAAAAGTCACAAGTTATAGGCTTCGGAATGTAACTCACAAACTGAGCCCAATTTGTGACGTTGACGCACAGATGGAGCTAATTTGTTTCGACTGACCCGAATCTTGTTCCAACGCTTCAAATGTTTTGAAACAATAGTAATGGAAGAGTTTGATTAAAATTATGAGGTCCGGTTGCGACAAAGTCACAATTTATAGGCTTCGAAATGTAACACACAAACTGAGCCCAATTTGTGACGTTGACGCACGGATGGAGCTAATTTGTTTCGACTGTCCCGAATCTTGTTCCAACACTTGAAATGTTTTGAAACAATAGTAATGGAAGAGTTTGAATAAAATTATGAGGTCCGGTTGCGACAAAGTCACAATTTATAGGCTTCGGAATGTAACACACAAACTGAGTCCATTTTGAGACATTGACGCACGGATGGACCTAACCTGTTTCGACTGTCACGAATCTTGTTCCAACACTTCAAATGTGTTGAAACAATAGTAATGGAAGAGTTTGAGTCCAATTACGAGGTCCGGTTGCGAAAAAGTCACAAGTTATAGGCTTCGGAATGTAACACACAAACTGAATCCAATTTGAGACTTTGACGCACGATAGAGCTAACATGTTTCGACTGTCCCGAATCTTGTTCCAACATTCAATGTGTTGAAACTATAGTAATGGAAGAGTTTGAGTCCAATTATGAGGTCCGGTTGCGAACAAGTCACAAGTTATAGGCTTCGGAATGTAACACACAAACTGAGTCCAATTAAACACATTGACGCACGGATGGAGCTAACTTGCTTCGACTGCCCGAATCTTGTTCCAACACTTCAAATATGTTGAAACAATAGTAATGGAAGAATTCGAGTCTAATTACGATGTCCGGTTGCGAAAAAGTCACAAGTTATAGGCTTCAGAATGTAACACACAAACTGAGTCCAATTAAAGAAATTGACGCCCGGATGGAGCTAACTTGTTTCGACTGCCCCGAATCTTCTTCCAACACTTCAAATGTGTTGAAACAATAGTAATGGAAGAGTTTGAGTCCAATTACGAGGTCCGGTTGCGAAAAAGTCACAAGTTATAGGATTCTGAATGTAACACACAAACTGAGTCCAATTTGAGACGTTGACGCACGGATGGAGCTAACTTGTTTCGACTGTCCCGAATCTTGTTCCAACACTTTAAATGTGTTGAAACAATAGTAATGGAAGAGTTTGAGTCCAATTACGAGGTCCGGTTGCGAAAAAGTCACAAGTTATAGGCTTCGGAATGTAACACACAAACTGAATCCAATTGAGACGTTGACGCACGAATGGAGCTAACATGTTTCGACTATCCCGAATCTTGTTCCAACATTCAATGTGTTGAAACAATAGTAATGGAAGAGTTTGAGTCCAATTATGAGGTCCGGTTGTGAAAAAGTCACAAGTTATAGGCTTCGGAATGTAACACACAAACTGAGTCCAATTTGAGACGTTGACGCACGGATGGAGCTAACTTGTTTTGACTGTCCCGAATCTTGTTCCAACACTTTAAATGTGTTGAAAAAATAGTAATGGAAGAGTTTGAGTCCAATTACGAGGTCCGGTTGCGAAAAAGTCACAAGTTATAGGCTTCGGAATGTAACACACAAACTGAATCCAATTTGAGACGTTGACGCACGAATGGAGCTAACATGTTTCGACTATCCCGAATCTTGTTCCAACATTCAAATGTGTTGAAACAATAGTAATGGAAGAGTTTGAGTCCAATTATGAGGTCCGGTTGTGAAAAGTCACAAGTTATAGGCTTCGGAATGTAACACACAAACTGAGTCCAATTTGAGACGTTGACGCACGGATGGAGCTAACTTGTTTCGACAGTCCCGAATCTTGTTCCAACACTTTAAATGTGTTGAAAAAATAGTAATGGAAGAGTTTGAGTCCAATTACGAGGTCCGGTTGCGGAAAAGTCACAAGTTATAGGCTTCGAATGTAACACACAAACTAAATCCAATTTGAGACATTGACGCACGGATGGAGCTAACTTGTTTCGACTGTCCCGAATCTTGTTCCAACACTTTAAATGTGTTGAAAAAATAGTAATGGAAGAGTTTGAGTCCATTACGAGGTCCGGTTGCGAAAAAGTCACAAGTTATAGGCTTCGGAATGTAACACACAAACTGAATCCAATTTGAGACGTTGACGCACGAATGGAGCTAACATGTTTCGACTATCCCGAATCTTGTTCCAACATTCAAATGTGTTGAAACAATAGTAATGGAAGAGTTTGAGTCCAATTATGAGGTCCGGTTGTGAAAAAGTCACAAGTTATAGGCTTCGGAATGTAACTCACAAACTGAGCCCAATTTGTGACGTTGACGCACGGATGGAGCTAATTTGTTTCGACTGACCCGAATCTTGTTCCAACGCTTCAAATGTTTTGAAACAATAGTAATGGAAGAGTTTGAGTAAATTATGAGGTCCGGTTGCGACAAAGTCACAATTTATATGCTTCGGAATGTAACACACAAACTGAGTCCATTTTGAGACGTTGACGCACGGATGGACCTAACTTGTTTCGACTGTCACGAATCTTGTTCCAAGACTTCAAATGTGTTGAAACAATAGTAATGGAAGAGTTTGAGTCCAATTACGAGGTCCGGTTGCGAAAAAGTCACAAGTTATAGGCTTCGAATGTAACACACAAACTGAATCCAATTTGAGACGTTGACGCACGAATAGAGCTAACATGTTTCGACTGTCCCGAATCTTGTTCCAACATTCAAATGTGTTGAAAACAATAGTAATAGAAGAGTTGAGTCCAATGATAAGGTCCGGTGCGAAAAAGTCACAAGTTATAGGCTTCGGAATGTAACACACAAACTGAGTCCAATTAAACACATTGACGCACGGATGGAGCTACTTGCTTCGACTGCCCCGAATCTTGTTCCAATACTTCAAATATGTTGAAACAATAGTAATGGAAGAATTCGAGTCTAATTACGATGTCCGGTTGCGAAAAAGTCACAAGTTATAGGCTTCAGAATGTAACACACAAACTGAGTCCAATTAAAGAAATTGACGCCCGGGTGGAGCTAACTTGTTTCGACTGCCCCGAATCTTCTTCCAACACTTCAAATGTGTTGAAACAATAGTAATGGAAGAGTTTGAGTCCAATTACGAGGTCCGGTTGCGAAAAAGTCACAAGTTATAGGCTTCGGAATGTAACACACAAACTGAGTCCAATTAAACACATTGACGCACGGATGGAGCTAACTTGCTTCGACTGCCCCGAATCTTGTTCCAATACTTCAAATATGTTGAAACAATAGTAATGGAAGAATTCGAGTCTAATTACGATGTCCGGTTGCGAAAAAGTCACAAGTTATAGGCTTCAGAATGTAACACACAAACTGAGTGCAATTAAAGAAATTGACGCCCGGGTGGAGCTAACTTGTTTCGACTGCCCCGAATCTTCTTCCAACACTTCAAATGTGTTGAAACAATAGTAATGGAAGAGTTTGAGTCCAATTACGAGGTCCGGTTGCGAAAAAGTCACAAGTTATAGGCTTCTGAATGTAACACACAAATTGAGTCCAATTTGAGACGTTGACGCACGGATGGAGCTAACTTGTTTCGACTGTCCCGAATCTTGTTCCAACACTTTAAATGTGTTGAAACAATAGTGATAGAAGAGTTTGTGTCCAATTACGAGGTTCGATTGCGAAAAAGTTAAAAGTTATAGGCTTCTGAATGTAACACACAAACTTAGTCCAATTAATGAAATTGACGCACGATGGAGCCAACTTGTTTCGACTGCTCCTAATCTTGTTCCAACACTTCAAATGTTTTGAAACAATAGTAATGGAAGAGTATGAGTCCAATTACGAGGTCCGGTTGCGAAAAAGTCACAACTTATAGGCTTCTGAATGTAACACACAACCTGAGTCCAATTTGAGACGTTGACGCACGGATGGAGCTAACATGTTTCGACTGTCCCGAATCTTGTTTCAACACTTCAAATGTGTTGAAACAATAGTAATGGAAGAGTTTGAGTCCAATTATGAGGTCCGGTTGCGAAAAAGTCACAAGTTATAGGCTTCGGAATGTAACACACAAACTGAGTCCAATTTGAGACATTGACGCACGGATGGAGATAACTTGTTTCGACTGCCCTGAATCTTCTTCCAACACTTCAAATGTGTTGAAACAATAGTAATGGAAGAGTTTGAGTCCAATTACGAGGTCCGGTTGCGAAAAAGTCACAAGTTATAGGATTCTGAATGTAACACACAAACTGAGTCCAATTTGAGACGTTGACGCACGGATGGAGCTAACTTGTTTTGACTGTCCCGAATCTTGTTCCAACACTTTAAATGTGTTGAAACAATAGTAATGGAAGAGTTGAGTCCAATTCCGTGGTCCGATGCGAAAAAGTCACAAGTTATAGGCTTCGGAATGTAACACACAAACTGAGTCCAATTTGAGACGTTGACGCACGGATGGAGCTAACTTGTTTCGACTGTCCCGAATCTTGTTCCAACACTTCAAATGTGTTGAAAAAATAGTAATGGAAGAGTTTGAGTCCAATTACGAGGTCCAGTTGCGAAAAAGTCACAAGTTATAGGCTTCGGAATGTAACACACAAACTGAATCCAATTTGAGACGTTGACGCACGAATGGAGCTAACATGTTTCGACTATCCCGAATCTTGTTCCAACATTCAAATGTGTTGACACAATAGTAATGGAAGAGTTTGAGTCCAATTATGAGGTCCGGTTGTGAAAAAGTCACAAGTTATAGGCTTCGGAATGTAACTCACAAACTGAGCCCAATTTGTGACGTTAACGCACGGATGGAGCCAATTTGTTTCGACTGACCCGAATCTTGTTCCAACGCTTCAAATGTTTTGAAACAATAGTAATGGAAGAGTTTGAGTAAAATTATGAGGTCCGGTTGCGACAAAGTCACAATTTATAGGCTTCGGAATGTAACACACAAACTGAGCCCAATTTGTGACGTTGACGCACTGATGGAGCTAATTTGTTTCGACTGTCCCGAATCTTGTTCCAACACTTGAAATGTTTTGAAACAATAGTAATGGAAGAGTTTGAATAAAATTATGAGGTCCGGTTGCGACAAAGTCACAATTTATAGGCTTCGGAATGTAACACACAAACTGAGTCCATTTGAGACATTGACGCACGGATGGACCTAACCTGTTTCGACTGTCACGAATCTTGTTCCAACACTTCAAATGTGTTGAAACAATAGTAATGAAGAGTTTGAGTCCAATTATGAGGTCCGGTTGTGAAAAAGTCACAAGTTATAGGCTTCGGAATGTAACACACAAACTGAGTCCAATTTGAGACGTTGACGCACGAATGGAGCTAACTTGTTTCGACTGTCCCGAATCTTGTTCCAACACTTTAAATGTGTTGAAAAAATAGTAATGGAAGAGTTTGAGTCCAATTACGAGGTCCGGTTGTGAAAAAGTCACAAGTTATAGGCTTCGGAATGTAACACACAAACTGAATCCAATTTGAGACGTTGACGGCACGAATGGAGCTAACATGTTTCGACTATCCCGAATCTTGTTCCAACATTCAAATGTGTTGAAACAATAGTAATGGAAGAGTTTGAGTCCAATTATGAGGTCCGGTTGTGAAAAAGTCACAAGTTATAGGCTTCGAAATGTAACACACAAACTGAGTCCAATTAAACACATTGACGCACGGATGGAGCTAACTTGTTTCGACTGCCGCGAATCTTGTTCCAACACTGCAAATGTGTTGAAACAATAGTAATGGAAGAATTCGAGTTTAATTACGAGGTCCGGTTGCGAAAAAGTCATAAATTATAGGCTTCAGAATGTAACACACAAACTGAGTCCAATTTGAGACGTTGACGCACGGATGGAGCTAACTTGTTTCGACTGTCCCAAATATTGTTCCAACACTTCAAATCTGTTGAAACAATAGTGATGGAAGAGTTTGAGTCTAATTATAAGGTCCGGTTGCGAAAAAGTCACAAGTTATATACTTCGGAATGGAACACAAACTGTGTCCAATTTGAGACGTTGACGAACGGATGGAGCTAACTTGTTTCGACTGTCCGAATCTTGTTCCAACACTTCAAATCCGTTGAAACAATAGTAATGGAGGAGTTTGAGTCAATTACGTGGTCCGATTGCGAAAAAGTCAATAATTATAGGCTTACGAATGAAAAACACAAACTGATTCCAATTAGAAATATTGACGAACGAATAGAGCAAACTTGTTCTGCCTGTCCCGAATCTTCTTCTAATACTTCAAATGTGTTGAAAAAATAATAATGGAAGAGTTTGAGTCCAATTACGAGGTTCGGTTGCGAAAAAGTCACAAGTTATAGGCTTCGGAATGTAACACACAAACTGAGTCCAATTAAACACATTGACGCACGGATGGAGCTAACTTGCTTCGACTACCCCGAATCTTGTTCCAACACTTTAAATATGTTGAAACAATAGTAATGGAAGAATTCGAGTCTAATTACGTTGTCCGGTTGCGAAAAAGTCACAAGGTTATAGGCTTCAGAATGTAACACACAAACTGAGTCCAATTAAAGAAATTGACGCCCGGATGGAGCTAACTTGTTTCGACTGCCCCGAATCTTGTTCCAACACTTCAAATGTGTTGAAACAATAGTAATGGAAGAGTTTGAGTCCAATTACGAGTCCGGTTGCGAAAAAGTCACAAGTTATAGGCTTCGAATGTAACACAAAAACTGAATCCCATTTGAGACGTTGACGCACGAATAGAGCTAACATGTTTCGACTGTCCCGATCTTGTTCCAACAAATCAAATGTGTTGAAACAATAGTAATGGAAGAGTTTGAGTCCAATTATAAGGTCCGGTTGCGAAAAAGTCACAAGTTATAGGCTTCGGAATGTAACACACAAACTGAGTCCAATTAAACACATTGACGCACGGATGGAGCTAACTTGCTTCGACTGCCCCGAATCTTGTTCCAACACTTCAAATATGTTGAAACAATAGTAATGGAAGAATTCGAGTCTAATTACGATGTCCGGTTGCGAAAAAGTCACAAGTTATAGGCTTCTGAATGTAACACACAAACTGAGTCCAATTAAGAAATTGACGCCCGGATGGAGCTAACTTGTTCGACTGCCCCGAATCTTGTTCCAACACTTCAAATGTGTTGAAACAATAGTAATGGAAGAGTTTGAGTCCAATTACGAGGTCCGTTGTGAAAAAGTCACAAGTTATAGGCTTCTGAATGTAACACACAAACTGAGTCCAATTTGAGACGTTGACGCACGGATGGAGCTAACTTGTTTCGACTGTCCCGAATCTTGTTCCAACACTTTAAATTTGTTGAAACAATAGTAATAGGAAGAGTTTGTGTCCAATTACGAGGTCCGATTGCGAAAAAGTTACAAGTTATAGGCTTCTGAATGTAACACACAAACTGAGTCCAATTAATGACTTGACGCACGGATGGAGCCAACTTGTTTCGACTGCTCCGAATCTTGTTCAACACTTCAAATGTGTTGAAACAATAGTAATGGAAGAGTTTGAGTCCAATTACGAGGTCCGGTTGCGAAAAAGTCACAACTTATAGGCTTCTGAATGTAACACACAAACTGAGTCCAATTTGAGACGTTGACGCACGGATGGAGCTAACATGTTTCGACTGTCCCGAATCTTGTTCCAACACTTCAAATGTGTTGAAACAATAGTAATGGAAGAGTTTGAGTCCAATTATGAGGTCCGGTTGCGAAAAAGTCACAAGTTATAGGCTTCGGAATGTAACACACAAACTGAGTCCAATTTGAGACTTTGACGCACGGATGGAGCTAACTTGTTTCGACTGTCCCGAATCTTGTTCCAACACTTTAAATGTGTTGAAACAATAGTAATGGAAGAGTTTGAGTCCAATTACGAGGTCCGGTTGCGAAAAGTCACAAGTTATAGGCTTCGGAATGTAACTCACAAACTGAGTCCAATTTGAGACGTTGACGCACGGATGGAGCTAACTTGTTTCGACTGTCCCGATTCTTGTTCCAACACTTTAAATGTGTTAAACAATAGTAATGGAAGAGTTTTGAGTCAATTACGAGGTCCGGTTGCGAAAAAGTCACAAGTTATAGGCTTCGGAATGTAACACACAAACTGAACCCAATTTGTGACGTTGACGCACAGATGGAGCTAATTTGTTTCGACTGACCCGAATCTTGTTCCAACGCTTCAAATGTTTTGAACCAATAGTAATGGAAGAGTTTGATTAAAATTATGAGGTCCGGTTGCGACAAAGTCACAATTTATAGGCTTCGAAATGTAACTCACAAACTGAGCCAATTTGTGACGTTGACGCACGGATGGAGCTAATTTGTTTCGACTGTCCCGAATCTTGTTCCAACACTTGAAATGTTTTGAAACAATAGTAATGGAAGAGTTGAATAAATTAGAGGTCCGGTTGCGACAAAGTCACAATTTATAGGTTCGGAATGTAACACACAAACTGAGTCCATTTTGAGACATTGACGCACGGATGGACCTAACCTGTTTCGACTGTCACGATCTAGTTCCAACACTTCAAATGTGTTGAAACAATAGTAATAGGAAGAGTTTGAGTCCAATTATCGAGGTCCGGTTGCGAAAAAGTCACAAGTTATAGGCTTCGGAATGTAACACACAAACTGAATCCAAGTTGAGACGTTGACGCACGAATAGAGCTAACATGTTTCGACTGTCCCGAATCTTGTTCCCAACATTCAAATGTGTTGAAACTATAGTAATGGAAGAGTTTGAGTCCAATTATGAGGTCCGGTTGCGAAAAAGTCACAAGTTATAGGCTTCTGAATGTAACACACAAACTGAGTCCAATTAAACACATTGACGCACAGGATGGAGCTAACTTGCTTCGACTGCCCCGAATCTTGTTCCAACACGTCAAATATGTTGAAACAATAGTAATGGAGAATTCGAGTCTAATTACGATGTCCGGTTGCGAAAAAGTCACAAGTTATAGGCTTCAGAATGTAACACACAAACTGAGTCCAATTAAAGAAATTGACGCCCGAATGGAGCTAACTTGTTTCGACTGCCCCGAATCTTCTTCCAACACTTCAAATGTGTTGAAACAATAGTAATGGAAGAGTTTGAGTCCAATTACGAGGTCCGGTTGCGAAAAAGTCACAAGTTATAGGATTCTGAATGTAACACACAAACTGAGTCCAATTTGAGACGTTGACGCACGGATGGAGCTAACTTGTTTCGACTGTCCCGAATCTTGTTCCAACACTTTAAATGTGTTGAAACAATTGTAATGGAAGAGTTTGAGTCCAATTACGAGGTCCGATTGCGAAAAAGTCACAAGTTATAGGCTTCGAATGTAAACACACAAACTGAGTCCAATTTGAGACGTTGACGCACGATGGAGCTAACTTGTTTCGACTATCCCTAATCTTGTTCCAACACTTTAAATGTGTTGAAAAAATAGTAATGGAAGAGTTTGAGTCCAATTACGAGGTCCGGTTGCGAAAAAGTCACAAGTTATAGGCTTCGGAATGTAACACACAAACTGAAGTCCAATTTGAGACGTTGACGCACGAATGGAGCTAACATGTTTCGACTATCCCGAATCTTGTTCCAACATTCAAATGTGTTGAAACAATAGTAATGGAAGAGTTTGAGTCCAATTATGAGGTCCGGTTGTGAAAAAGTCACAAGTTATAGGCTTCGGAATGTAACACACAAACTGAGTCCAATTAAACACATTGACGCACGGATTGAGCTAACTTGTTTCGACTGCCGCGAATCTTGTTCCAACACTGCAAATGTGTTGAAACAATAGTAATGGAAGAATTCGAGTTTAATTACGAGGTCCGGTTGCGAAAAAGTCATAAATTATAGTCTTCAGAATGTAACACACAAACTGAGTCCAATTTGAGACGTTGACGCACGGATGGAGCTACCTTGTTTCGACTGTCCCAAATATTGTTCCAACACTTCAAATCTGTTGAAACAATAGTGATGGAAGAGTTTGAGTCTAATTATAAGGTCCGGTTGCGAAAAAGTCACAAGTTATATACTTCGGAATGGAACACAAACTGTGTCCAATTTGAGACGTTGACGAACGGATGGAGCTAACTTGTTTCGACTGTCCGAATCTTGTTCCAACACTTTAAATGTGTTGAAAAAATAGTAATGGAAGAGTTTGAGTCCAATTACGAGGTCCGGTTGCGAAAAAGTCACAAGTTATAGGCTTCGGAATGTAACACACAAACAGAATCCAATTTGAGACGTTGACGCACGAATGGAGCTAACATGTTTCGACTATCCCGAATCTTGTTCCAACATTCAAATGTGTTGAAACAATAGTAATGGAAGAGTTTGAGTCCAATTATGAGGTCCGGTTGTGAAAAAGTCACAAGTTATAGGCTTCGGAATGTAACACACAAACTGAGTCCAATTTGAGACGTTGACGCACGGATGGAGCTAACTTGTTTTGACTGTCCCGAATCTTGTTCCAACACTTTAAATGTGTTGAAAAAATAGTAATGGAAGAGTTTGAGTCCAATTACGAGGTCCGGTTGCGAAAAAGTCACAAGTTATAGGCTTCGGAATGTAACACACAAACTGAATCCAATTTGAGACGTTGACGCACGAATGGAGCTAACATGTTTCGACTATCCCGAATCTTGTTCCAACATTCAAATGTGTTGAAACAATAGTAATGGAAGAGTTTGAGTCCAATTATGAGGTCCGTTGTGAAAAAGTCACAAGTTATAGGCTTCGGAATGTAACACACAAACTGAGTCCAATTTGAGACGTTGACGCACGGATGGAGCTAACTTGTTTCGACTGTCCCGAATCTTGTTCCAACACTTTAAATGTGTTGAAAAAATAGTAATGGAAGAGTTTGAGTCCAATTACGAGGTCCGGTTGCGAAAAAGTCACAAGTTATAGGCTTCGGAATGTAACACACAAACTAAATCCAATTTGAGACGTTGACGCACGAATGGAGCTAACACGTTTCGACTATCCCGAATCTTGTTCCAACATTCAAATGTGTTGAAACAATAGTAATGGAAGAGTTTGAGTCCAATTATGAGGTCCGGTTGTGAAAAAGTCACAAGTTATAGGCTTCGGAATGTAACACACAAACAGAGTCCAATTTGAGACGTTGACGCACGGATGGAGCTAACTTATTTCGACTGTCCCGAATCTTGTTCCAACACTTCAAATGTGTTGAACCAATAGTAATGGAAGAGTTTGTGTCCAATTACGAGGTCCGGTTGCGAAAAAGTCACAAGTTATAGGCTTCGGAATGTAACACACAAACTAAATCCAATTTGAGACGTTGACGCACGAATGGAGCTAACATGTTTCGACTATCCCGAATCTTGTTCCAACATTCAAATGTGTTGAAACAATAGTAATGGAAGAGTTTGAGTCCAATTATGAGGTCCGGTTGTGAAAAAGTCACAAGTTATAGGCTTCGGAATGTAACACACAAACTGAGTCCAATTTGAGACGTTGACGCACGGATGTAGCTAACTTGTTTTGACTGTCCCGAATCTTGTTCCAACACTTTAAATGTGTTGAAAAAATAGTAATGGAAGAGTTTGAGTCTAATTACGATGTCCGGTTGCGAAAAAGTTACAAGTTATAGGCTTCTGAATGTAACACACAAACTTAGTCCAATTAATGACATTGACGCACGGATGGAGCCAACTTGTTTCGACTGCTCCTAATCTTGTTCCAACACTTCAAATGTGTTGAAACAATAGTAATGGAAGAGTATGAGTCCAATTACGAGGTCCGGTTGCGAAAAAGTCACAACTTATAGGCTTCTGAATGTAACACACAAACTGAGTCCAATTTGAGACGTTGACGCACGGATGGAGCTAACATGTTTCGACTGTCCCGAATCTTGTTTCAACACTTCAAATGTGTTGAAACAATAGTAATGGAAGAGTTTGAGTCCAATTATGAGGTCCGGTTGCGAAAAAGTCACAAGTTATAGGCTTCGGAATGTAACACACAAACTGAGTCCAATTTGAGACATTGACGCACGGATGGAGCTAACTTGTTTCGACTGTCCCGAATCTTGTTCCAACACTTTAAATGTGTTGAAACAATAGTAATTGAAGAGTTTGAGTCCAATTACAAGGTCCGATTGCGAAAAAGTCACAAGTTATAGGCTTCGGAATGTAACTCACAAACTGAGTCCAATTTGAGACGTTGACGCACGGATGGAGCTAACTAGTTTCGACTGTCCCGATTCTTGTTCCAACACGTTAAATGTGTTGAAACAATAGTAATGGAAGAGTTTGAGTCCAATTACGAGGTCCGGTTGCGAAAAAGTCACAAGTTATAGGCTTCGGAATGTAACTCACAAACTGAGCCCAATTTGTGACGTTGACGCACAGATGGAGCTAATTTGTTTCGACTGACCCGAATCTTGTTCCAACGCTTCAAATGTTTTGAAACAATAGTAATGGAAGAGTTTGATTAAAATTATGAGGTCCGGTTGCGACAAAGTCACAATTTATAGGCTTCGAAATGTAACACACAAACTGAGCCCAATTTGTGACGTTGACGCACGGATGGAGCTAATTTGTATCGACTGTCCCGAATCTTGTTCCAACACTTGAAATGTTTTGAAACAATAGTAATGGAAGAGTTTGAATAAAATTATGAGGTCCGGTTGCGACAAAGTCACAATTTATAGGCTTCGGAATGTAACACACAAACTGAGTCCATTTTGAGACATTGACGCACGGATGGACCTAACCTGTTTCGACTGTCACGAATCTTGTTCCAACACTTCAAATGTGTTGAAACAATAGTAATGGAAGAGTTTGAGTCCAATTACGAGGTCCGGTTGCGAAAAAGTCACAAGTTATAGGCTTCGGAATGTAACACACAAACTGAATCCAATTTGAGACGTTGACGCACGAATAGAGCTAACATGTTTCGACTGTCCCGAATCTTGTTCCAACATTCAAATGTGTTGAAACTATAGTAATGGAAGAGTTTGAGTCCAATTATGAGGTCCGGTTGCGAAAAAGTCACAAGTTATAGGCTTCGGAATGTAACACACAAACTGAGTCCAATTAAACACATTGACGCACGGATGGAGCTAACTTGCTTCGACTGCCCCGAATCTTGTTCCAACACTTCAAATATGTTGAAACAATAGTAATGGAAGAATTCGAGTCTAATTACGATGTCCGGTTGCGAAAAGTCACAAGTTATAGGCTTCAGAATGTAACACACAAACTGAGTCCAATTAAAGAAATTGACGCCCGGATGGAGCTAACTTGTTTCGACTGCCCCGAATCTTCTTCCAACACTTCAAATGTGTTGAAACAATAGTAATGGAAGAGTTTGAGTCCAATTACGAGGTCCGGTTGCGAAAAAGTCACAAGTTATAGGATTCTGAATGTAACACACAAACTGAGTCCAATTTGAGACGTTGACGCACGGATGGAGCTAACTTGTTTCGACTGTCCCGAATCTTGTTCCAACACTTTAAATGTGTTGAAACAATAGTAATGGAAGAGTTTGAGTCCAATTACGAGGTCCGATTGCGAAAAAGTCACAAGTTATAGGCTTTGGAATGTAACACACAAACTGAGTCCAATTTGAGACGTTGACGCACGGATGGAGCTAACTTGTTTCGACTGTCCCGAATCTTGTTCCAACACTTTAAATGTGTTGAAAAAATAGTAATGGAAGAGTTTGAGTCCAATTACGAAGTCCGGTTGCGAAAAAGTCACAAGTTATAGGCTTCGGAATGTAACACACAAACTGAATCCAATTTGAGACGTTGACGCACGAATGGAGCTAACATGTTTCGACTATCCCGAATCTTGTTCCAACATTCAAATGTGTTGAAACAATAGTAATGGAAGAGTTTGAGTCCAATTATGAGGTCCGGTTGTGAAAAAGTCACAAGTTATAGGCTTCGGAATGTAACACACAAACTGAGTCCAATTTGAGACGTTGACGCACGGATGGAGCTAACTTGTTTTGACTGTCCCGAATCTTGTTCCAACACTTTAAATGTGTTGAAAAAATAGTAATGGAAGAGTTTGAGTCCAATTACGAGGTCCGGTTGCGAAAAAGTCACAAGTTATAGGCTTCGGAATGTAACACACAAACTGAATCCAATTTGAGACGTTGACGCACGAATGGAGCTAACATGTTTCGACTATCCCGAATCTTGTTCCAACATTCAAATGTGTTGAAACAATAGTAATGGAAGAGTTTGAGTCCAATTATGAGGTCCGGTTGTGAAAAAGTCACAAGTTATAGGCTTCGGAATGTAACACACAAACTGAGTCCAATTTGAGACGTTGACGCACGGATGGAGCTAACTTGTTTCGACTGTCCCGAATCTTGTTCCAACACTTTAAATGTGTTGAAAAAATAGTAATGGAAGAGTTTGAGTCCAATTACGAGGTCCGGTTGCGAAAAAGTCACAAGTTATAGGCTTCGGAATGTAACACACAAACTAAATCCAATTTGAGACATTGACGCACGGATGGAGCTAACTTGTTTCGACTGTCCCGAATCTTGTTCCAACACTTTAAATGTGTTGAAAAAATAGTAATGGAAGAGTTTGAGTCCAATTACGAGGTCCGGTTGCGAAAAAGTCACAAGTTATAGGCTTCAGAATGTAACACACAAACTGAGACCAATTAAAGAAATTGATGCCCGGATGGAGCTAACTTGTTTCGACTGCCCCGAATCTTCTTCCAACACTTCAAATGTGTTGAAACAATAGTAATGGAAGAGTTTGAGTCCAATTACGAGGTCCGGTTGCGAAAAAGTCACAAGTTATAGGATTCTGAATGTAACACACAAACTGAGTCCAATTTGAGACGTTGACGCACGGATGGAGCTAACTTGTTTCGACTTTCCCGAATCTTGTTCCAACACTTTAAATGTGTTGAAAAAATAGTAATGGAAGAGTTTGAGTCCAATTACGAGGTCCGGTTGCGAAAAAGTCACAAGTTATAGGCTTCGGAATGTAACACACAAACTGAATCCAATTTGAGACGTTGACGCACGAATGGAGCTAACATGTTTCGACTATCCCGAATCTTGTTCCAACATTCAAATGTGTTGAAACAATAGTAATGGAAGAGTTTGAGTCCAATTATGAGGTCCGGTTGTGAAAAAGTCACAAGTTATAGGCTTCGGAATGTAACACACAAACTGAGTCCAATTTGAGACGTTGACGCACGGATGGAGCTAACTTGTTTTGACTGTCCCGAATCTTGTTCCAACACTTTAAATGTGTTGAAAAAATAGTAATGGAAGAGTTTGAGTCCAATTACGAGGTCCGGTTGCGAAAAAGTCACAAGTTATAGGCTTCGGAATGTAACACACAAACTGAATCCAATTTGAGACGTTGACGCACGAATGGAGCTAACATGTTTCGACTATCCCGAATCTTGTTCCAACATTCAAATGTGTTGAAACAATAGTAATGGAAGAGTTTGAGTCCAATTATGAGGTCCGGTTGTGAAAAAGTCACAAGTTATAGGCTTCGGAATGTAACACACAAACTGAGTCCAATTTGAGACGTTGACGCACGGATGGAGCTAACTTGTTTCGACTGTCCCGAATCTTGTTCCAACACTTTAAATGTGTTGAAAAAATAGTAATGGAAGAGTTTGAGTCCAATTACGAGGTCCGGTTGCGAAAAAGTCACAAGTTATAGGCTTCGGAATGTAACACACAAACTAAATCCAATTTGAGACGTTGACGCACGAATGGAGCTAACACGTTTCGACTATCCCGAATCTTGTTCCAACATTCAAATGTGTTGAAACAATAGTAATGGAAGAGTTTGAGTCCAATTATGAGGTCCGGTTGTGAAAAAGTCACAAGTTATAGGCTTCGGAATGTAACACACAAACTGAGTCCAATTAAACACATTGACGCACGGATGGAGCTAACTTGTTTCGACTGCCCCGAATCTTGTTCCAACACTGCAAATGTGTTGAAACAATAGTAATGGAAGAATTCGAGTTTAATTACGAGGTCCGGTTGCGAAAAAGTCATAAATTATAGGCTTCAGAATGTAACACACAAACTGAGTCCAATTTGAGACGTTGACGCACGGATGGAGCTAACTTGTTTCGACTGTCCCAAATATTGATCCAACACTTCAAATCTGTTGAAACAATAGTGATGGAAGAGTTTGAGTCTAATTATAAGGTCCGGTTGCGAAAAAGTCACAAGTTATATACTTCGGAATGGAACACAAACTGTGGCCAATTTGAGACGTTGACGAACGGATGGAGCTAACTTGTTTCGACTGTCCGAATCTTGTTCCAACACTTCAAATCTGTTGAAACAATAGTAATGGAGGAGTTTGAGTCCAATTACGTGGTCCGATTGCGAAAAAGTCAATAATTATAGGCTTACGAATGAAAAACACAAACTGATTCCAATTAGAAATATTGACGAACGAATAGAGCAAACTTGTTCCGCCTGTCCCGAATCTTCTTCTAATACTTCAAATGTGTTGAAAAAATAATAATGGAAGAGTTTGAGATCAATTACGAAGTCCGGTTGCGAAAAAGTCACAAGTTATAGGCTTCGGAATGTAACACACAAACAGAGTCCAATTTGAGACGTTGACGCACGGATGGAGCTAACTTATTTCGACTGTCCCGAATCTTGTTCCAACACTTCAAATGTGTTGAACCAATAGTAATGGAAGAGTTTGTGTCCAATTACGAGGTCCGATTGCGAAAAAATTACAAGTTATAGGCTTCTGAATGTAACACACAAACTTAGTCCAATTAATGACATTGACGCACGGATGGAGCCAACTTGTTTCGACTGCTCCTTATCTTGTTCCAACACTTCAAATGTGTTGAAACAATAGTAATGGAAGAGTATGAGTCCGATTACGAGGTCCGGTTGCGAAAAAGTCACAAGTTATAGGCTTCGGAATGTAACTCACAAACTGAGCCCAATTTGTCACGTTGACGCACGGATGGAGCTAATTTGTTTCGACTGTCCCGAATCTTGTTCCAACCCTTGAAATGTTTTGAAACAATAGTAATGGAAGAGTTTGAGTAAAATTATGAGGTCCGGTTGCGACAAAGTCACAATTTATAGGCTTCGAATGTAACACACAAACTGAGTCCATTTTGAGACGTTGACGCACGGATGGACCTAACTTGTTTCGACTGTCACGAATCTTGTTCCAACACTTCAAATGTGTTGAAACAATAGTAATGGAAGAGTTTGAGTCCAATTACGAGGTCCGGTTGCGAAAAAGTCACAAGTTATAGGCTTCGGAATGTAACACACAAACTGAATCCAATTTGAGACGTTGACGCACGAATAGAGCTAACATGTTTCGACTGTCCCGAATCTTGTTCCAACATTCAAATGTGTTGAAACAATAGTAATGGAAGAGTTTGAGTCCAATTATAAGGTCCGGTTGCGAAAAAGTCACAAGTTATAGGCTTCGGAATGTAACACACAAACTGAGTCCAATTAAACACATTGACGCACGGATGGAGCTAAGTTGCTTCGACTGCCCCGAATCTTGTTCCAACACTTCAAATATGTGAAACATGGAAGAATTCGAGTCTAATTATGATGTCCGGTTGCGAAAAAGTCAAAAGTTATAGGCTTCAGAATGTAACACACAAACTGAGTCCAATTAAAGAAATTGACGCCCGGATGGAGCTAACTTGTTTCGACTGCCCCGAATCTTGTTCCAACACTTCAAATGTGTTGAAACAATAGTAATGGAAGAGTTTGAGTCCATTTACGAGGTCCGGTTGCGAAAAAGTCACAAGCTATAGGCTTCTGAATGTAACACACAAACTGAGTCCAATTTGAGACGTTGACGCACGGATGGAGCTAACTTGTTTCGACTGTCCCGAATCTTGTTCCAACACTTTAAATGTGTTGAAACAATAGTAATAGAAGAGTTTGTGTCCAATTACGAGGTCCGATTGCGAAAAAGTCACAAGTTATAGGCTTCTGAATGTAACACACAAACTTAGTCCAATTAATGACATTGACGCACGGATGGAGCCAACTTGTTTCGACTGCTCCTAATCTTGTTCCAACACTTCAAATGTGTTGAAACAATAGTAATGGAAGAATTCGAGTCTAATTACGATGTCCGGTTGCGAAAAAGTCACAAGTTATAGGCTTCAGAATGTAACACACAAACTGAGTCCAATTAAAGAAATTGACGCCCGGATGGAGCTAACTTGTTTCGACTGCCCCGAATCTTCTTCCAACACTTCAAATGTGTTGAAACAATAGTAATGGAAGAGTTTGAGTCCAATTACGAGGTCCGGTTGCGAAAAAGTCACAAGTTATAGGATTCTGAATGTAACACACAAACTGAGTCCAATTTGAAACGTTGACGCACGGATGGAGCTAACTTGTTTCGACTGTCCCGAATCTTGTTCCAACACTTTAAATGTGTTGAAACAATAGTAATGGAAGAGTCTGAGTCCAATTACGAGGTCCGATTGCGAAAAAGTCACAAGTTATAGGCTTCGGAATGTAACACACAAACTGAGTCCAATTTGAGACGTTGACGCACGGATGGAGCTAACTTGTTTCGACTGTCCCGAATCTTGTTCGAACACTTTAAATGTGTTGAAACAATAGTAATGGAAGAGTTTGAGTCCAATTACGAGGTCTGGTTGCGAAAAAGTCACAAGTTATAGGCTTCGGAATGTAACTCACAAACTGATCCCAAATTGTGACGTTGACGCACGGATGGAGCTAATTTGTTTCGACTGACCCGAATCTTGTTCCAACGCTTCAAATGTTTTGAAACAATAGTAATGGAAGAGTTTGAGTAAAATTATGAGGTCCGGTTGCGACAAAGTCACAATTTATAGGCTTCGGAATGTAACACACAAACTGAGCCCAATTTGTGACGTTGACGCACGGATGGAGCTAATTTGTTTCGACTGTCCCGAATCTTGTTCCAACACTTGAAATGTTTTGAAACAATAGTAATGGAAGAGTTTGAGTAAAATTATGAGGTCCGGTTGCGACAAAGTCACAATTTATAGGCTTCGGAATGTAACACACAAACTGAGTCCATTTTGAGGACATTGACGCACGGATGGACCTAACTTGTTTCGACTGTCACGAATCTTGTTCCAACACTTCAAATGTGTTGAAACAATAGTAATGGAAGAGTTTGAGTCCAATTACGAGGTCCGGTTGCGAAAAAGTCACAAGTTCTAGGCTTCGGAATGTAACACACAAACTGAATCCAATTTGAGACGTTGACGCACGAATAGAGCTAACATGTTTCGACTGTCCCGAATCTTGTTCCAACATTCAAATGTGTTGAAACAATAGTAATGGAAGAGTTTGAGTCCAATTATGAGGTCCGGTTGCGAAAAAGTCACAAGTTATAGGCTTCAGAATGTAACACACAAACTGAGTCCAATTAAAGAAATTGACGCCCGGATGGAGCTAACTTGTTTCGACTGCCCCGAATCTTCTTCCAACACTTCAAATGTGTTGAAACAATAGTAATGGAAGAGTTTGAGTCCAATTACGAGGTCCGGTTGCGAAAAAGTCACAAGTTATAGGATTCTGAATGTAACACACAAACTGAGTCCAATTTGAGACGTTGACGCACGGATGGAGCTAACTTGTTTCGACTGTCCCGAATCTTGTTCCAACACTTTAAATGTGTTGAAAAAATAGTAATGGAAGAGTTTGAGTCCAATTATGAGGTCCGGTTGCGAAAAAGTCACAAGTTATAGGCTTCAGAATGTAACACACAAACTGAGTCCAATTAAAGAAATTGACGCCCGGATGGAGCTAACTTGTTTCGACTGCCCCGAATCTTCTTCCAACACTTCAAATGTGTTGAAACAATAGTAATGGAAGAGTTTGAGTCCAATTACGAGGTCCGATTGCGAAAAAGTCACAAGTTATAGGCTTCGGAATGTAACACACAAACTTAGTCCAATTAATGACATTGACGCACGGATGGAGCCAACTTGTTTCGACTGCTCCTTATCTTGTTCCAACACTTCAAATGTGTTGAAACAATAGTAATGGAAGAGTATGAGTCCGATTACGAGGTCCGGTTGCGAAAAAGTCACAAGTTATAGGCTTCGGAATGTAACTCACAAACTGAGCCCAATTTGTCACGTTGACGCACGGATGGAGCTAATTTGTTTCGACTGTCCCGAATCTTGTTCCAACCCTTGAAATGTTTTGAAACAATAGTAATGGAAGAGTTTGAGTAAAATTATGAGGTCCGGTTGCGACAAAGTCACAATTTATAGACTTCGGAATGTAACACACAAACTGAGTCCATTTTGAGACGTTGACGCACGGATGGACCTAACTTGTTTCGACTGTCCGAATCTTGTTCCAACACTTCAAATCTGTTGAAACAATAGTAATGGAGGAGTTTGAGTCCAATTACGTGGTCCGATTGCGAAAAAAGTCAATAATTATAGGCTTACGAATGAAAAACACAAACTGATTCCAATTAGAAATATTGACGAACGAATAGAGCAAACTTGTTCCGCCTGTCCCGAATCTTCTTATAATACTTCAAATGTGTTGAAAAAATAATAATGGAAGAGTTTGAGATCAATTACGAAGTCCGGTTGCGAAAAAGTCACAAGTTATAGGCTTCGGAATGTAACACACAAACAGAGTCCAATTTGAGACGTTGACGCACGGATGGAGCTAACTTATTTCGACTGTCCCGAATCTTGTTCCAACACTTCAAATGTGTTGAACCAATAGTAATGGAAGAGTTTGTGTCCAATTACGAGGTCCGATTGCGAAAAAATTACAAGTTATAGGCTTCTGAATGTAACACACAAACTTAGTCCAATTAATGACATTGACGCACGGATGGAGCCAACTTGTTTCGACTGCTCCTTATCTTGTTCCAACACTTCAAATGTGTTGAAACAATAGTAATGGAAGAGTATGAGTCCGATTACGAGGTCCGGTTGCGAAAAAGTCACAAGTTATAGGCTTCGGAATGTAACTCACAAACTGAGCCCAATTTGTCACGTTGACGCACGGATGGAGCTAATTTGTTTCGACTGTCCCGAATCTTGTTCCAACCCTTGAAATGTTTTGAAACAATAGTAATGGAAGAGTTTGAGTAAAATTATGAGGTCCGGTTGCGACAAAGTCACAATTTATAGGCTTCGGAATGTAACACACAAACTGAGTCCATTTTGAGACGTTGACGCACGGATGGACCTAACTTGTTTCGACTGTCACGAATCTTGTTCCAACACTTCAAATGTGTTGAAACAATAGTAATGGAAGAGTTTGAGTCCAATTACGAGGTCCGGTTGCGAAAAAGTCACAAGTTATAGGCTTCGGAATGTAACACACAAACTGAATCCAATTTGAGACGTTGACGCACGAATAGAGCTAACATGTTTCGACTGTCCCGAATCTTGTTCCAACATTCAAATGTGTTGAAACAATAGTAATGGAAGAGTTTGAGTCCAATTATAAGGTCCGGTTGCGAAAAAGTCACAAGTTATAGGCTTCGGAATGTAACACACAAACTGAGTCCAATTAAACACATTGACGCACGGATGGAGCTAACTTGTTTCGACTGTCCCGAATCTTGTTCCAACACTTTAAATGTGTTGAAACAATAGTAATGGAAGAGTTTGAGTCCAATTACGAGGTCCGATTGCGAAAAAGTCACAAGTTATAGGCTTCGGAATGTAACACACAAACTGAGTCCAATTTGAGACGTTGACGCACGGATGGAGCTAACTTGTTTCGACTGTCCCGAATCTTGTTCGAACACTTTAAATGTGTTGAAACAATAGTAATGGAAGAGTTTGAGTCCAATTACGAGGTCTGGTTGCGAAAAAGTCACAAGTTATAGGCTTCGGAATGTAACTCACAAACTGATCCCAAATTGTGACGTTGACGCACGGATGGAGCTAATTTGTTTCGACTGACCCGAATCTTGTTCCAACGCTTCAAATGTTTTGAAACAATAGTAATGGAAGAGTTTGAGTAAAATTATGAGGTCCGGTTGCGACAAAGTCACAATTTATAGGCTTCGGAATGTAACACACAAACTGAGCCCAATTTGTGACGTTGACGCACGGATGGAGCTAATTTGTTTCGACTGTCCCGAATCTTGTTCCAACACTTGAAATGTTTTGAAACAATAGTAATGGAAGAGTTTGAGTAAAATTATGAGGTCCGGTTGCGACAAAGTCACAATTTATAGGCTTCGGAATGTAACACACAAACTGAGTCCATTTTGAGACATTGACGCACGGATGGACCTAACTTGTTTCGACTGTCACGAATCTTGTTCCAACACTTCAAATGTGTTGAAACAATAGTAATGGAAGAGTTTGAGTCCAATTACGAGGTCCGGTTGCGAAAAAGTCACAAGTTCTAGGCTTCGGAATGTAACACACAAACTGAATCCAATTTGAGACGTTGACGCACGAATAGAGCTAACATGTTTCGACTGTCCCGAATCTTGTTCCAACATTCAAATGTGTTGAAACAATAGTAATGGAAGAGTTTGAGTCCAATTATGAGGTCCGGTTGCGAAAAAGTCACAAGTTATAGGCTTCAGAATGTAACACACAAACTGAGTCCAATTAAAGAAATTGACGCCCGGATGGAGCTAACTTGTTTCGACTGCCCCGAATCTTCTTCCAACACTTCAAATGTGTTGAAACAATAGTAATGGAAGAGTTTGAGTCCAATTACGAGGTCCGGTTGCGAAAAAGTCACAAGTTATAGGATTCTGAATGTAACACACAAACTGAGTCCAATTTGAGACGTTGACGCACGGATGGAGCTAACTTGTTTCGACTGTCCCGAATCTTGTTCCAACACTTTAAATGTGTTGAAACAATAGTAATGGAAGAGTTTGAGTCCAATTACGAGGTCCGATTGCGAAAAAGTCACAAGTTATAGGCTTCGGAATGTAACACACAAACTTAGTCCAATTAATGACATTGACGCACGGATGGAGCCAACTTGTTTCGACTGCTCCTTATCTTGTTCCAACACTTCAAATGTGTTGAAACAATAGTAATGGAAGAGTATGAGTCCGATTACGAGGTCCGGTTGCGAAAAAGTCACAAGTTATAGGCTTCGGAATGTAACTCACAAACTGAGCCCAATTTGTCACGTTGACGCACGGATGGAGCTAATTTGTTTCGACTGTCCCGAATCTTGTTCCAACCCTTGAAATGTTTTGAAACAATAGTAATGGAAGAGTTTGAGTAAAATTATGAGGTCCGGTTGCGACAAAGTCACAATTTATAGACTTCGGAATGTAACACACAAACTGAGTCCATTTTGAGACGTTGACGCACGGATGGACCTAACTTGTTTCGACTGTCCGAATCTTGTTCCAACACTTCAAATCTGTTGAAACAATAGTAATGGAGGAGTTTGAGTCCAATTACGTGGTCCGATTGCGAAAAAGTCAATAATTATAGGCTTACGAATGAAAAACACAAACTGATTCCAATTAGAAATATTGACGAACGAATAGAGCAAACTTGTTCCGCCTGTCCCGAATCTTCTTATAATACTTCAAATGTGTTGAAAAAATAATAATGGAAGAGTTTGAGATCAATTACGAAGTCCGGTTGCGAAAAAGTCACAAGTTATAGGCTTCGGAATGTAACACACAAACAGAGTCCAATTTGAGACGTTGACGCACGGATGGAGCTAACTTATTTCGACTGTCCCGAATCTTGTTCCAACACTTCAAATGTGTTGAACCAATAGTAATGGAAGAGTTTGTGTCCAATTACGAGGTCCGATTGCGAAAAAATTACAAGTTATAGGCTTCTGAATGTAACACACAAACTTAGTCCAATTAATGACATTGACGCACGGATGGAGCCAACTTGTTTCGACTGCTCCTTATCTTGTTCCAACACTTCAAATGTGTTGAAACAATAGTAATGGAAGAGTATGAGTCCGATTACGAGGTCCGGTTGCGAAAAAGTCACAAGTTATAGGCTTCGGAATGTAACTCACAAACTGAGCCCAATTTGTCACGTTGACGCACGGATGGAGCTAATTTGTTTGGACTGTCCCGAATCTTGTTCCAACCCTTGAAATGTTTTGAAACAATAGTAATGGAAGAGTTTGAGTAAAATTATGAGGTCCGGTTGCGACAAAGTCACAATTTATAGGCTTCGGAATGTAACACACAAACTGAGTCCATTTTGAGACGTTGACGCACGGATGGACCTAACTTGTTTCGACTGTCACGAATCTTGTTCCAACACTTCAAATGTGTTGAAACAATAGTAATGGAAGAGTTTGAGTCCAATTACGAGGTCCGGTTGCGAAAAAGTCACAAGTTATAGGCTTCGGAATGTAACACACAAACTGAATCCAATTTGAGACGTTGACGCACGAATAGAGCTAACATGTTTCGACTGTCCCGAATCTTGTTCCAACATTCAAATGTGTTGAAACAATAGTAATGGAAGAGTTTGAGTCCAATTATAAGGTCCGGTTGCGAAAAAGTCACAAGTTATAGGCTTCGGAATGTAACACACAAACTGAGTCCAATTAAACACATTGACGCACGGATGGAGCTAAGTTGCTTCGACTGCCCCGAATCTTGTTCCAACACTTCAAATATGTGAAACATGGAAGAATTCGAGTCTAATTATGATGTCCGGTTGCGAAAAAGTCAAAAGTTATAGGCTTCAGAATGTAACACACAAACTGAGTCCAATTAAAGAAATTGACGCCCGGATGGAGCTAACTTGTTTCGACTGCCCCGAATCTTGTTCCAACACTTCAAATGTGTTGAAACAATAGTAATGGAAGAGTTTGAGTCCATTTACGAGGTCCGGTTGCGAAAAAGTCACAAGCTATAGGCTTCTGAATGTAACACACAAACTGAGTCCAATTTGAGACGTTGACGCACGGATGGAGCTAACTTGTTTCGACTGTCCCGAATCTTGTTTCAACACTTTAAATGTGTTGAAACAATAGTAATAGAAGAGTTTGTGTCCAATTACGAGGTCCGATTGCGAAAAAGTCACAAGTTATAGGCTTCTGAATGTAACACACAAACTTAGTCCAATTAATGACATTGACGCACGGATGGAGCCAACTTGTTTCGACTGCTCCTAATCTTGTTCCAACACTTCAAATGTGTTGAAACAATAGTAATGGAAGAATTCGAGTCTAATTACGATGTCCGGTTGCGAAAAAGTCACAAGTTATAGGCTTCAGAATGTAACACACAAACTGAGTCCAATTAAAGAAATTGACGCCCGGATGGAGCTAACTTGTTTCGACTGCCCCGAATCTTCTTCCAACACTTCAAATGTGTTGAAACAATAGTAATGGAAGAGTTTGAGTCCAATTACGAGGTCCGGTTGCGAAAAAGTCACAAGTTATAGGATTCTGAATGTAACACACAAACTGAGTCCAATTTGAAACGTTGACGCACGGATGGAGCTAACTTGTTTCGACTGTCCCGAATCTTGTTCCAACACTTTAAATGTGTTGAAACAATAGTAATGGAAGAGTCTGAGTCCAATTACGAGGTCCGATTGCGAAAAAGTCACAAGTTATAGGCTTCGGAATGTAACACACAAACTGAGTCCAATTTGAGACGTTGACGCACGGATGGAGCTAACTTGTTTCGACTGTCCCGAATCTTGTTCGAACACTTTAAATGTGTTGAAACAATAGTAATGGAAGAGTTTGAGTCCAATTACGAGGTCCGGTTGCGAAAAAGTCACAAGTTATAGGCTTCGGAATGTAACTCACAAACTGATCCCAAATTGTGACGTTGACGCACGGATGGAGCTAATTTGTTTCGACTGACCCGAATCTTGTTCCAACGCTTCAAATGTTTTGAAACAATAGTAATGGAAGAGTTTGAGTAAAATTATGAGGTCCGGTTGCGACAAAGTCACAATTTATAGGCTTCGGAATGTAACACACAAACTGAGCCCAATTTGTGACGTTGACGCACGGATGGAGCTAATTTGTTTCGACTGTCCCGAATCTTGTTCCAACACTTGAAATGTTTTGAAACAATAGTAATGGAAGAGTTTGAGTAAAATTATGAGGTCCGGTTGCGACAAAGTCACAATTTATAGGCTTCGGAATGTAACACACAAACTGAGTCCATTTTGAGACATTGACGCACGGATGGACCTAACTTGTTTCGACTGTCACGAATCTTGTTCCAACACTTCAAATGTGTTGAAACAATAGTAATGGAAGAGTTTGAGTCCAATTACGAGGTCCGGTTGCGAAAAAGTCACAAGTTATAGGCTTCGGAATGTAACACACAAACTGAATCCAATTTGAGACGTTGACGCACGAATAGAGCTAACATGTTTCGACTGTCCCGAATCTTGTTCCAACATTCAAATGTGTTGAAACAATAGTAATGGAAGAGTTTGAGTCCAATTATGAGGTCCGGTTGCGAAAAAGTAACAAGTTATAGGCTTCAGAATGTAACACACAAACTGAGTCCAATTAAAGAAATTGACGCCCGGATGGAGCTAACTTGTTTCGACTGCCCCGAATCTTCTTCCAACACTTCAAATGTGTTGAAACAATAGTAATGGAAGAGTTTGAGTCCAATTACGAGGTCCGATTGCGAAAAAGTCACAAGTTATAGGCTTCGGAATGTAACACACAAACTGAGTCCAATTTGAGACGTTGACGCACGGATGGAGCTAACTTGTTTCGACTGTCCCGAATCTTGTTCCAACACTTTAAATGTGTTGAAAAAATGGTAATGGAAGAGTTTGAGTCCAATTACGAGGTCCGGTTGCGAAAAAGTCACAAGTTATAGGGTTCGGAATGTAACACACAAACTGAGTCCAATTTGAGACGTTGACGCACGGATGGAGCTAACTTGTTTCGACTGTCCCGAATCTTGTTCCAACACTTTAAATGTGTTGAAACAATAGTAATGGAAGAGTTTGAGTCCAATTACGAGGTCCGATTGCGAAAAAGTCACAAGTTATAGGCTTCGGAATGTAACACACAAACTGAGTCCAATTTGAGACGTTGACGCACGGATGGAGCTAACTTGTTTCGACTGTCCCGAATCTTGTTCCAACACTTTAAATGTGTTGAAAAAATGGTAATGGAAGAGTTTGAGTCCAATTACGAGGTCCGGTTGCGAAAAAGTCACAAGTTATAGGGTTCGGAATGTAACACACAAACTGAGTCCAATTTGAGACGTTGACGCACGGATGGAGCTAACTTGTTTCGACTGCCCCGAATCTTCTTCCAACACTTCAAATGTGTTGAAACAATAGTAATGGAAGAGTTTGAGTCCAATTACGAGGTCCGGTTGCGAAAAAGTCACAAGTTATAGGATTCTGAATGTAACACACAAACTGAGTCCAATTTGAAACGTTGACGCACGGATGGAGCTAACTTGTTTCGACTGTCCCGAATCTTGTTCCAACACTTTAAATGTGTTGAAACAATAGTAATGGAAGAGTCTGAGTCCAATTACGAGGTCCGATTGCGAAAAAGTCACAAGTTATAGGCTTCGGAATGTAACACACAAACTGAGTCCAATTTGAGACGTTGACGCACGGATGGAGCTAACTTGTTTCGACTGTCCCGAATCTTGTTCGAACACTTTAAATGTGTTGAAACAATAGTAATGGAAGAGTTTGAGTCCAATTACGAGGTCCGGTTGCGAAAAAGTCACAAGTTATAGGCTTCGGAATGTAACTCACAAACTGATCCCAAATTGTGACGTTGACGCACGGATGGAGCTAATTTGTTTCGACTGACCCGAATCTTGTTCCAACGCTTCAAATGTTTTGAAACAATAGTAATGGAAGAGTTTGAGTAAAATTATGAGGTCCGGTTGCGACAAAGTCACAATTTATAGGCTTCGGAATGTAACACACAAACTGAGCCCAATTTGTGACGTTGACGCACGGATGGAGCTAATTTGTTTCGACTGTCCCGAATCTTGTTCCAACACTTGAAATGTTTTGAAACAATAGTAATGGAAGAGTTTGAGTAAAATTATGAGGTCCGGTTGCGACAAAGTCACAATTTATAGGCTTCGGAATGTAACACACAAACTGAGTCCATTTTGAGACATTGACGCACGGATGGACCTAACTTGTTTCGACTGTCACGAATCTTGTTCCAACACTTCAAATGTGTTGAAACAATAGTAATGGAAGAGTTTGAGTCCAATTACGAGGTCCGGTTGCGAAAAAGTCACAAGTTATAGGCTTCGGAATGTAACACACAAACTGAATCCAATTTGAGACGTTGACGCACGAATAGAGCTAACATGTTTCGACTGTCCCGAATCTTGTTCCAACATTCAAATGTGTTGAAACAATAGTAATGGAAGAGTTTGAGTCCAATTATGAGGTCCGGTTGCGAAAAAGTAACAAGTTATAGCTTCAGAATGTAACACACAAACTGAGTCCAATTAAAGAAATTGACGCCCGGATGGAGCTAACTTGTTTCGACTGCCCCGAATCTTCTTCCAACACTTCAAATGTGTTGAAACAATAGTAATGGAAGAGTTTGAGTCCAATTACGAGGTCCGGTTGCGAAAAAGTCACAAGTTATAGGATTCTGAATGTAACACACAAACTGAGTCCAATTTGAGACGTTGACGCACGGATGGAGCTAACTTGTTTCGACTGTCCCGAATCTTGTTCCAACACTTTAAATGTGTTGAAACAATAGTAATGGAAGAGTTTGAGTCCAATTACGAGGTCCGATTGCGAAAAAGTCACAAGTTATAGGCTTCGGAATGTAACACACAAACTGAGTCCAATTTGAGACGTTGAGGCACGGATGGAGCTAACTTGTTTCGACTGTCCCGAATCTTGTTCCAACACTTTAAATGTGTTGAAAAAATGGTAATGGAAGAGTTTGAGTCCAATTACGAGGTCCGGTTGCGAAAAAGTCACAAGTTATAGGGTTCGGAATGTAACACACAAACTGAGTCCAATTTGAGACGTTGACGCACGGATGGAGCTAACTTGTTTCGACTGTCCCGAATCTTGTTCCAACACTTTAAATGTGTTGAAACAATAGTAATAGAAGAGTTTGTGTCCAATTACGAGGTCCGATTGCAAAAAAGTTACAAGTTATAGGCTTCTGAATGTAACACACAAACTTAGTCCAATTAATGACATTGACGCACGGATGGAGCCAACTTGTTTCGACTGCTCCTAATCTTGTTCCAACACTTCAAATGTGTTGAAACAATAGTAATGGAAGAGTTTGAGTCCAATTACGAGGTCCGGTTGCGAAAAAGTCACAAGTTATAGGCTTCGGAATGTAACTCACAAACTGAGCCCAATTTGTGACGTTGACGCACGGATGGAGCTAATTTGTTTCGACTGACCCGAATCTTGTTCCAACGCTTCAAATGTTTTGAAACAATAGTAATGGAAGAGTTTGAGTAAAATTATGAGGTCCGGTTGCGACAAAGTCACAATTTATAGGCTTCGGAATGTAACACACAAACTGAGTCCAATTAAACACATTGACGCACGGATGGAGCTAACTTGCTTCGACTGCCCCGAATCTTGTTCCAACACTTCAAATATGTTGAAACAATAGTAATGGAAGAATTCGAGTCTAATTACGATGTCCGGTTGCGAAAAAGTCACAAGTTATAGGCTTCAGAATGTAACACACAAACTGAGTCCAATTAAAGAAATTGACGCCCGGATGGAGCTAACTTGTTTCGACTGCCCCGAATCTTCTTCCAACACTTCAAATGTGTTGAAACAATAGTAATGGAAGAGTTTGAGTCCAATTACGAGGTCCGGTTGCGAAAAAGTCACAAGTTATAGGATTCTGAATGTAACACACAAACTGAGTCCAATTTGAGACGTTGACGCACGGATGGAGCTAACTTGTTTCGACTGTCCCGAATCTTGTTCCAACACTTTAAATGTGTTGAAACAATAGTAATGGAAGAGTCTGAGTCCAATTACGAGGTCCGATTGCAAAAAAGTCACAAGTTATAGGCTTCGGAATGTAACACACAAACTGAGTCCAATTTGAGACGTTGACGCACGGATGGAGCTAACTTGTTTCGACTGTCCCGAATCTTGTTCCAACACTTTAAATGTGTTGAAACAATAGTAATGGAAGAGTTTGAGTCCAATTACGAGGTCCGGTGGCGAAAAAGTCACAAGTTATAGGCTTCGGAATGTAACTCACAAACTGAGCCCAATTTGTGACGTTGACGCACGGATGGAGCTAATTTGTTTCGACTGACCCGAATCTTGTTCCAACGCTTCAAATGTTTTGAAACAATAGTAATGGAAGAGTTTGAGTAAAATTATGTGGTCCGGTTGCGACAAAGTCACAATTTATAGGCTTCGGAATGTAACACACAAACTGAGCCCAATTTGTGACGTTGACGCACGGATGGAGCTAATTTGTTTCGACTGTCCCGAATCTTGTTCCAACACTTGAAATGTTTTGAAACAATAGTAATGGAAGAGTTTGAGTAAAATTATGAGGTCCGGTTGCGAAAAAGTCACAAGTTATAGGCTTCGGAATGTAACACACAAACTGTATCCAATTTGAGACGTTGACGCACGAATAGAGCTAACATGTTTCGACTGTCCCGAATCTTGTTCCAACATTCAAATGTGTTGAAACAATAGTAATGTAAGAGTTTGAGTCCAATTATGAGGTCCGGTTGCGAAAAAGTCACAAGTTATAGGCTTCGGAATGTAACACACAAACTGAGTCCAATTAAACACATTGACGCACGGATGGAGCTAACTTGCTTCGACTGCCCCGAATCTTGTTCCAACACTTCAAATATGTTGAAACAATAGTAATGGAAAAATTCGAGTCTAATTACGATGTCCGGTTGCGAAAAAGTCACAAGTTATAGGCTTCAGAATGTAACACACAAACTGAGTCCAATTAAAGAAATTGACGCCCGGATGGAGCTAACTTGTTTCGACTCCCCCGAATCTTCTTCAAACACTTCAAATGTGTTGAAACAATAGTAATGGAAGAGTTTGAGTCCAATTACGAGGTCCGGTTGCGAAAAAGTCACAAGTTATAGGATTCTGAATGTAACACACAAACTGAGTCCAATTTGAGACGTTGACGCACGGATGGAGCTAACTTGTTTCGACTGTCCCGAATCTTGTTCCAACACTTTAAATGTGTTGAAACAATAGTAATGGAAGAGTTTGAGTCCAATTACGAGGTCCGATTGCGAAAAAGTCACAAGTTATAGGCTTCGGAATGTAACACACAAACTGAGTCCAATTTGAGACGTTGACGCACGGATGGAGCTAACTTGTTTCGACTGTCCCGAATCTTGTTCCAACACTTTAAATGTGTTGAAAAAATAGTAATGGAAGAGTTTGAGTCCAATTACGAGGTCCGGTTGCGAAAAAGTCACAAGTTATAGGCTTCGGAATGTAACACACAAACTGAGTCCAATTTGAGACGTTGACGCACGGATGGAGCTAACTTGTTTCGACTGTCCCGAATCTTGTTCCAACACTTTAAATGTGTTGAAACAATAGTAATAGAAGAGTTTGTGTCCAATTACGAGGTCCGATTGCGAAAAAGTTACAAGTTATAGGCTTCTGAATGTAACACACAAACTTAGTCCAATTAATGACATTGACGCACGGATGGAGCCAACTTGTTTCGACTGCTCCTAATCTTGTTCCAACACTTCAAATGTGTTGAAACAATAGTAATGGAAGAGTATGAGTCCAATTACGAGGTCAGGTTGCGAAAAAGTCACAACTTATAGGCTTCTGAATGTAACACACAAACTGAGTCCAATTTGAGACGTTGACGCACGGATGGAGCTAACATGTTTCGACTGTCCCGAATCTTGTTTCAACACTTCAAATGTGTTGAAACAATAGTAATGGAAGAGTTTGAGTCCAATTATGAGGTCCGGTTGCGAAAAAGCCACAAGTTATAGGCTTCGGAATGTAACACACAAACTGAATCCAATTTGAGACGTTGACGCACGAATGGAGCTAACATGTTTCGACTATCCCGAATCTTGTTCCAACATTCAAATGTGTTGAAACAATAGTAATGGAAGAGTTTGAGTCCAATTATGAGGTCCGGTTGTGAAAAAGTCACAAGTTATAGGCTTCGGAATGTAACACACAAACTGAGTCCAATTAAACACATTGACGCACGGATGGAGCTAACTTGTTTCGACTGCCCCGAATGTTGTTCCAACACTGCAAATGTGTTGAAACAATAGTAATGGAAGAATTCGAATTTAATTACGAGGTCCGCTTGCGAAAAAGTCATAAATTATAGGCTTCAGAATGTAACACACAAACTGAGTCCAATTCGAGACGTTGACGAACGGATGGAGCTAACTTGTTTCGACTGTCCGAATCTTGTTCCAACACTTCAAATCTGTTGAAACAATAGTAATGGAGGAGTTTGAGTCCAATTACGTGGTCCGATTGCGAAAAAGTCAATAATTATAGGCTTACGAATGAAAAACACAAACTGATTCCAATTAGAAATATTGACGAACGAATAGAGCAAACTTGTTCTGCCTGTCCCGAATCTTTTTCTAATACTTCAAATGTGTTGAAAAAATAATAATGGAAGAGTTTGAGTCCAATTACGAGGTCCGGTTGCGAAAAAGTCACAAGTTATAGGCTTCGGAATGTAACACACAAACTGAGTCCAATTTGAGACGTTGACGCACGGATGGAGCTAACTTATTTCGACTGTCCCGAATCTTGTTCCAACACTTCAAATGTGTTGAGCCAATAGTAATGGAAGAGTTTGTGTCCAATTACGAGGTCCGATTGCGAAAAAATTACAAGTTATAGGCTTCTGAATGTAACACACAAACTTAGTCCAATTAATGACATTGACGCACGGATGGAGCCAACTTGTTTCGACTGCTCCTAATCTTGTTCCAACACTTCAAATGTGTTGAAACAATAGTAATGGAAGAGTATGAGTCCGATTACGAGGTCCGGTTGCGAAAAAGTCACAAGTTATAGGCTTCGGAATGTAACTCACAAACTGAGCCGAATTTTTGACGTTGACGCACGGATGGAGCTAATTTGTTTCGACTGTCCCGAATCTTGTTCCAACACTTGAAATGTTTTGAAACAATAGTAATGGAAGAGTTTGAGTAAAATTATGAGGTCCGGTTACGACAAAGTCACAATTTATAGGCTTCGGAATGTAACACACAAACTGAGTCCATTTTGAGACGTTGACGCACGGATGGACCTAACTTGTTTCGACTGTCACGAATCTTGTTCCAACACTTCAAATGTGATGAAACAATAGTAATGGAAGAGTTTGAGTCCAATTACGAAGTCCGGTTGCGAAAAAGTCACAAGTTATAGGCTTCGGAATGTAACTCACAAACTGAGCCGAATTTGTGACGTTGACGCACGGATGGAGCTAATTTGTTTCGACTGTCCCGAATCTTGTTCCAACACTTGAAATGTTTTGAAACAATAGTAATGGAAGAGTTTGAGTAAAATTATGAGGTCCGGTTGCGACAAAGTCAGAATTTATAGGCTTGGGAATGTAACACACAAACTGAGTCCATTTTGAGACGTTGACGCACGGATGGACCTAACTTGTTTCGACTGTCACGAATCTTGTTCCAACACTTCAAATGTGTTGAAACAATAGTAATGGAAGAGTTTGAGTCCAATTACGAGGTCCGGTTGCGAAAAAGTCACAAGTTATAGGCTTCGGAATGTAACACACAAACTGAATCCAATTTGAGACGTTGACGCACGAATAGAGCTAACATGTTTCGACTGTCCCGAATCTTATTCCAACATTCAAATGTGTTGAAACAATAGTAATGGAAGAGTTTGAGTCCAATTATAAGGTCCGGTTGCGAAAAAGTCACAAGTTATAGGCTTCGGAATGTAACACACAAACTGAGTCCAATTAAACACATTGACGCACGGATGGAGCTAACTTGCTTCGACTGCCCCGAATCTTGTTCCAACACTTCAAATATGTTGAAACAATAGTAATGGAAGAATTCGAGTCTAATTACGATGTCCGGTTGCGAAAAAGTCACAAGTTATAGGCTTCAGAATGTAACACACAAACTGAGTCCAATTAAAGAAATTGACGCCCGGATAGAGCTAACTTGTTTCGACTGCCCCGAATCTTGTTCTAACACTTCAAATGTGTTAAAACAATAGTAATGGAAGAGTATGAGTCCAATTACGAGGTCCGGTTGCGAAAAAGTCACAACTTATAGGCTTCTGAATGTAACACACAAACTGAGTCCAATTTGAGACGTTGACGCACGGATGGAGCTAACTTGTTTCGACTGTCCCGAATCTTGTTCCAACACTTTAAATGTGTTGAAACAATAGTAATAGAAGAGTTTGTGTCCAATTACGAGGTCCGATTGCGAAAAAGTTACAAGTTATAGGCTTCTGAATGTAACACACAAACTTAGTCCAATTAATGACATTGACGCACGGATGGAGCCAACTTGTTTCGACTGCTCCTAATCTTGTTCCAACACTTCAAATGTGTTGAAACAATAGTAATGGAAGAGTATGAGTCCAATTACGAGGTCAGGTTGCGAAAAAGTCACAACTTATAGGCTTCTGAATGTAACACACAAACTGAGTCCAATTTGAGACGTTGACGCACGGATGGAGCTAACATGTTTCGACAGTCCCGAATCTTGTTTCAACACTTCAAATGTGTTGAAACAATAGTAATGGAAGAGTTTGAGTCCAATTATGAGGTCCGGTTGCGAAAAAGCCACAAGTTATAGGCTTCGGAATGTAACACACAAACTGAATCCAATTTGAGACGTTGACGCACGAATGGAGCTAACATGTTTCGACTATCCCGAATCTTGTTCCAACATTCAAATGTGTTGAAACAATAGTAATGGAAGAGTTTGAGTCCAATTATGAGGTCCGGTTGTGAAAAAGTCACAAGTTATAGGCTTCGGAATGTAACACACAAACTGAGTCCAATTAAACACATTGACGCACGGATGGAGCTAACTTGTTTCGACTGCCCCGAATGTTGTTCCAACACTGCAAATGTGTTGAAACAATAGTAATGGAAGAATTCGAATTTAATTACGAGGTCCGCTTGCGAAAAAATCATAAATTATAGGCTTCAGAATGTAACACACAAACTGAGTCCAATTCGAGACGTTGACGAACGGATGGAGCTAACTTGTTTCGACTGTCCGAATCTTGTTCGAACACTTCAAATCTGTTGAAACAATAGTAATGGAGGAGTTTGAGTCCAATTACGTGGTCCGATTGCGAAAAAGTCAATAATTATAGGCTTACGAATGAAAAACACAAACTGATTCCAATTAGAAATATTGACGAACGAATAGAGCAAACTTGTTCTGCCTGTCCCGAATCTTTTTCTAATACTTCAAATGTGTTGAAAAAATAATAATGGAAGAGTTTGAGTCCAATTACGAGGTCCGGTTGCGAAAAAGTCACAAGTTATAGGCTTCGGAATGTAACACACAAACTGAGTCCAATTTGAGACGTTGACGCACGGATGGAGCTAACTTATTTCGACTGTCCCGAATCTTGTTCCAACACTTCAAATGTGTTGAGCCAATAGTAATGGAAGAGTTTGTGTCCAATTACGAGGTCCGATTGCGAAAAAATTACAAGTTATAGGCTTCTGAATGTAACACACAAACTTAGTCCAATTAATGACATTGACGCACGGATGGAGCCAACTTGTTTCGACTGCTCCTAATCTTGTTCCAACACTTCAAATGTGTTGAAACAATAGTAATGGAAGAGTATGAGTCCGATTACGAGGTCCGATTGCGAAAAAGTCACAAGTTATAGGCTTCGGAATGTAACTCACAAACTGAGCCGAATTTTTGACGTTGACGCACGGATGGAGCTAATTTGTTTCGACTGTCCCGAATCTTGTTCCAACACTTGAAATGTTTTGAAACAATAGTAATGGAAGAGTTTGAGTAAAATTATGAGGTCCGGTTGCGACAAAGTCACAATTTATAGGCTTCGGAATGTAACACACAAACTGAGTCCATTTTGAGACGTTGACGCACGGATGGACCTAACTTGTTTCGACTGTCACGAATCTTGTTCCAACACTTCAAATGTGATGAAACAATAGTAATGGAAGAGTTTGAGTCCAATTACGAAGTCCGGTTGCGAAAAAGTCACAAGTTATAGGCTTCGGAATGTAACTCACAAACTGAGCCGAATTTGTGACGTTGACGCACGGATGGAGCTAATTTGTTTCGACTGTCCCGAATCTTGTTCCAACACTTGAAATGTTTTGAAACAATAGTAATGGAAGAGTTTGAGTAAAATTATGAGGTCCGGTTGCGACAAAGTCAGAATTTATAGGCTTGGGAATGTAACACACAAACTGAGTCCATTTTGAGACGTTGACGCACGGATGGACCTAACTTGTTTCGACTGTCACGAATCTTGTTCCAACACTTCAAATGTGTTGAAACAATAGTAATGGAAGAGTTTGAGTCCAATTACGAGGTCCGGTTGCGAAAAAGTCACAAGTTATAGGCTTCGGAATGTAACACACAAACTGAATCCAATTTGAGACGTTGACGCACGAATAGAGCTAACATGTTTCGACTGTCCCGAATCTTATTCCAACATTCAAATGTGTTGAAACAATAGTAATGGAAGAGTTTGAGTCCAATTATAAGGTCCGGTTGCGAAAAAGTCACAAGTTATAGGCTTCGGAATGTAACACACAAACTGAGTCCAATTAAACACATTGACGCACGGATGGAGCTAACTTGCTTCGACTGCCCCGAATCTTGTTCCAACACTTCAAATATGTTGAAACAATAGTAATGGAAGAATTCGAGTCTAATTACGATGTCCGGTTGCGAAAAAGTGACAAGTTATAGGCTTCAGAATGTAACACACAAACTGAGTCCAATTAAAGAAATTGACGCCCGGATAGAGCTAACTTGTTTCGACTGCCCCGAATCTTGTTCTAACACTTCAAATGTGTTAAAACAATAGTAATGGAAGAGTATGAGTCCAATTACGAGGTCCGGTTGCGAAAAAGTCACAACTTATAGGCTTCTGAATGTAACACACAAACTGAGTCCATTTTGAGACGTTGACGCACGGATGGAGCTAACATGATTCGACTGTCCCGAATCTTGTTTCAACACTTCAAATGTGTTGAAACAATAGTAATGGAAGAGTTTGAGTCCAATTATGAGGTCCGGTTGCGAAAAAGTCACAAGTTATAGGCTTCGGAATGTAACACACAAGCTGAGTCCAATTTGAGACATTGACGCACGGATGGAGCTAACTTGTTTTGACTGTCCCGAATCTTGTTTCAACACTTCAAATGTGTTGAAACAATAGTAATGGAAGAGTTTGAGTCCAATTATGAGGTCCGGTTGCGAAAAAGTCACAAGTTATAGGCTTCGGAATGTAACACACAAACTGAGTCCAATTTGAGACATTGACGCACGGATGGAGCTAACTTGTTTCGACTGTCCCAAATATTGTTCCAACACTTCAAATCTGTTGAAACAATAGTAATGGAAGAGTTTGAGTCTAATTATAAGGTCCGATTGCGAAAAAGTCACAAGTTATAGGCTACGGAATGTAACTCACAAACTGAGTCCAATTTGAGACGTTGATGCACGGATGGAGCTAACTTGTTTCGACTGTCCCGAATCTTGTTCCAACACTTTAAATGTGTTGAAACAATAGTAATGGAAGATTTTGAGTCCAATTACGAGGTCCGGTTGCGAAAAAGTCACAAGTTATAGGCTTCGGAATGTAACTCACAAACTGATCCCAATTTGTGACGTTGACGCACGGATGGAGCTAATTTGTTTCGACTGACACGAATCTTGTTCCAACGCTTCAAATGTTTTGAAACAATAGTAATGGAAGAGTTTGAGTAAAATTATGAGGTCCGGTTGCGACAAAGTCACAATTTATAGGCTTCGGAATGTAACACACAAACTGAGCCCAATTTTTGACGTTGACGCACGGATGGAGCTAATTTGTTTCGACTGTCCCGAATCTTGTTCCAACACTTGAAATGTTTTGAAACAATAGTAATGGAAGAGTTTGAGTAAAATTATGAGGTCCGGTTGCGACAAAGTCACAATTTATAGGCTTCGGAATGTAACACACAAACTGAGTCCATTTTGAGACATTGACGCACGGATGGACCTAACTCGTTTCGACTGTCACGAATCTTGTTCCAACACTTCAAATGTGTTGAAACAATAGTAATGGAAGAGTTTGAGTCCAATTACGAGGTCCGGTTGCGAAAAAGTCACAAGTTATAGGCTTCGGAATGTAACACACAAACTGAATCCAATTTGAGACGTTGACGCACGAATGGAGCTAACATGTTTCGACTGTCACGAATCTTGTTCCAACATTCAAATGTGTTGAAACAATAGTAATGGAAGAGTTTGAGTCCAATTATGAGGTCCGATTGTGAAAAAGTCACAAGTTATAGGCTTCGGAATGTAACACACAAACTGAGTCCAATTAAACACATTGACGCACGGATGGAGCTAACTTGTTTCGACTGCCCCGAATCTTCTTCCAACACTGCAAATGTGTTGAAACAATAGTAATGGAAGAATTCGAGTTTAATTACGAGGTCCGGTTGCGAAAAAGTCATAAATTATAGGCTTCAGAATGTAACACACAAACTGTGTCCAATTTGAGACGTTGACGCACGGATGGGGCGAACTTGTTTCGACTGTCCCAAATATTGTTCCAACACTTCAAATCTGTTGAAACAATAGTAATGGAAGAGTTTGAGTCTAATTATAAGGTCCGGTTGCGAAAAAGTCACAAGTTATATACTTCGGAATGGAACACAAACTGTGTCCAATTTGAGACGTTGACGAACGGATGGAGCTAACTTGTTTCGACTGTCCGAATCTTGTTCCAACACTTCAAATCTGTTGAAACAATAGTAATGGAGGAGTTTGAGTCCAATTACGTGGTCCGATTTCGAAAAAGTCAATAATTATAGGCTTACGAATGGAAAACACAAACTGATTCCAATTAGAAATATTGACGAACGAATAGAGCAAACTAGTTCCGCCTGTCCCGAATCTTCCTCTAATACTTCAAATGTGTTGAAAAAATAATAATGGAAGAGTTTGAGTCCAATTACGAGGTCCGGTTGCGAAAAAGTCACAAGTTATAGGCTTCGGAATGTAACACACAAACTGAGTCCAATTTGAGACGTTGACGCACGGATGGAGCTAACTTATTTCGACTGTCCCGAATCTTGTTCCAACACTTCAAATGTGTTGAACCAATAGTAATGGAAGAGTTTGTGTCCAATTACGAGGTCCGATTGCGAAAAAATTACAAGTTATAGGCTTCTGAATGTAACACACAAACTTAGTCCAATTAATGACATTGACGCACGGATGGAGCCAACTTCTTTCGACTGCTCCTAATCTTGTTCCAACACTTCAAATGTGTTGAAACAATAGTAATGGAAGAGTATGAGTCCGATTACGAGGTCCGGTTGCGAAAAAGTCACAAGTTATAGGCTTCGGAATGTAACTCACAAACTGAGCCCTTTTTTTGACGTTGACGCACGGATGGAGCTAATTTGTTTCGACTGTCCCGAATCTTGTTCCAACACTTGAAATGTTTTGAAACAATAGTAATGGAAGAGTTTGAGTAAAATTATGAGGTCCGGTTGCGACAAAGTCACAATTTATAGGCTTCGGAATGTAACACACAAACTGAGTCCATTTTGAGTCGTTGACGCACGGATGGACCTAACTTGTTTCAACTGTCACGAATCTTGTTCCAACACTTCAAATGTGTTGAAACAATAGTAATGGAAGAGTTTGAGTCCAATTACGAGGTCCGGTTGCGAAAAAGTCACAAGTTATAGGCTTCGGAATGTAACACACAAACTGAATCCAATTTGAGACGTTGACGCACGAATAGAGCTAACATGTTTCGACTGTCCCGAATCTTGTTCCAACATTCAAATGTGTTGAAACAATAGTAATGGAAGAGTTTGAGTCCAATTATGAGGTCCGGTTGCGAAAAAGTCACAAGTTATAGGCTTTGGAATGTAACACAAAAACTGAGTCCAATTAAACACATTGACGCACGGATGGAGCTAACTTGCTTCGACTGCCCCGAATCTTGTTCCAACACTTCAAATATGTTGAAACAATAGTAATGGAAGAATTCGAGCCTAATTACGATGTCCGGTTGCGAAAAAGTCACAAGTTATAGGCTTCAGAATGTAACACACAAACTGAGTCCAATTAAAGAAATTGACGCCCGGATGGAGCTAACTTGTTTCGACTGCCCCGAATCTTCTTCCAACACTTCAAATGTGTTGAAACAATAGTAATGGAAGAGTTTGAGTCCAATTACGAGGTCCGGTTGCAAAAAAGTCACAAGTTATAGGCTTCTGAATGTAACACACAAACTGAGTCCAATTTGAGACGTTGACGCACGGATGGAGCTAACTTGTTTCGACTGTCCCGAATCTTGCTCCAACACTTTAAATGTGTTGAAACAATAGTAATGGAAGAGTTTGAGTCCAATTACGAGGTCCGATTGCGAAAAAGTCACAAGTTATAGGCTTCGGAATGTAACACACAAACTGAGTCCAATTTGAGACGTTGACGCACGGATGGAGCTAACTTGTTTCGACTGTCCCGAATCTTGTTCAAACACTTTAAATGTGTTGAAAAAATAGTAATATAAAGTTTGATTCCAATTACGAGGTTCAGTTGCGAAAAAGTCACAAGTTATAGGCTTCGGAATGTAACACACAAACTGAATCCAATTTGAGACGTTGACGCACGAATGGAGCTAACATGTTTCGACTATCCCGAATCTTGTTCCAACATTCAAATGTGTTGAAACAATAGTAATAGAAGAGTTTGTGTCCAATTACGAGGTCCGATTGCGAAAAAGTTACAAGTTATAGGCTTCTGAAATGTAACACACAAACTTAGTCCAATTAATGACATTGACGCACGGATGGAGCCAACTTGTTTCGACTGCTCCTAATCTTGTTCCAACACTTCAAATGTGTTGAAACAATACTAATGGAAGAGTATGAGTCCAATTACGAGGTCCGGTTGCTAAAAAGTCACAACTTGTAGGCTTCTGAATGTAACACACAAACTGAGTCTAATTTGAGACGTTGACGCACGGATGGAGCTAACTTGTTTCGACTGCCCCGAATCTTGTTTCAACACTTGAAATGTGTTGAAACAATAGTAATAGAAGAGTTTGAGTCCAATTATGAGGTCCGGTTGCGAAAAAGTCACAAGTTATAGGCTTCGGAATGTAACACACAAACTGAGTCCAATTTGAGACATTGACGCACGGATGGAGCTAACTTGTTTCGACTGTCCCGAATCTTGTTCCAACACCTTAAATGTGTTGAAACAATAGTAATGGAAGAGTTTGAGTCCAATTACGAGGTCCGATTGCGAAAAAGTCACAAGTTATAGGCTTCGGAATGTAACTCACAAACTGAGTCCAATTTGAGACGTTGACGCACGGATGGAGCTAACTTGTTTCGACTGTCCCGAATCTTGTTCCAACACTTTAAATGTGTTGAAACAATAGTAATGGAAGAGTTTGAGTCCAATTATGAGGTCCGGTTGCGACAAAGTCACAATTTATAGGCTTCGGAATTTAACACACAAACTGAGCCCAATTTGTGACGTTGACGCACGGATGGAGCTAATTTGTTTCGACTATCCCGAATCTTGTTCCAACACTTGAAATGTTTTGAAACAATAGTAATGGAAGAGTTTGAGTAATATTATGAGGTCCGGTTGCGACAAAGTCACAATTTATAGGCTTCGGAATGTAACACACAAACTGAGTCCAATTAAAGAAATTGACGCCCGGATGGAGCAAACTTGTTTCGACTGCCCCGAATCTTCTTCCAACACTTCAAATGTGTTGAAACAATAGTAATGGAAGAGTTTGAGTCCAATTACGAGGTCCGGTTGCGAAAAAGTCACAAGTTATAGGATTCTGAATGTAACACACAAACTGAGTCAAATTTGAGACGTTGACGCACGGATGGAGCTAACTTGTTTCGACTGTCCCGAATCTTGTTCCAACACTTTAAATGTGTTGAAACAATAGTAATGGAAGAGTTTGAGTCCAATTACGAGGTCCGATTGCAAAAAAGTCACAAGTTATAGGCTTCGGAATGTAACACACAAACTGAGTCCAATTTGAGACGTTGACGCACGGATGGAGCTAACTTGTTTCGACTGTCCCGAATCTTGTTCCAACACTTTAAATGTGTTGAAAACATAGTAATGGAAGAGTTTGAGTCCAATTACGAGGTCCAGTTGCGAAAAAGTCACAAGTTATAGGCTTCGGAATGTAACACACAAACTGAATCCAATTTGAGACGTTGACGCACGAATGGAGCTAACATGTTTCGACTATCCCGAATCTTGTTCCAACATTCAAATATGTTGAAACAATAGTAATGGAAGAGTTTGAGTAAAATTATGAGGTCCGGTTGCGACAAAGTCACAATTTATAGGCTTCGGAATGTAACACACAAACTGAGCCTAATTTGTGACGTTGACGCACGGATGGAGCTAATTTGTTTCGACTGTCCCGAATCTTGTTCCAACACTTGAAATGTTTTGAAACAATAGTAATGGAAGAGTTTGAGTAAAATTATGAGGTCCGGTTGCGACAAAGTCACAAATTATAGGCTTCGGAATGTAACACACAAACTGAGTCCATTTTGAGACGTTGACGCACGGATGGACCTAACTTGTTTCGACTGTCACGAATCTTGTTCCAACACTTCAAATGTGTTGAAACAATAGTAATGGAAGAGTTTGAGTCCAATTACGAGGTCCGGTTACGAAAAAGTCACAAGTTATAGGCTTCGGAATGTAACACACAAACTGAATCCAATTTGAGACGTTGACGCACGAATAGAGCTAACATGTTTCGACTGTCCCGAATCTTGTTCCAACATTCAAATGTGTTGAAACAATAGTAATGGAAGAGTTTGAGTCCAATTATGAGGTCCGGTTGCGAAAAAGTCACAAGTTATAGGCTTCGGAATGTAACACACAAACTGAGTCCAATTAAACACATTGACGCACGGATGGAGCTAACTTGCTTCGACTGCCCCGAATCTTGTTCCAACACTTCAAATATGTTGAAACAATAGTAATGGAATAATTCGAGTCTAATTACGATGTCCGGTTGCGAAAAAGTCACAAGTTATAGGCTTCAGAATGTAACACACAAACTGAGTCCAATTAAAGAAATTGACGCCCGGATGGAGCTAACTTGTTTCGACTGCCCTGAATCTTCTTCCAACACTTCAAATGTGTTGAAACAACAGTAATGGAAGAGTTTGAGTCCAATTACGAGGTCCGGTTGCGAAAAAGTCACAAGTTATAGGATTCTGAATGTAACACACAAACTGAGTCCAATTTGAGACGTTGACGCACGGATGAAGCTAACTTGTTTCGACTGTCCCGAATCTTGTTCCAACACTTTAAATGTGTTGAAACAATAGTAATGGAAGAGTTTGAGTCCAATTACGAGGTCCGATTGCGAAAAAGTCACAAGTTATAGGCTTCGGAATGTAACACACAAACTGAGTCCAATTTGAGACGTTGACGCACGGATGGAGCTAACTTGTTTCGACTGTCCCGAATCTTGTTCCAACACTTTAAATGTGTTGAAACAATAGTAATGGAAGAGTTTGAGTCCAATTACGAGGTCCGGTTGCGAAAAAGTCACAAGTTATAGGCTTCGGAATGTAACTCACAAACTGAGCCCAATTTGTGACGTTGACGCACGGATGGAGCTAATTTGTTTTGACTGACCCGAATCTTCTTCCAACGCTTCAAATGTTTTGAAACAATAGTAATGGAAGAGTTTGAGTAAAATTATGAGGTCCGGTTGCGACAAAGTCACAATTTATAGGCTTCGGAATGTAACACACAAACTGAGCCCAATTTGTGACGTTGACGCACGGATGGAGCTAATTTCTTTCGACTGTCCCGAATCTTGTTCCAACACTTGAAATGTTTTGAAACAATAGTAATGGAAGAGTTTGAGTAAAATTATGAGGTCCGGTTGCGACAAAGTCACAATTTATAGGCTTCGGAATGTAACACACAAACTGAGTCCATTTTGAGACATTGACGCACGGATGGACCTAACTTGTTTCGACTGTCACGAATCTTGTTCCAACACTTCAAATGTGTTGAAACAATAGTAATGGAAGAGTTTGAGTCCAATTACGAGGTCCGGTTGCGAAAAAGTCACAAGTTATAGGCTTCGGAATGTAACACACAAACTGAATCCAATTTGAGACGTTGACGCACGAATAGAGCTAACATGTTTCAACTATCCCGAATTTTGTTCCAACATTCAAATGTGTTGAAACAATAGTAATGGAAGAGTTTGAGTCCAATTATGAGGTCCAGTTGCGAAAAAGTCACAAGTTATAGGCTTCGGAATGTAACACACAAACTGAGTCCAATTAAACACATTGACGCACGGATGGAGCTAACTTGCTTCGACTGCCCCGAATCTTGTTCCAACACTTCAAATATGTTGAAACAATAGTAATGGAAGAATTCGAGTCTAATTACGATGTCCGGTTGCGAAAAAGTCACAAGTTATAGGCTTCAGAATGTAACACACAAACTGAGTCCAATTAAAAAAATTGACGCACGGATGGAGCTAACTTGTTTCGACTGCCCGAATCATCTTCCAACACTTCAAATGTGTTGAAACAATAGTAATGGAAGAGTTTGAGTCCAATTACGAGGTCCGGTTGCGAAAAAGTCACAAGTTATAGGATTCTGAATGTAACACACAAACTGAGTCCAATTTGAGACGTTGACGCACGGATGGAGCTAACTTGTTTCGACTGTCCCGAATCTTGTTCCAACACTTTAAATGTGTTGGAACAATAGTAATGGAAGAGTTTGAGTCCAATTATGAGGTCCGATTGCGAAAAAGTCACAAGTTATAGGCTTCGGAATGTAACATACAAACTGAGTCCAATTTGAGACGTTGACGCACGGATGGAGCTAACTTGTTTCGACTGTCCCGAATCTTGTTCCAACACTTTAAATGTGTTGAAAATATAGTAATGGAAGAGTTTGAGTCCAATTACGAGGTCCGTTTGCGAAAAAGTCACAAGTTATAGGCTTCGGAATGTAACACACAAACTGAATCCAATTTGAGACGTTGACGCACGAATGGAGCTAACATGTTTCGACTATCCCGAATCTTGTTCCAACATTCAAATGTGTTGAAACAATAGTAATGGAAGAGTTTGAGTCCAATTATGAGGTCCGGTTGTGAAAAAGTCACAAGTTATAGGCTTCGGAATGTAACACACAAACTGAGTCCAATTAAACACATTGACGCACGGATGGAGCTAACTTGTTTCGACTGCCCCGAATCTTGTTCCAACACTGCAAATGTGTTGAAACAATAGTAATGGAAGAATTCGAGTTTAATTACGAGGTCCGGTTGCGAAAAAGTCATAAATTATAGGCTTCAGATTGTAACACACAAACTGAGTCCAATTTGAGACGTTGACGCACGGATGGAGCTAACTTGTTTCGACTGTCCCAAATATTGTTCCAACACTTCAAATCTGTTGAAACAATAGTAATGGAAGAGTTTGAGTCTAATTATAAGGTCCGGTTGCGAAAAAGTCACAAGTTATATACTTCGGAATGGAACACAAACTGTGTCCAATTTGAGACATTGACGAACGGATGGAGCTAACTTGTTTCGACTGTCCGAATCTTGTTCCAACACTTCAAATCTGTTGAAACAATAGTAATGGAGGAGTTTGAGTCCAATTACGTGGTCCGATTACGAAAAAGTCAATAATTATAGGCTTACGAATGAAAAACACAAACTGATTCCAATTAGAAATATTGACGAACGAATAGAGCAAACTTGTTCCGCCTGTCCCGAATCTTCTTCTAATACTTCAAATGTGTTGAAAAAATAATAATGGAAGAGTTTGAGTCCAATTACGAGGTCCGGTTGCGAAAAAGTCACAAGTTATAGGCTTCGGAATGTAACACACAAACTGAGTCCAATTTGAGACGTTGACGCACGGACGGAGCTAACTTATTTCGACTGTCCCGAATCTTGTTCCAACACTTCACATGTGTTGAACCAATAGTAATGGAAGAGTTTGTGTCCAATTACGAGGTCCGATTGCGAAAAAATTACAAGTTATAGGCTTCTGAATGTAACACACAAACTTAGTCCAATTAATGACATTGACGCACGGATGGAGCCAACTTCTTTCGACTGCTCCTAATCTTGTTCCAACACTTCAAATGTGTTGAAACAATAGTAATGGAAGAGTATGAGTCCGATTACGAGGTCCGGTTGCGAAAAAGTCACAAGTTATAAGCTTCGGAATGTAACTCACAAACTGAGCCCTTTTTTTGACGTGGACGCACGGATGGAGCTAATTTGTTTCGACTGTCCCGAATCTTGTTCCAACACTTGAAATGTTTTGAAACAATAGTAATGGAAGTGTTTGAGTAAAATTATGAGGCCCGGTTGCGACAAAGTCACAATTTATAGGCTTCGGAATGTAACACACAAACTGAGTCCATTTTGAGACGTTGACGCACGGATGGACCTAACTTGTTTCAACTGTCACGAATCTTGTTCCAACACTTCAAATGTGTTGAAACAATAGTGATGGAAGAGTTTGAGTCCAATTACGAGGTCCGGTTGCGAAAAAGTCACAAGTTATAGGCTTCGGAATGTAACACACAAACTGAATCCAATTTGAGACGTTGACGCACGAATAGAGCTAACATGTTTCGACTGTCCCGAATCTTGTTCCAACATTCAAATGTGTTGAAACAATAGTAATGGAAGAGTTTGAGTCCAATTATGAGGTCCGGTTGCGAAAAAGTCACAAGTTATAGGCTTTGGAATGTAACACACAAACTGAGTCCAATTAAACACATTGACGCACGGATGGAGCTAACTTGTTTCGACTGTCCCGAATCTTGTTCCAACACTTTAAATATGTTGAAACAATAGTAATGGAAGAGTTTGAGTCCAATTATGAGGTCCGGTTGCGACAAAGTCACAATTTATAGGCTTCGGAATTTAACACACAAACTGAGCCCAATTTGTGACGTTGACGCACGGATGGAGCTAATTTGTTTCGACTGTCCCGAATCTTGTTCCAACACTTGAAATGTTTTGAAACAATAGTAATGGAAGAGTTTGAGTAATATTATGAGGTCCGGTTGCGACAAAGTCACAATTTATAGGCTTCGGAATGTAACACACAAACTGAGTCCAATTAAAGAAATTGACGCCCGGATGGAGCTAACTTGTTTCGACTGCCCCGAATCTTCTTCCAACACTTCAAATGTGTTGAAACAATAGTAATGGAAGAGTTTGAGTCCAATTACGAGGTCCGGTTGCGAAAAAGTCACAAGTTATAGGATTCTGAATGTAACACACAAACTGAGTCCAATTTGAGACGTTGACGCACGGATGGAGCTAACTTGTTTCGACTGTCCCGAATCTTGTTCCAACACTTTAAATGTGTTGAAACAATAGTAATGGAAGAGTTTGAGTCCAATTACGAGGTCCGATTGCAAAAAAGTCACAAGTTATAGGCTTCGGAATGTAACACACAAACTGAGTCCAATTTGAGACGTTGACGCACGGATGGAGCTAACTTGTTTCGACTGTCCCGAATCTTGTTCCAACACTTTAAATGTGTTGAAAAAATAGTAATGGAAGAGTTTGAGTCCAATTACGAGGTCCAGTTGCGAAAAAGTCACAAGTTATAGGCTTCGGAATGTAACACACAAACTGAATCCAATTTGAGACGTTGACGCACGAATGGAGCTAACATGTTTCGACTATCCCGAATCTTGTTCCAACATTCAAATGTGTTGAAACAATAGTAATGGAAGAGTTTGAGTCCAATTATGAGGTCCGGTTGTGAAAAAGTCACAAGTTATAGGCTTCGGAATGTAACTCACAAACTGAGCCCAATTTGTGACATTGACGCACGGATGGAGCTAATTTATTTCGACTGACCCCAATCTTGTTCCAACGCTTCAAATGTTTTGAAACAATTGTAATGGAAGAGTTTGAGTAAAATTATGAGGTCCGGTTGCGACAAAGTCACAATTTATAGGCTTCGGAATGTAACACACAAACTGAGCCCAATTTGTGACGTTGACGCACGGATGGAGTAATTTGTTTCGACTGTCCCGAATCTTGTTCCAACACTTGAAATGTTTTGAAACAATAGTAATGGAAGAGTTTGAGTAAAATTATGAGGTCCGGTTGCGACAAAGTCACAAATTATAGGCTTCGGAATGTAACACACAAACTGAGTCCATTTTGAGACGTTGAGGCACGGATGGACCTAACTTGTTTCGACTGTCACGAATCTTGTTCCAACACTTCAAATGTGTTGAAACAATAGTAATGGAAGAGTTTGAGTCCAATTACGAGGTCCGGTTGCGAAAAAGTCACAAGTTATAGGCTTCGGAATGTAACACACAAACTGAATCCAATTTGAGACGTTGACGCACGAATAGAGCTAACATGTTTCGACTGTCCCGAATCTTGTTCCAACATTCAAATGTGTTGAAACAATAGTAATGGAAGAGTTTGAGTCCAATTATGAGGTCCGGTTGCGAAAAAGTCACAAGTTATAGGCTTCGGAATGTAACACACAAACTGAGTCCAATTAAACACATTGACGCACGGATGGAGCTAACTTGCTTCGACTGCCCCGAATCTTGTTCCAACACTTCAAATATGTTGAAACAATAGTAATGGAATAATTCGAGTCTAATTACGATGTCCGGTTGCGAAAAAGTCACAAGTTATAGGCTTCAGAATGTAACACACAAACTGAGTCCAATTAAAGAAATTGACGCCCGGATGGAGCTAACTTGTTTCGACTGCCCCGAATCTTCTTCCAACACTTCAAATGTGTTGAAACAACAGTAATGGAAGAGTTTGAGTCCAATTACGAGGTCCGGTTGAGAAAAAGTCACAAGTTATAGGATTCTGAATGTAACACACAAACTGAGTCCAATTAAAGAAATTGACGCCCGGATGGAGCTAACTTGTTTCGACTGCCCCGAATCTTCTTCCAACACTTCAAATGTGTTGAAACAACAGTAATGGAAGAGTTTGAGTCCAATTACGAGGTCCGGTTGCGAAAAAGTCACAAGTTATAGGATTCTGAATGTAACACACAAACTGAGTCCAATTTGAGACGTTGACGCACGGATGAAGCTAACTTGTTTCGACTGTCCCGAATCTTGTTCCAACACTTTAAATGTGTTGAAACAATAGTAATGGAAGAGTTTGAGTCCAATTATGAGGTCCGATTGCGAAAAAGTCACAAGTTATAGGCTTCGGAATGTAACACACAAACTGAGTCCAATTTGAGACGTTGACGCACGGATGGAGCTAACTTGTTTCGACTGTCCCGAATCTTGTTCCAACACTTTAAATGTGTTGAAACAATAGTAATGGAAGAGTTTGAGTCCAATTACGAGGTCCGGTTGCGAAAAAGTCACAAGTTATAGGCTTCGGAATGTAACTCACAAACTGAGCCCAATTTGTGACGTTGACGCACGGATGGAGCTAATTTGTTTTGACTGACCCGAATCTTGTTCCAACGCTTCAAATGTTTTGAAACAATAGTAATGGAAGAGTTTGAGTAAAATTATGAGGTCCGGTTGCGACAAAGTCACAATTTATAGGCTTCGGAATGTAACACACAAACTGAGCCCAATTTGTGACGTTGACGCACGGATGGAGATAATTTGTTTCGACTGTCCCGAATCTTGTTCCAACACTTGAAATGTTTTGAAACAATAGTAATGGAAGAGTTTGAGTAAAATTATGAGGTCCGGTTGCGACAAAGTCACAATTTATAGGCTTCGGAATGTAACACACAAACTGAGCCCAATTTGTGACGTTGACGCACGGATGGAGATAATTTGTTTCGACTGTCCCGAATCTTGTTCCAACACTTGAAATGTTTTGAAACAATAGTAATGGAAGAGTTTGAGTAAAATTATGAGGTCCGGTTGCGACAAAGTCACAATTTATAGGCTTCGGAATGTAACACACAAACTGAGTCCATTTTGAGACATTGACGCACGGATGGACCTAACTTGTTTCGACTGTCACGAATCTTGTTCCAACACTTCAAATGTGTTGAAACAATAGTAATGGAAGAGTTTGAGTCCAATTACGAGGTCCGGTTGCGAAAAAGTCACAAGTTATAGGCTTCGGAATGTAACACACAAACTGAATCCAATTTGAGACGTTGACGCACGAATAGAGCTAACATGTTTCGACTATCCCGAAACTTGTTCCAACACTTCAAATATGTTGAAACAATAGTAATGGAAGAATTCGAGTCTAATTACGATGTCCGGTTGCGAAAAAGTCACAAGTTATAGGCTTCAGAATGTAACACACAAACTGAGTCCAATTAAAAAAATTGACGCACGGATGGAGCTAACTTGTTTCGACTGCCCCGAATCATCTTCCAACACTTCAAATGTGTTGAAACAATAGTAATGGAAGAGTTTGAGTCCAATTACGAGGTCCGGTTGCGAAAAAGTCACAAGTTATAGGATTCTGAATGTAACACACAAACTGAGTCCAATTTGAGACGTTGACGCACGGATGGAGCTAACTTGTTTCGACTGTCCCGAATCTTGTTCCAACACTTTAAATGTGTTGGAACAATAGTAATGGAAGAGTTTGAGTCCAATTATGAGGTCCGATTGCGAAAAAGTCACAAGTTATAGGCTTCGGAATATAACATACAAACTGAGTCCAATTTGAGACGTTGACGCACGGATGGAGCTAACTTGTTTCGACTGTCCCGAATCTTGTTCCAACACTTTAAATGTGTTGAAAATATAGTAATGGAAGAGTTTGAGTCCAATTACGAGGTCCGTTTGCGAAAAAGTCACAAGTTATAGGCTTCGGAATGTAACACACAAACTGAATCCAATTTGAGACGTTGACGCACGAATGGAGCTAACATGTTTCGACTATCCCGAATCTTGTTCCAACATTCAAATGTGTTGAAACAATAGTAATGGAAGAGTTTGAGTCCAATTATGAGGTCCGGTTGTGAAAAAGTCACAAGTTATAGGCTTCGGAATGTAACACACAAACTGAGTCCAATTAAACACATTGACGCACGGATGGAGCTAACTTGTTTCGACTGCCCCGAATCTTGTTCCAACACTGCAAATGTGTTGAAACAATAGTAATGGAAGAATTCGAGTTTAATTACGAGGTTCGGTTGCGAAAAAGTCATAAATTATAGGCTTCAGATTGTAACACACAAACTGAGTCCAATTTGAGACGTTGACGCACGGATGGAGCTAACTTGTTTCGACTGTCCCAAATATTGTTCCAACACTTCAAATCTGTTGAAACAATAGTAATGGAAGAGTTTGAGTCTAATTATAAGGTCCGGTTGCGAAAAAGTCACAAGTTATATACTTCGGAATGGAACACAAACTGTGTCCAATTTGAGACATTGACGAACGGATGGAGCTAACTTGTTTCGACTGTCCGAATCTTGTTCCAACACTTCAAATCTGTTGAAACAATAGTAATGGAGGAGTTTGAGTCCAATTACGTGGTCCGATTTCGAAAAAGTCAATAATTATAGGCTTACGAATGAAAAACACAAACTGATTCCAATTAGAAATATTGACGAACGAATAGAGCAAACTTGTTCCGCCTGTCCCGAATCTTCTTCTAATACTTCAAATGTGTTGAAAAAATAATAATGGAAGAGTTTGAGTCCAATTACGAGGTCCGGTTGCGAAAAAGTCACAAGTTATAGGCTTCGGAATGTAACACACAAACTGAGTCCAATTTGAGACGTTGACGCACGGACGGAGCTAACTTATTTCGACTGTCCCGAATCTTGTTCCAACACTTCAAATGTGTTGAACCAATAGTAATGGAAGAGTTTGTGTCCAATTACGAGGTCCGATTGCGAAAAAATTACAAGTTATAGGCTTCTGAATGTAACACACAAACTTAGTCCAATTAATGACATTGACGCACGGATGGAGCCAACTTCTTTCGACTGCTCCTAATCTTGTTCCAACACTTCAAATGTGTTGAAACAATAGTAATGGAAGAGTATGAGTCCGATTACGAGGTCCGGTTGCGAAAAAGTCACAAGTTATAGGCTTCGGAATGTAACTCACAAACTGAGCCCTTTTTTTGACGTTGACGCACGGATGGAGCTAATTTGTTTCGTCTGTCCCGAATCTTGTTCCAACACTTGAAATGTTTTGAAACAATAGTAATGGAAGTGTTTGAGTAAAATTATGAGGCCCGGTTGCGACAAAGTCACAATTTATAGGCTTCGGAATGTAACACACAAACTGAGTCCAATTAAAGAAATTGACGCCCGGATGGAGCTAACTTGTTTCGACTGCCCCGAATCTTCTTCCAACACTTCAAATGTGTTGAAACAATAGTAATGGAAGAGTTTGAGTCCAATTACGAGGTCCGGTTGCGAAAAAGTCACAAGTTATAGGATTCTGAATGTAACACACAAACTGAGTCCAATTTGAGACGTTGACGCACGGATGGAGCTAACTTGTTTCGACTGTCCCGAATCTTGTTCCAACACTTTAAATGTGTTGAAACAATAGTAATGGAAGAGTTTGAGTCCAATTACGAGGTCCGATTGCAAAAAAGTCACAAGTTATAGGCTTCGGAATGTAACACACAAACTGAGTCCAATTTGAGACGTTGACGCACGGATGGAGCTAACTTGTTTCGACTGTCCCGAATCTTGTTCCAACACTTTAAATGTGTTGAAAAAATAGTAATGGAAGAGTTTGAGTCCAATTACGAGGTCCAGTTGCGAAAAAGTCACAAGTTATAGGCTTCGGAATGTAACACACAAACTGAATCAAATTTGAGACGTTGACGCACGAATGGAGCTAACATGTTTCGACTATCCCGAATCTTGTTCCAACATTCAAATGTGTTGAAACAATAGTAATGGAAGAGTTTGAGTCCAATTATGAGGTCCGGTTGTGAAAAAGTCACAAGTTATAGGCTTCGGAATGTAACTCACAAACTGAGCCCAATTTGTGACGTTGACGCACGGATGGAGCTAATTTATTTCGAGTGACCCCAATCTTGTTCCAACGCTTCAAATGTTTTGAAACAATTGTAATGGAAGAGTTTGAGTAAAATTATGAGGTCCGGTTGCGACAAAGTCACAATTTATAGGCTTCGGAATGTAACACACAAACTGAGCCCAATTTGTGACGTTGACGCACGGATGGAGCTAATTTGTTTCGACTGTCCCGAATCTTGTTCCAACACTTGAAATGTTTTGAAACAATAGTAATGGAAGAGTTTGAGTAAAATTATGAGGTCCGGTTGCGACAAAGTCACAAATTATAGGCTTCGGAATGTAACACACAAACTGAGTCCATTTTGAGACGTTGACGCACGGATGGACCTAACTTGTTTCGACTGTCACGAATCTTGTTCCAACACTTCAAATGTGTTGAAACAATAGTAATGGAAGAGTTTGAGTCCAATTACGAGGTCCGGTTGCGAAAAAGTCACAAGTTATAGGCTTCGGAATGTAACACACAAACTGAATCCAATTTGAGACGTTGACGCACGAATAGAGCTAACATGTTTCGACTGTCCCGAATCTTGTTCCAACATTCAAATGTGTTGAAACAATAGTAATGGAAGAGTTTGAGTCCAATTATGAGGTCCGGTTGCGAAAAAGTCACAAGTTATAGGCTTCGGAATGTAACACACAAACTGAGTCCAATTAAACACATTGACGCACGGATGGAGCTAACTTGCTTCGACTGCCCCGAATCTTGTTCCAACACTTCAAATATGTTGAAACAATAGTAATGGAATAATTCGAGTCTAATTACGATGTCCGGTTGCGAAAAAGTCACAAGTTATAGGCTTCAGAATGTAACACACAAACTGAGTCCAATTAAAGAAATTGACGCCCGGATGGAGCTAACTTGTTTCGACTGCCCCGAATCTTCTTCCAACACTTCAAATGTGTTGAAACAACAGTAATGGAAGAGTTTGAGTCCAATTACGAGGTCCGGTTGCGAAAAAGTCACAAGTTATAGGCTTCGGAATGTAACACACAAACTGAATCCAATTTGAGACGTTGACGCACGAATAGAGCTAACATGTTTCGACTGTCCCGAATCTTGTTCCAACATTCAAATGTGTTGAAACAATAGTAATGGAAGAGTTTGAGTCCAATTATGAGGTCCGGTTGCGAAAAAGTCACAAGTTATAGGCTTCGGAATGTAACACACAAACTGAGTCCAATTAAACACATTGACGCACGGATGGAGCTAACTTGCTTCGACTGCCCCGAATCTTGTTCCAACACTTCAAATATGTTGAAACAATAGTAATGGAATAATTCGAGTCTAATTACGATGTCCGGTTGCGAAAAAGTCACAAGTTATAGGCTTCAGAATGTAACACACAAACTGAGTCCAATTAAAGAAATTGACGCCCGGATGGAGCTAACTTGTTTCGACTGCCCCGAATCTTCTTCCAACACTTCAAATGTGTTGAAACAACAGTAATGGAAGAGTTTGAGTCCAATTACGAGGTCCGGTTGCGAAAAAGTCACAAGTTATAGGATTCTGAATGTAACACACAAACTGAGTCCAATTAAAGAAATTGACGCCCGGATGGAGCTAACTTGTTTCGACTGCCCCGAATCTTCTTCCAACACTTCAAATGTGTTGAAACAACAGTAATGGAAGAGTTTGAGTCCAATTACGAGGTCCGGTTGCGAAAAAGTCACAAGTTATAGGATTCTGAATGTAACACACAAACTGAGTCCAATTAAAGAAATTGACGCCCGGATGGAGCTAACTTGTTTCGACTGCCCCGAATCTTCTTCCAACACTTCAAATGTGTTGAAACAACAGTAATGGAAGAGTTTGAGTCCAATTACGAGGTCCGGTTGCGAAAAAGTCACAAGTTATAGGATTCTGAATGTAACACACAAACTGAGTCCAATTTGAGACGTTGACGCACGGATGAAGCTAACTTGTTTCGACTGTCCCGAATCTTGTTCCAACACTTTAAATGTGTTGAAACAATAGTAATGGAAGAGTTTGAGTCCAATTACGAGGTCCGATTGCGAAAAAGTCACAAGTTATAGGCTTCGGAATGTAACACACAAACTGAGTCCAATTTGAGACGTTGACGCACGGATGGAGCTAACTTGTTTCGACTGTCCCGAATCTTGTTCCAACACTTTAAATGTGTTGAAACAATAGTAATGGAAGAGTTTGAGTCCAATTACGAGGTCCGGTTGCGAAAAAGTCACAAGTTATAGGCTTCGGAATGTAACTCACAAACTGAGCCCAATTTGTGACGTTGACGCACGGATGGAGCTAATTTGTTTTGACTGACCCGAATCTTGTTCCAACGCTTCAAATGTTTTGAAACAATAGTAATGGAAGAGTTTGAGTAAAATTATGAGGTCCGGTTGCGACAAAGTCACAATTTATAGGCTTCGGAATGTAACACACAAACTGAGCCCAATTTGTGACGTTGACGCACGGATGGAGATAATTTGTTGCGACTGTCCCGAATCTTGTTCCAACACTTGAAATGTTTTGAAACAATAGTAATGGAAGAGTTTGAGTAAAATTATGAGGTCCGGTTGCGACAAAGTCACAATTTATAGGCTTCGGAATGTAACACACAAACTGAGTCCAATTAAAGAAATTGACGCCCGGATGGAGCTAACTTGTTTCGACTGCCCCGAATCTTCTTCCAACACTTCAAATGTGTTGAAACAATAGTAATGGAAGAGTTTGAGTCCAATTACGAGGTCCGGTTGCGAAAAAGTCACAAGTTATAGGATTCTGAATGTAACACACAAACTGAGTCCAATTTGAGACGTTGACGCACGGATGGAGCTAACTTGTTTCGACTGTCCCGAATCTTGTTCCAACACTTTAAATGTGTTGAAACAATAGTAATGGAAGAGTTTGAGTCCAATTACGAGGTCCGATTGCAAAAAAGTCACAAGTTATAGGCTTCGGAATGTAACACACAAACTGAGTCCAATTTGAGACGTTGACGCACGGATGGAGCTAACTTGTTTCGACTGTCCCGAATCTTGTTCCAACACTTTAAATGTGTTGAAAAAATAGTAATGGAAGAGTTTGAGTCCAATTACGAGGTCCAGTTGCGAAAAAGTCACAAGTTATAGGCTTCGGAATGTAACACACAAACTGAATCAAATTTGAGACGTTGACGCACGAATGGAGCTAACATGTTTCGACTATCCCGAATCTTGTTCCAACATTCAAATGTGTTGAAACAATAGTAATGGAAGAGTTTGAGTCCAATTATGAGGTCCGGTTGTGAAAAAGTCACAAGTTATAGGCTTCGGAATGTAACTCACAAACTGAGCCCAATTTGTGACGTTGACGCACGGATGGAGCTAATTTATTTCGAGTGACCCCAATCTTGTTCCAACGCTTCAAATGTTTTGAAACAATTGTAATGGAAGAGTTTGAGTAAAATTATGAGGTCCGGTTGCGACAAAGTCACAATTTATAGGCTTCGGAATGTAACACACAAACTGAGCCCAATTTGTGACGTTGACGCACGGATGGAGCTAATTTGTTTCGACTGTCCCGAATCTTGTTCCAACACTTGAAATGTTTTGAAACAATTGTAATGGAAGAGTTTGAGTAAAATTATGAGGTCCGGTTGCGACAAAGTCACAAATTATAGGCTTCGGAATGTAACACACAAACTGAGTCCATTTTGAGACGTTGACGCACGGATGGACCTAACTTGTTTCGACTGTCACGAATCTTGTTCCAACACTTCAAATGTGTTGAAACAATAGTAATGGAAGAGTTTGAGTCCAATTACGAGGTCCGGTTGCGAAAAAGTCACAAGTTATAGGCTTCGGAATGTAACACACAAACTGAATCCAATTTGAGACGTTGACGCACGAATAGAGCTAACATGTTTCGACTGTCCCGAATCTTGTTCCAACATTCAAATGTGTTGAAACAATAGTAATGGAAGAGTTTGAGTCCAATTATGAGGTCCGGTTGCGAAAAAGTCACAAGTTATAGGCTTCGGAATGTAACACACAAACTGAGTCCAATTAAACACATTGACGCACGGATGGAGCTAACTTGCTTCGACTGCCCCGAATCTTGTTCCAACACTTCAAATATGTTGAAACAATAGTAATGGAATAATTCGAGTCTAATTACGATGTCCGGTTGCGAAAAAGTCACAAGTTATAGGCTTCAGAATGTAACACACAAACTGAGTCCAATTAAAGAAATTGACGCCCGGATGGAGCTAACTTGTTTCGACTGCCCCGAATCTTCTTCCAACACTTCAAATGTGTTGAAACAACAGTAATGGAAGAGTTTGAGTCCAATTACGAGGTCCGGTTGCGAAAAAGTCACAAGTTATAGGCTTCGGAATGTAACACACAAACTGAATCCAATTTGAGACGTTGACGCACGAATAGAGCTAACATGTTTCGACTGTCCCGAATCTTGTTCCAACATTCAAATGTGTTGAAACAATAGTAATGGAAGAGTTTGAGTCCAATTATGAGGTCCGGTTGCGAAAAAGTCACAAGTTATAGGCTTCGGAATGTAACACACAAACTGAGTCCAATTAAACACATTGACGCACGGATGGAGCTAACTTGCTTCGACTGCCCCGAATCTTGTTCCAACACTTCAAATATGTTGAAACAATAGTAATGGAATAATTCGAGTCTAATTACGATGTCCGGTTGCGAAAAAGTCACAAGTTATAGGCTTCAGAATGTAACACACAAACTGAGTCCAATTAAAGAAATTGACGCCCGGATGGAGCTAACTTGTTTCGACTGCCCCGAATCTTCTTCCAACACTTCAAATGTGTTGAAACAACAGTAATGGAAGAGTTTGAGTCCAATTACGAGGTCCGGTTGCGAAAAAGTCACAAGTTATAGGATTCTGAATGTAACACACAAACTGAGTCCAATTAAAGAAATTGACGCCCGGATGGAGCTAACTTGTTTCGACTGCCCCGAATCTTCTTCCAACACTTCAAATGTGTTGAAACAACAGTAATGGAAGAGTTTGAGTCCAATTACGAGGTCCGGTTGCGAAAAAGTCACAAGTTATAGGATTCTGAATGTAACACACAAACTGAGTCCAATTTGAGACGTTGACGCACGGATGAAGCTAACTTGTTTCGACTGTCCCGAATCTTGTTCCAACACTTTAAATGTGTTGAAACAATAGTAATGGAAGAGTTTGAGTCCAATTACGAGGTCCGATTGCGAAAAAGTCACAAGTTATAGGCTTCGGAATGTAACACACAAACTGAGTCCAATTTGAGACGTTGACGCACGGATGGAGCTAACTTGTTTCGACTGTCCCGAATCTTGTTCCAACACTTTAAATGTGTTGAAACAATAGTAATGGAAGAGTTTGAGTCCAATTACGAGGTCCGGTTGCGAAAAAGTCACAAGTTATAGGCTTCGGAATGTAACTCACAAACTGAGCCCAATTTGTGACGTTGACGCACGGATGGAGCTAATTTGTTTTGACTGACCCGAATCTTGTTCCAACGCTTCAAATGTTTTGAAACAATAGTAATGGAAGAGTTTGAGTAAAATTATGAGGTCCGGTTGCGACAAAGTCACAATTTATAGGCTTCGGAATGTAACACACAAACTGAGCCCAATTTGTGACGTTGACGCACGGATGGAGATAATTTGTTGCGACTGTCCCGAATCTTGTTCCAACACTTGAAATGTTTTGAAACAATAGTAATGGAAGAGTTTGAGTAAAATTATGAGGTCCGGTTGCGACAAAGTCACAATTTATAGGCTTGGGAATGTAACACACAAACTGAGTCCATTTTGAGACGTTGACGCACGGATGGACCTAACTTGTTTCGACTGTCACGAATCTTGTTCCAACACTTCAAATGTGTTGAAACAATAGTAATGGAAGAGTTTGAGTCCAATTACGAGGTCCGGTTGCGAAAAAGTCACAAGTTATAGGCTTCGGAATGTAACACACAAACTGAATCCAATTTGAGACGTTGACGCACGAATAGAGCTAACATGTTTCGACTATCCCGAATCTTGTTCCAACATTCAAATGTGTTGAAACAATAGTAATGGAAGAGTTTGAGTCCAATTATGAGGTCCAGTTGCGAAAAAGTCACAAGTTATAGGCTTCGGAATGTAACACACAAACTGAGTCCAATTAAACACATTGACGCACGGATGGAGCTAACTTGCTTCGACTGCCCCGAATCTTGTTCCAACACTTCAAATATGTTGAAACAATAGTAATGGAAGAATTCGAGTCTAATTACGATGTCCGGTTGCGAAAAAGTCACAAGTTATAGGCTTCAGAATGTAACACACAAACTGAGTCCAATTAAAAAAATTGACGCACGGATGGAGCTAACTTGTTTCGACTGCCCCGAATCATCTTCCAACACTTCAAATGTGTTGAAATAATAGTAATGGAAGAGTTTGAGTCCAATTACGAGGTCCGGTTGCGAAAAAGTCACAAGTTATAGGATTCTGAATGTAACACACAAACTGAGTCCAATTTGAGACGTTGACGCACGGATGGAGCTAACTTGTTTCGACTGTCCCGAATCTTGTTCCAACACTTTAAATGTGTTGGAACAATACTAATGGAAGAGTTTGAGTCCAATTATGAGGTCCGATTGCGAAAAAGTCACAAGTTATAGGCTTCGGAATGTAACATACAAACTGAGTCCAATTTGAGACGTTGACGCACGGATGGAGCTAACTTGTTTCGACTGTCCCGAATCTTGTTCCAACACTTTAAATGTGTTGAAAATATAGTAATGGAAGAGTTTGAGTCCAATTACGAGGTCCGTTTGCGAAAAAGTCACAAGTTATAGGCTTCGGAATGTAACACACAAACTGAATCCAATTTGAGACGTTGACGCACGAATGGAGCTAACATGTTTCGACTATCCCGAATCTTGTTCCAACATTCAAATGTGTTGAAACAATAGTAATGGAAGAGTTTGAGTCCAATTATGAGGTCCGGTTGTGAAAAAGTCACAAGTTATAGGCTTCGGAATGTAACACACAAACTGAGTCCAATTAAACACATTGACGCACGGATGGAGCTAACTTGTTTCGACTACCCCGAATCTTGTTCCAACACTGCAAATGTGTTGAAACAATAGTAATGGAAGAATTCGAGTTTAATTACGAGGTCCGGTTGCGAAAAAGTCATAAATTATAGGCTTCAGATTGTAACACACAAACTGAGTCCAATTTGAGACGTTGACGCACGGATGGAGCTAACTTGTTTCGACTGTCCCAAATATTGTTCCAACACTTCAAATCTGTTGAAACAATAGTAATGGAAGAGTTTGAGTCTAATTATAAGGTCCGGTTGCGAAAAAGTCACAAGTTATATACTTCGGAATGGAACACAAACTGTGTCCAATTTGAGACATTGACGAACGGATGGAGCTAACTTGTTTCGACTGTCCGAATCTTGTTCCAACACTTCAAATCTGTTGAAACAATAGTAATGGAGGAGTTTGAGTCCAATTACGTGGTCCGATTTCGAAAAAGTCAATAATTATAGGCTTACGAATGAAAAACACAAACTGATTCCAATTAGAAATATTGACGAACGAATAGAGCAAACTTGTTCCGCCTGTCCCGAATCTTCTTCTAATACTTCAAATGTGTTGAAAAAATAATAATGGAAGAGTTTGAGTCCAATTACGAGGTCCGGTTGCGAAAAAGTCACAAGTTATAGGCTTCGGAATGTAACACACAAACTGAGTCCAATTTGAGACGTTGACGCACGGACGGAGCTAACTTATTTCGACTGTCCCGAATCTTGTTCCAACACTTCAAATGTGTTGAACCAATAGTAATGGAAGAGTTTGTGTCCAATTACGAGGTCCGATTGCGAAAAAATTACAAGTTATAGGCTTCTGAATGTAACACACAAACTTAGTCCAATTAATGACATTGACGCACGGATGGAGCCAACTTCTTTCGACTGCTCCTAATCTTGTTCCAACACTTCAAATGTGTTGAAACAATAGTAATGGAAGAGTATGAGTCCGATTACGAGGTCCGGTTGCGAAAAAGTCACAAGTTATAGGCTTCGGAATGTAACTCACAAACTGAGCCCTTTTTTTGACGTTGACGCACGGATGGAGCTAATTTGTTTCGTCTGTCCCGAATCTTGTTCCAACACTTGAAATGTTTTGAAACAATAGTAATGGAAGTGTTTGAGTAAAATTATGAGGCCCGGTTGCGACAAAGTCACAATTTATAGGCTTCGGAATGTAACACACAAACTGAGTCCAATTAAAGAAATTGACGCCCGGATGGAGCTAACTTGTTTCGACTGTCCCGAATCTTGTTCCAACACCTTAAATGTGTTGAAACAATAGTAATGGAAAAGTTTGAGTCCAATTACGAGGTCCGGTTGCGAAAAAGTCACAACTTATAGGCTTCGGAATGTAACTCACAAACTGAGTCCAATTTGAGACGTTGACGCACGGATGGAGCTAACTTGTTTCGACTGTCCCGAATCTTGTTCCAACACTTTAAATGTGTTGAAACAATAGTAATGGAAGAGTTTGAGTCCAATTACGAGGTCCGGTTGCGACAAAGTCACAATTTATATTCTTCGGAATGTAACACACAAACTGAGCCCAATTTGTGACGTTGACGCACGGATGGAGCTAATTTGTTTCGACTGTCCCGAATCTTGTTCCAACACTTGAAATGTTTTGAAACAATAGTAATGGAAGAGTTTGAGTAATATTATGAGGTCCGGTTGCGACAAAGTCACAATTTATAGGCTTCGGAATGTAACACACAAACTGAGTCCAATTAAAGAAATTGACGCCCGGATGGAGCTAACTTGTTTCGACTGCCCCGAATCTTCTTCCAACACTTCAAATGTTGAAACAATAGTAATGGAAGAGTTTGAGTCCAATTACGAGGTCCGGTTGCGAAAAAGTCACAAGTTATAGGATTCTGAATGTAATACACAAACTGAGTCCAATTTGGTCGTTGACGCACGGATGGAGCTAACTTGTTTCGACTGTCCCGAATCTTGTTCCAACACTTTAAATGTGTTGAAACAATAGTAATGGAAGAGTTTGAGTCCAATTACGAGGTCCGATTGCGAAAAAGTCACAAGTTATAGGCTTCGGAATGTAACACACAAACTGAGTCCAATTTGGTCGTTGACGCACGGATGGAGCTAACTTATTTCGACTGTCCCGAATCTTGTTCCAACACTTTAAATGTGTTGAAAAAATAGTAATGGAAGAGTTTGAGTCCAATTACGAGGTCCAGTTGCGAAAAAGTCACAAGTTATAGGCTTCGGAATGTAACACACAAACTGAGTCCATTTTGAGACGTTGACGCACGGATGGACCTAACTTGTTTCGACTGACCCGAATCTTGTTCCAACGCTTCAAATGTTTTGAAACAATAGTAATGGAAGAGTTTGAGTAAAATTATGGGGTCCGGTTGCGACAAAGTCACAATTTATAGGCTTCGGAATGTAACACACAAACTGAGCCCAATTTGTGACGTTGACGCACGGATGGAGCTAATTTGTTTCGACTGTCCCGAATCTTGTTCCAACACTTGAAATGTTTTGAAACAATAGTAATGGAAGAGTTTGAGTAAAATTATGAGGTCCGGTTGCGACAAAGTCACAATTTATAGGCTTCGGAATGTAACACACAAACTGAGTCCATTTTGAGACATTGACGCACGGATGGACCTAACTTGTTTCGACTGTCACGAATCTTGTTCCAACACTTCAAATGTGTTGAAACAATAGTAATGGAAGAGTTTGAGTCCAATTACGAGGTCCGGTTGCGAAAAAGTCACAAGTTATAGGCTTCGGAAAGTAACACACAAACTGAATCCAATTTGAGACGTTGACGCACGAATAGAGCTAACATGTTTCGACTATCCCGAATCTTGTTCCAACAATCAAATGTGTTGAAACAATAGTAATGGAAGAGTTTGAGTCCAATTATGAGGTCCAGTTGCGAAAAAGTCACAAGTTATAGGCTTCGGAATGTAACACACAAACTGAGTCCAATTACACACATTGACGCACGGATGGAGCTAACTTGCTTCGACTGCCCCGAAATCTTGTTCCAACACTTCAAATATGTTGAAACAATAGTAATGGAAGAATTCGAGTCTAATTACGATGTCCGGTTGCGAAAAAGTCACAAGTTATAGGCTTCAGAATGTAACACACAAACTGAGTCCAATTAAAAAAATTGACGCACGGATGGAGCTAACTTGTTTCGACTGCCCCGAATCATCTTCCAACACTTCAAATGTGTTGAAACAATAGTAATGGAAGACTTTGAGTCCAATTACGAGGTCCGGTTGCGAAAAAGTCACAAGTTATAGGATTCTGAATGTAACACACAAACTGAGTCCAATTTGAGACGTTGACGCACGGATGGAGCTAATTTGTTTCGACTGTCCCGAATCTTGTTCCAACACTTTAAATGTGTTGAAACAATAGTAATGGAAGAGTTTGAGTCCAATTATGAGGTCCGATTGCGAAAAAGTCACAAGTTATAGGCTTCGGAATGTAACATACAAACTGAGTCCAATTTGAGACGTTGACGCACGGATGGAGCTAACTTGTCTCGACTGTCCCGAATCTTGTTCCAACACTTTAAATGTGTTGAAAAAATAGTAATGGAAGAGTTTGAGTCCAATTACGAGGTCCGTTTGCGAAAAAGTCACAAGTTATAGGCTTCGGAATGTAACACACAAACTGAATCCAATTTGAGACGTTGACGCACGAATGGAGCTAACATGTTTCGACTATCCCGAATCTTGTTCCAACATTCAAATGTGTTGAAACAATAGTAATGGAAGAGTTTGAGTCCAATTATGAGGTCCGGTTGTGAAAAAGTCACAAGTTATAGGCTTCGACTCACAAACTGAGCCCAATTTGTGACGTTGACGCACGGATGGAGCTAATTTATTTCGACTGACCCCAATCTTGTTCCAACGCTTCAAATGTTTTGAAACAATAGTAATGGAAGAGTTTGAGTAAAATTATGAGGTCCGGTTGCGACAAAGTCACAATTTATAGGCTTCGGAATGTAACACACAAACTGAGCCCAATTTGTGACGTTGACGCACGGATGGAGCTAATTTGTTTCGACTGTCCGGAATCTTGTTCCAACACTTGAAATGTTTTGAAACAATAGTAATGGAAGAGTTTGAGTAAAATTATGAGGTCCGGTTGCGACAAAGTCACAAATTATAGGCTTCGGAATGTAACACACAAACTGAGTCCATTTTGAGACGTTGACGCACGGATGGACCTAACTTGTTTCGACTGTCACGAATCTTGTTCCAACACTTCAAATGTGTTGAAACAATAGTAATGGAAGAGTTGAGCCCAATTACGAGGTCCGGTTGCGAAAAAGTCACAAGTTATAGGCTTCGGAATGTAACACACAAACTGAATCCAATTTGAGACGTTGACGCACGAATAGAGCTAACATGTTTCGACTGTCCCGAATCTTGTTCCTACATTCAAATGTGTTGAAACAATAGTAATGGAAGAGTTTGAGTCCAATTATGAGGTCCAGTTGCGAAAAAGTCACAAGTTATAGGCTTCGGAATGTAACACACAAACTGAGTCCAATTAAACACATTGACGCACGGATGGAGCTAACTTGCTTCGACTGCCCCGAATCTTGTTCCAACACTTCAAATATGTTGAAACAATAGTAATGGAATAATTCGAGTCTAATTACGATGTCCGGTTGCGAAAAAGTCACAAGTTATAGGCTTCAGAATGTAACACACAAACTGAGTCCAATTAAAGAAATTGACGCCCGGATGGAGCTAACTTGTTTCGACTGCCCTGAATCTTCTTCCAACACTTCAAATGTGTTGAAACAACAGTAATGGAAGAGTTTGAGTCCAATTACGAGGTCCGGTTGCGAAAAAGTCACAAGTTATAGGATTCTGAATGTAACACACAAACTGAGTCCAATTTGAGACGTTGACGCACGGATGAAGCTAACTTGTTTCGACTGTCCCGAATCTTGTTCCAACACTTTAAATGTGTTGAAACAATAGTAATGGAAGAGTTTGAGTCCAATTACGAGGTCCGATTGCGAAAAAGTCACAAGTTATAGGCTTCGGAATGTAACACACAAACTGAGTCCAATTTGAGACGTCGACGCACGGATGGAGCTAACTTGTTTCGACTGTCCCGAATCTTGTTCCAACACTTTAAATGTGTTGAAACAATAGTAATGGAAGAGTTTGAGTCCAATTACGAGGTCCGGTTGCGAAAAAGTCACAAGTTATAGGCTTCGGAATGTAACTCACAAACTGAGCCCAATTTGTGACGTTGACGCACGGATGGAGCTAATTTGTTTTGACTGACCCGAATCTTGTTCCAACGCTTCAAATGTTTTGAAACAATAGTAATGGAAGAGTTTGAGTAAAATTATGAGGTCCGGTTGCGACAAAGTCACAATTTATAGGCTTCGGAATGTAACACACAAACTGAGCCCAATTTGTGACGTTGACGCACGGATGGAGCTCATTTGTTTCGACTGTCCCGAATCTTGTTCCAACACTTGAAATGTTTTGAAACAATAGTAATGGAAGAGTTTGAGTAAAATTATGAGGTCCGGTTGCGACAAAGTCACAATTTATAGGCTTCGGAATGTAACACACAAACTGAGTCCATTTTGAGACATTGACGCACGGATGGACCTAACTTGTTTCGACTGTCACGAATCTTGTTCCAACACTTCAAATGTGTTGAAACAATAGTAATGGAAGAGTTTGAGTCCAATTACGAGGTCCGGTTGCGAAAAAGTCACAAGTTATAGGCTTCGGAATGTAACACACAAACTGAATCCAATTTGAGACGTTGACGCACGAATAGAGCTAACATGTTTCGACTATCCCGAATCTTGTTCCAACATTCAAATGTGTTGAAACAATAGTAATGGAAGAGTTTGAGTCCAATTATGAGGTCCAGTTGCGAAAAAGTCACAAGTTATAGGCTTCGGAATGTAACACACAAACTGAGTCCAATTAAACACATTGACGCACGGATGGAGCTAACTTGCTTCGACTTCCCCGAATCTTGTTCCAACACTTCAAATATGTTGAAACAATAGTAATGGAAGAATTCGAGTCTAATTACGATGTCCGGTTGCGAAAAAGTCACAAGTTATAGGCTTCAGAATGTAACACACAAACTGAGTCCAATTAAAAAAATTGACGCACGGATGGAGCTAACTTGTTTCGACTGCCCCGAATCATCTTCCAACACTTCAAATGTGTTGAAACAATAGTAATGGAAGAGTTTGAGTCCAATTACGAGGTCCGGTTGCGAAAAAGTCACAAGTTATAGGATTCTGAATGTAACACACAAACTGAGTCCAATTTGAGACGTTGACGCACGGATGGAGCTAACTTGTTTCGACTGTCCCGAATCTTGTTCCAACACTTTAAATGTGTTGAACAATAGTAATGGAAGAGTTTGAGTCCAATTATGAGGTCCGATTGCGAAAAAGTCACAAGTTATAGGCTTCGGAATGTAACATACAAACTGAGTCCAATTTGAGACGTTGACGCACGGATGGAGCTAACTTGTTTCGACTGTCCCGAATCTTGTTCCAACACTTTAAATGTGTTGAAAATATAGTAATGGAAGAGTTTGAGTCCAATTACGAGGTCCGTTTGCGAAAAAGTCACAAGTTATAGGCTTCGGAATGTAACACACAAACTGAATCCAATTTGAGACGTTGACGCACGAATGGAGCTAACATGTTTCGACTATCCCGAATCTTGTTCCAACATTCAAATGTGTTGAAACAATAGTAATGGAAGAGTTTGAGTCCAATTATGAGGTCCGGTTGTGAAAAAGTCACAAGTTATAGGCTTCGGAATGTAACACACAAACTGAGTCCAATTAAACACATTGACGCACGGATGGAGCTAACTTGTTTCGACTGCCCCGAATCTTGTTCCAACACTGCAAATGTGTTGAAACAATAGTAATGGAAGAATTCGAGTTTAATTACGAGGTCCGGTTGCGAAAAAGTCATAAATTATAGGCTTCAGATTGTAACACACAAACTGAGTCCAATTTGAGACGTTGACGCACGGATGGAGCTAACTTGTTTCGACTGTCCCAAATATTGTTCCAACACTTCAAATCTGTTGAAACAATAGTAATGGAAGAGTTTGAGTCTAATTATAAGGTCCGGTTGCGAAAAAGTCACAAGTTATATACTTCGGAATGGAACACAAACTGTGTCCAATTTGAGACATTGACGAACGGATGGAGCTAACTTGTTTCGACTGTCCGAATCTTGTTCCAACACTTCAAATCTGTTGAAACAATAGTAATGGAGGAGTTTGAGTCCAATTACGTGGTCCGATTTCGAAAAAGTCAATAATTATAGGCTTACGAATGAAAAACACAAACTGATTCCAATTAGAAATATTGACGAACGAATAGAGCAAACTTGTTCCGCCTGTCCCGAATCTTCTTCTAATACTTCAAATGTGTTGAAAAAATAATAATGGAAGAGTTTGAGTCCAATTACGAGGTCCGGTTGCGAAAAAGTCACAAGTTATAGGCTTCGGAATGTAACACACAAACTGAGTCCAATTTGAGACGTTGACGCACGGACGGAGCTAACTTATTTCGACTGTCCCGAATCTTGTTCCAACACTTCAAATGTGTTGAACCAATAGTAATGGAAGAGTTTGTGTCCAATTACGAGGTCCGATTGCGAAAAAATTACAAGCTATAGGCTTCTGAATGTAACACACAAACTTAGTCCAATTAATGACATTGACGCACGGATGGAGCCAACTTCTTTCGACTGCTCCTAATCTTGTTCCAACACTTCAAATGTGTTGAAACAATAGTAATGGAAGAGTATGAGTCTGATTACGAGGTCCGGTTGCGAAAAAGTCACAAGTTATAGGCTTCGGAATGTAAGTCACAAACTGAGCCCTTTTTTTGACGTTGACGCACGGATGGAGCTAATTTGTTTCGTCTGTCCCGAATCTTGTTCCAACACTTGAAATGTTTTGAAACAATAGTAATGGAAGTGTTTGAGTAAAATTATGAGGCCCGGTTGCGACAAACTCACAATTTATAGGCTTCGGAATGTAACACACAAACTGAGTCCAATTAAACAAATTGACGCCCGGATGGAGCTAACTTGTTTCGACTGCCCCGAATCTTCTTCCAACACTTCAAATGTGTTGAAACAATAGTAATGGAAGAGTTTGAGTCCAATTACGAGGTCCGGTTGCGAAAAAGTCACAAGTTATAGGATTCTGAATGTAACACACAAACTGAGTCCAATTTGAGACGTTGACGCACGGATGGAGCTAACTTGTTTCGACTGTCCCGAATCTTGTTCCAACACTTTAAATGTGTTGAAACAATTGTAATGGAAGAGTTTGAGTCCAATTACGAGGTCCGATTGCAAAAAAGTCACAAGTTATAGGCTTCGGAATGTAACACACAAACTGAGTCCAATTTGAGACGTTGACGCACGGATGGAGCTAACTTGTTTCGACTGTCCCGAATCTTGTTCCAACACTTTAAATGTGTTGAAACAATAGTAATGGAAGAGTTTGAGTCCAATTACGAGGTCCGATTGCAAAAAAGTCACAAGTTATAGGCTTCGGAATGTAACACACAAACTGAGTCCAATTTGAGACGTTGACGCACGGATGGAGCTAACTTGTTTCGACTGTCCCGAATCTTGTTCCAACACTTTAAATGTGTTGAAAAAATAGTAATGGAAGAGTTTGAGTCCAATTACGAGGTCCAGTTGCGAAAAAGTCACAAGTTATAGGCTTCGGAATGTAACACACAAACTGAATCCAATTTGAGACGTTGACGCACGAATGGAGCTAACATGTTTCGACTATCCCGAATCTTGTTCCAACATTCAAATGTGTTGAAACAATAGTAATGGAAGAGTTTGAGTCCAATTATGAGGTCCGGTTGTGAAAAAGTCACAAGTTATAGGCTTCGGAATGTAACTCACAAACTGAGCCCAATTTGTGACGTTGACGCACGGATGGAGCTAATTTATTTCGACTGACCCCAATCTTGTTCCAACGCTTCAAATGTTTTGAAACAATTGTAATGGAAGAGTTTGAGTAAAATTATGAGGTCCGGTTGCGACAAAGTCACAATTTATAGGCTTCGGAATGTAACACACAAACTGAGCCCAATTTGTGACGTTGACGCACGGATGGAGTAATTTGTTTCGACTGTCCCGAATCTTGTTCCAACACTTGAAATGTTTTGAAACAATAGTAATGGAAGAGTTTGAGTAAAATTATGAGGTCCGGTTGCGACAAAGTCACAAATTATAGGCTTCGGAATGTAACACACAAACTGAGTCCATTTTGAGACGTTGACGCACGGATGGACCTAACTTGTTTCGACTGTCACGAATCTTGTTCCAACACTTCAAATGTGTTGAAACAATAGTAATGGAAGAGTTTGAGTCCAATTACGAGGTCCGGTTGCGAAAAAGTCACAAGTTATAGGCTTCGGAATGTAACACACAAACTGAATCCAATTTGAGACGTTGACGCACGAATAGAGCTAACATGTTTCGACTGTCCCGAATCTTGTTCCAACATTCAAATGTGTTGAAACAATAGTAATGGAAGAGTTTGAGTCCAATTATGAGGTCCGGTTGCGAAAAAGTCACAAGTTATAGGCTTCGGAATGTAACACACAAACTGAGTCCAATTAAACACATTGACGCACGGATGGAGCTAACTTGCTTCGACTGCCCCGAATCTTGTTCCAACACTTCAAATATGTTGAAACAATAGTAATGGAATAATTCGAGTCTAATTACGATGTCCGGTTGCGAAAAAGTCACAAGTTATAGGCTTCAGAATGTAACACACAAACTGAGTCCAATTAAAGAAATTGACGCCCGGATGGAGCTAACTTGTTTCGACTGCCCCGAATCTTCTTCCAACACTTCAAATGTGTTGAAACAACAGTAATGGAAGAGTTTGAGTCCAATTACGAGGTCCGGTTGAGAAAAAGTCACAAGTTATAGGATTCTGAATGTAACACACAAACTGAGTCCAATTAAAGAAATTGGCGCCCGGATGGAGCTAACTTGTTTCGACTGCCCCGAATCTTCTTCCAACACTTCAAATGTGTTGAAACAACAGTAATGGAAGAGTTTGAGTCCAATTACGAGGTCCGGTTGCGAAAAAGTCACAAGTTATAGGATTCTGAATGTAACACACAAACTGAGTCCAATTTGAGACGTTGACGCACGGATGAAGCTAACTTGTTTCGACTGTCCCGAATCTTGTTCCAACACTTTAAATGTGTTGAAACAATAGTAATGGAAGAGTTTGAGTCCAATTACGAGGTCCGATTGCGAAAAAGTCACAAGTTATAGGCTTCGGAATGTAACACACAAACTGAGTCCAATTTGAGACGTTGACGCACGGATGGAGCTAACTTGTTTCGACTGTCCCGAATCTTGTTCCAACACTTTAAATGTGTTGAAACAATAGTAATGGAAGAGTTTGAGTCCAATTACGAGGTCCGGTTGCGAAAAAGTCACAAGTTATAGGCTTCGGAATGTAACTCACAAACTGAGCCCAATTTGTGACGTTGACGCACGGATGGAGCTAATTTGTTTTGACTGACCCGAATCTTGTTCCAACGCTTCAAATGTTTTGAAACAATAGTAATGGAAGAGTTTGAGTAAAATTATGAGGTCCGGTTGCGACAAAGTCACAATTTATAGGCTTCGGAATGTAACACACAAACTGAGCCCAATTTGTGACGTTGACGCACGGATGGAGATAATTTGTTTCGACTGTCCCGAATCTTGTTCCAACACTTGAAATGTTTTGAAACAATAGTAATGGAAGAGTTTGAGTAAAATTATGAGGTCCGGTTGCGACAAAGTCACAATTTATAGGCTTCGGAATGTAACACACAAACTGAGCCCAATTTGTGACGTTGACGCACGGATGGAGATAATTTGTTTCGACTGTCCCGAATCTTGTTCCAACACTTGAAATGTTTTGAAACAATAGTAATGGAAGAGTTTGAGTAAAATTATGAGGTCCGGTTGCGACAAAGTCACAATTTATAGGCTTCGGAATGTAACACACAAACTGAGTCCATTTTGAGACATTGACGCACGGATGGACCTAACTTGTTTCGACTGTCACGAATCTTGTTCCAACACTTCAAATGTGTTGAAACAATAGTAATGGAAGAGTTTGAGTCCAATTACGAGGTCCGGTTGCGAAAAAGTCACAAGTTATAGGCTTCGGAATGTAACACACAAACTGAATCCAATTTGAGACGTTGACGCACGAATAGAGCTAACATGTTTCGACTATCCCGAAACTTGTTCCAACACTTCAAATATGTTGAAACAATAGTAATGGAAGAATTCGAGTCTAATTACGATGTCCGGTTGCGAAAAAGTCACAAGTTATAGGCTTCAGAATGTAACACACAAACTGAGTCCAATTAAAAAAATTGACGCACGGATGGAGCTAACTTGTTTCGACTGCCCCGAATCATCTTCCAACACTTCAAATGTGTTGAAACAATAGTAATGGAAGAGTTTGAGTCCAATTACGAGGTCCGGTTGCGAAAAAGTCACAAGTTATATGATTCTGAATGTAACACACAAACTGAGTCCAATTTGAGACGTTGACGCACGGATGGAGCTAACTTGTTTCGACTGTCCCGAATCTTGTTCCAACACTTTAAATGTGTTGGAACAATAGTAATGGAAGAGTTTGAGTCCAATTATGAGGTCCGATTGCGAAAAAGTCACAAGTTATAGGCTTCGGAATATAACATACAAACTGAGTCCAATTTGAGACGTTGACGCACGGATGGAGCTAACTTGTTTCGACTGTCCCGAATCTTGTTCCAACACTTTAAATGTGTTGAAAATATAGTAATGGAAGAGTTTGAGTCCAATTACGAGGTCCGTTTGCGAAAAAGTCACAAGTTATAGGCTTCGGAATGTAACACACAAACTGAATCCAATTTGAGACGTTGACGCACGAATGGAGCTAACATGTTTCGACTATCCCGAATCTTGTTCCAACATTCAAATGTGTTGAAACAATAGTAATGGAAGAGTTTGAGTCCAATTATGAGGTCCGGTTGTGAAAAAGTCACAAGTTATAGGCTTCGGAATGTAACACACAAACTGAGTCCAATTAAACACATTGACGCACGGATGGAGCTAACTTGTTTCGACTGCCCCGAATCTTGTTCCAACACTGCAAATGTGTTGAAACAATAGTAATGGAAGAATTCGAGTTTAATTACGAGGTCCGGTTGCGAAAAAGTCATAAATTATAGGCTTCAGATTGTAACACACAAACTGAGTCCAATTTGAGACGTTGACGCACGGATGGAGCTAACTTGTTTCGACTGTCCCAAATATTGTTCCAACACTTCAAATCTGTTGAAACAATAGTAATGGAAGAGTTTGAGTCTAATTATAAGGTCCGGTTGCGAAAAAGTCACAAGTTATATACTTCGGAATGGAACACAAACTGTGTCCAATTTGAGACATTGACGAACGGATGGAGCTAACTTGTTTCGACTGTCCGAATCTTGTTCCAACACTTCAAATCTGTTGAAACAATAGTAATGGAGGAGTTTGAGTCCAATTACGTGGTCCGATTTCGAAAAAGTCAATAATTATAGGCTTACGAATGAAAAACACAAACTGATTCCAATTAGAAATATTGACGAACGAATAGAGCAAACTTGTTCCGCCTGTCCCGAATCTTCTTCTAATACTTCAAATGTGTTGAAAAAATAATAATGGAAGAGTTTGAGTCCAATTACGAGGTCCGGTTGCGAAAAAGTCACAAGTTATAGGCTTCGGAATGTAACACACAAACTGAGTCCAATTTGAGACGTTGACGCACGGACGGAGCTAACTTATTTCGACTGTCCCGAATCTTGTTCCAACACTTCAAATGTGTTGAACCAATAGTAATGGAAGAGTTTGTGTCCAATTACGAGGTCCGATTGCGAAAAAATTACAAGTTATAGGCTTCTGAATGTAACACACAAACTTAGTCCAATTAATGACATTGACGCACGGATGGAGCCAACTTCTTTCGACTGCTCCTAATCTTGTTCCAACACTTCAAATGTGTTGAAACAATAGTAATGGAAGAGTATGAGTCCGATTACGAGGTCCGGTTGCGAAAAAGTCACAAGTTATAGGCTTCGGAATGTAACTCACAAACTGAGCCCTTTTTTTGACGTTGACGCACGGATGGAGCTAATTTGTTTCGTCTGTCCCGAATCTTGTTCCAACACTTGAAATGTTTTGAAACAATAGTAATGGAAGTGTTTGAGTAAAATTATGAGGCCCGGTTGCGACAAAGTCACAATTTATAGGCTTCGGAATGTAACACACAAACTGAGTCCAATTAAAGAAATTGACGCCCGGATGGAGCTAACTTGTTTCGACTGCCCCGAATCTTCTTCCAACACTTCAAATGTGTTGAAACAATAGTAATGGAAGAGTTTGAGTCCAATTACGAGGTCCGGTTGCGAAAAAGTCACAAGTTATAGGATTCTGAATGTAACACACAAACTGAGTCCAATTTGAGACGTTGACGCACGGATGGAGCTAACTTGTTTCGACTGTCCCGAATCTTGTTCCAACACTTTAAATGTGTTGAAACAATAGTAATGGAAGAGTTTGAGTCCAATTACGAGGTCCGATTGCAAAAAAGTCACAAGTTATAGGCTTCGGAATGTAACACACAAACTGAGTCCAATTTGAGACGTTGACGCACGGATGGAGCTAACTTGTTTCGACTGTCCCGAATCTTGTTCCAACACTTTAAATGTGTTGAAAAAATAGTAATGGAAGAGTTTGAGTCCAATTACGAGGTCCAGTTACGAAAAAGTCACAAGTTATAGGCTTCGGAATGTAACACACAAACTGAATCAAATTTGAGACGTTGACGCACGAATGGAGCTAACATGTTTCGACTATCCCGAATCTTGTTCCAACATTCAAATGTGTTGAAACAATAGTAATGGAAGAGTTTGAGTCCAATTATGAGGTCCGGTTGTGAAAAAGTCACAAGTTATAGGCTTCGGAATGTAACTCACAAACTGAGCCCAATTTGTGACGTTGACGCACGGATGGAGCTAATTTATTTCGAGTGACCCCAATCTTGTTCCAACGCTTCAAATGTTTTGAAACAATTGTAATGGAAGAGTTTGAGTAAAATTATGAGGTCCGGTTGCGACAAAGTCACAATTTATAGGCTTCGGAATGTAACACACAAACTGAGCCCAATTTGTGACGTTGACGCACGGATGGAGCTAATTTGTTTCGACTGTCCCGAATCTTGTTCCAACACTTGAAATGTTTTGAAACAATAGTAATGGAAGAGTTTGAGTAAAATTATGAGGTCCGGTTGCGACAAAGTCACAAATTATAGGCTTCGGAATGTAACACACAAACTGAGTCCATTTTGAGACGTTGACGCACGGATGGACCTAACTTGTTTCGACTGTCACGAATCTTGTTCCAACACTTCAAATGTGTTGAAACAATAGTAATGGAAGAGTTTGAGTCCAATTACGAGGTCCGGTTGCGAAAAAGTCACAAGTTATAGGCTTCGGAATGTAACACACAAACTGAATCCAATTTGAGACGTTGACGCACGAATAGAGCTAACATGTTTCGACTGTCCCGAATCTTGTTCCAACATTCAAATGTGTTGAAACAATAGTAATGGAAGAGTTTGAGTCCAATTATGAGGTCCGGTTACGAAAAAGTCACAAGTTATAGGCTTCGGAATGTAACACACAAACTGAGTCCAATTAAACACATTGACGCACGGATGGAGCTAACTTGCTTCGACTGCCCCGAATCTTGTTCCAACACTTCAAATATGTTGAAACAATAGTAATGGAATAATTCGAGTCTAATTACGATGTCCGGTTGCGAAAAAGTCACAAGTTATAGGCTTCAGAATGTAACACACAAACTGAGTCCAATTAAAGAAATTGACGCCCGGATGGAGCTAACTTGTTTCGACTGCCCCGAATCTTCTTCCAACACTTCAAATGTGTTGAAACAACAGTAATGGAAGAGTTTGAGTCCAATTACGAGGTCCGGTTGCGAAAAAGTCACAAGTTATAGGCTTCGGAATGTAACACACAAACTGAATCCAATTTGAGACGTTGACGCACGAATAGAGCTAACATGTTTCGACTGTCCCGAATCTTGTTCCAACATTCAAATGTGTTGAAACAATAGTAATGGAAGAGTTTGAGTCCAATTATGAGGTCCGGTTGCGAAAAAGTCACAAGTTATAGGCTTCGGAATGTAACACACAAACTGAGTCCAATTAAACACATTGACGCACGGATGGAGCTAACTTGCTTCGACTGCCCCGAATCTTGTTCCAACACTTCAAATATGTTGAAACAATAGTAATGGAATAATTCGAGTCTAATTACGATGTCCGGTTGCGAAAAAGTCACAAGTTATAGGCTTCAGAATGTAACACACAAACTGAGTCCAATTAAAGAAATTGACGCCCGGATGGAGCTAACTTGTTTCGACTGCCCCGAATCTTCTTCCAACACTTCAAATGTGTTGAAACAACAGTAATGGAAGAGTTTGAGTCCAATTACGAGGTCCGGTTGCGAAAAAGTCACAAGTTATAGGATTCTGAATGTAACACACAAACTGAGTCCAATTAAAGAAATTGACGCCCGGATGGAGCTAACTTGTTTCGACTGCCCCGAATCTTCTTCCAACACTTCAAATGTGTTGAAACAACAGTAATGGAAGAGTTTGAGTCCAATTACGAGGTCCGGTTGCGAAAAAGTCACAAGTTATAGGATTCTGAATGTAACACACAAACTGAGTCCAATTAAAGAAATTGACGCCCGGATGGAGCTAACTTGTTTCGACTGCCCCGAATCTTCTTCCAACACTTCAAATGTGTTGAAACAACAGTAATGGAAGAGTTTGAGTCCAATTACGAGGTCCGGTTGCGAAAAAGTCCCAAGTTATAGGATTCTGAATGTAACACACAAACTGAGTCCAATTTGAGACGTTGACGCACGGATGAAGCTAACTTGTTTCGACTGTCCCGAATCTTGTTCCAACACTTTAAATGTGTTGAAACAATAGTAATGGAAGAGTTTGAGTCCAATTACGAGGTCCGATTGCGAAAAAGTCACAAGTTATAGGCTTCGGAATGTAACACACAAACTGAGTCCAATTTGAGACGTTGACGCACGGATGGAGCTAACTTGTTTCGACTGTCCCGAATCTTGTTCCAACACTTTAAATGTGTTGAAACAATAGTAATGGAAGAGTTTGAGTCCAATTACGAGGTCCGGTTGCGAAAAAGTCACAAGTTATAGGCTTCGGAATGTAAGTCACAAACTGAGCCCAATTTGTGACGTTGACGCACGGATGGAGCTAATTTGTTTTGACTGACCCGAATCTTGTTCCAACGCTTCAAATGTTTTGAAACAATAGTAATGGAAGAGTTTGAGTAAAATTATGAGGTCCGGTTGCGACAAAGTCACAATTTATAGGCTTCGGAATGTAACACACAAACTGAGCCCAATTTGTGACGTTGACGCACGGATGGAGATAATTTGTTGCGACTGTCCCGAATCTTGTTCCAACACTTGAAATGTTTTGAAACAATAGTAATGGAAGAGTTTGAGTAAAATTATGAGGTCCGGTTGCGACAAAGTCACAATTTATAGGCTTCGGAATGTAACACACAAACTGAGTCCAATTAAAGAAATTGACGCCCGGATGGAGCTAACTTGTTTCGACTGCCCCGAATCTTCTTCCAACACTTCAAATGTGTTGAAACAATAGTAATGGAAGAGTTTGAGTCCAATTACGAGGTCCGGTTGCGAAAAAGTCACAAGTTATAGGATTCTGAATGTAACACACAAACTGAGTCCAATTTGAGACGTTGACGCACGGATGGAGCTAACTTGTTTCGACTGTCCCGAATCTTGTTCCAACACTTTAAATGTGTTGAAACAATAGTAATGGAAGAGTTTGAGTCCAATTACGAGGTCCGATTGCAAAAAAGTCACAAGTTATAGGCTTCGGAATGTAACACACAAACTGAGTCCAATTTGAGACGTTGACGCACGGATGGAGCTAACTTGTTTCGACTGTCCCGAATCTTGTTCCAACACTTTAAATGTGTTGAAAAAATAGTAATGGAAGAGTTTGAGTCCAATTACGAGGTCCAGTTGCGAAAAAGTCACAAGTTATAGGCTTCGGAATGTAACACACAAACTGAATCAAATTTGAGACGTTGACGCACGAATGGAGCTAACATGTTTCGACTATCCCGAATCTTGTTCCAACATTCAAATGTGTTGAAACAATAGTAATGGAAGAGTTTGAGTCCAATTATGAGGTCCGGTTGTGAAAAAGTCACAAGTTATAGGCTTCGGAATGTAACTCACAAACTGAGCCCAATTTGTGACGTTGACGCACGGATGGAGCTAATTTATTTCGAGTGACCCCAATCTTGTTCCAACGCTTCAAATGTTTTGAAACAATTGTAATGGAAGAGTTTGAGTAAAATTATGAGGTCCGGTTGCGACAAAGTCACAATTTATAGGCTTCGGAATGTAACACACAAACTGAGCCCAATTTGTGACGTTGACGCACGGATGGAGCTAATTTGTTTCGACTGTCCCGAATCTTGTTCCAACACTTGAAATGTTTTGAAACAATAGTAATGGAAGAGTTTGAGTAAAATTATGAGGTCCGGTTGCGACAAAGTCACAAATTATAGGCTTCGGAATGTAACACACAAACTGAGTCCATTTTGAGACGTTGACGCACGGATGGACCTAACTTGTTTCGACTGTCACGAATCTTGTTCCAACACTTCAAATGTGTTGAAACAATAGTAATGGAAGAGTTTGAGTCCAATTACGAGGTCCGGTTGCGAAAAAGTCACAAGTTATAGGCTTCGGAATGTAACACACAAACTGAATCCAATTTGAGACGTTGACGCACGAATAGAGCTAACATGTTTCGACTGTCCCGAATCTTGTTCCAACATTCAAATGTGTTGAAACAATAGTAATGGAAGAGTTTGAGTCCAATTATGAGGTCCGGTTGCGAAAAAGTCACAAGTTATAGGCTTCGGAATGTAACACACAAACTGAGTCCAATTAAACACATTGACGCACGGATGGAGCTAACTTGCTTCGACTGCCCCGAATCTTGTTCCAACACTTCAAATATGTTGAAACAATAGTAATGGAATAATTCGAGTCTAATTACGATGTCCGGTTGCGAAAAAGTCACAAGTTATAGGCTTCAGAATGTAACACACAAACTGAGTCCAATTAAAGAAATTGACGCCCGGATGGAGCTAACTTGTTTCGACTGCCCCGAATCTTCTTCCAACACTTCAAATGTGTTGAAACAACAGTAATGGAAGAGTTTGAGTCCAATTACGAGGTCCGGTTGCGAAAAAGTCACAAGTTATAGGCTTCGGAATGTAACACACAAACTGAATCCAATTTGAGACGTTGACGCACGAATAGAGCTAACATGTTTCGACTGTCCCGAATCTTGTTCCAACATTCAAATGTGTTGAAATAATAGTAATGGAAGAGTTTGAGTCCAATTATGAGGTCCGGTTGCGAAAAAGTCACAAGTTATAGGCTTCGGAATGTAACACACAAACTGAGTCCAATTAAACACATTGACGCACGGATGGAGCTAACTTGCTTCGACTGCCCCGAATCTTGTTCCAACACTTCAAATATGTTGAAACAATAGTAATGGAATAATTCGAGTCTAATTACGATGTCCGGTTGCGAAAAAGTCACAAGTTATAGGCTTCAGAATGTAACACACAAACTGAGTCCAATTAAAGAAATTGACGGCCGGATGGAGCTAACTTGTTTCGACTGCCCCGAATCTTCTTCCAACACTTCAAATGTGTTGAAACAACAGTAATGGAAGAGTTTGAGTCCAATTACGAGGTCCGGTTGCGAAAAAGTCACAAGTTATAGGATTCTGAATGTAACACACAAACTGAGTCCAATTAAAGAAATTGACGCCCGGATGGAGCTAACTTGTTTCGACTGCCCCGAATCTTCTTCCAACACTTCAAATGTGTTGAAACAACAGTAATGGAAGAGTTTGAGTCCAATTACGAGGTCCGGTTGCGAAAAAGTCACAAGTTATAGGATTCTGAATGTAACACACAAACTGAGCCCAATTTGTGACGTTGACGCACGGATGGAGCTAATTTGTTTCGACTGTCCCGAATCTTGTTCCAACACTTGAAATGTTTTGAAACAATAGTAATGGAAGAGTTTGAGTAAAATTATGAGGTCCGGTTGCGACAAAGTCACAAATTATAGGCTTCGGAATGTAACACACAAACTGAGTCCATTTTGAGACGTTGACGCACGGATGGACCTAACTTGTTTCGACTGTCACGAATCTTGTTCCAACACTTCAAATGTGTTGAAACAATAGTAATGGAAGAGTTTGAGTCCAATTACGAGGTCCGGTTGCGAAAAAGTCACAAGTTATAGGCTTCGGAATGTAACACACAAACTGAATCCAATTTGAGACGTTGACGCACGAATAGAGCTAACATGTTTCGACTGTCCCGAATCTTGTTCCAACATTCAAATGTGTTGAAACAATAGTAATGGAAGAGTTTGAGTCCAATTATGAGGTCCGGTTGCGAAAAAGTCACAAGTTATAGGCTTCGGAATGTAACACACAAACTGAGTCCAATTAAACACATTGACGCACGGATGGAGCTAACTTGCTTCGACTGCCCCGAATCTTGTTCCAACACTTCAAATATGTTGAAACAATAGTAATGGAATAATTCGAGTCTAATTACGATGTCCGGTTGCGAAAAAGTCACAAGTTATAGGCTTCAGAATGTAACACACAAACTGAGTCCAATTAAAGAAATTGACGCCCGGATGGAGCTAACTTGTTTCGACTGCCCCGAATCTTCTTCCAACACTTCAAATGTGTTGAAACAACAGTAATGGAAGAGTTTGAGTCCAATTACGAGGTCCGGTTGCGAAAAAGTCACAAGTTATAGGCTTCGGAATGTAACACACAAACTGAATCCAATTTGAGACGTTGACGCACGAATAGAGCTAACATGTTTCGACTGTCCCGAATCTTGTTCCAACATTCAAATGTGTTGAAATAATAGTAATGGAAGAGTTTGAGTCCAATTATGAGGTCCGGTTGCGAAAAAGTCACAAGTTATAGGCTTCGGAATGTAACACACAAACTGAGTCCAATTAAACACATTGACGCACGGATGGAGCTAACTTGCTTCGACTGCCCCGAATCTTGTTCCAACACTTCAAATATGTTGAAACAATAGTAATGGAATAATTCGAGTCTAATTACGATGTCCGGTTGCGAAAAAGTCACAAGTTATAGGCTTCAGAATGTAACACACAAACTGAGTCCAATTAAAGAAATTGACGGCCGGATGGAGCTAACTTGTTTCGACTGCCCCGAATCTTCTTCCAACACTTCAAATGTGTTGAAACAACAGTAATGGAAGAGTTTGAGTCCAATTACGAGGTCCGGTTGCGAAAAAGTCACAAGTTATAGGATTCTGAATGTAACACACAAACTGAGTCCAATTAAAGAAATTGACGCCCGGATGGAGCTAACTTGTTTCGACTGCCCCGAATCTTCTTCCAACACTTCAAATGTGTTGAAACAACAGTAATGGAAGAGTTTGAGTCCAATTACGAGGTCCGGTTGCGAAAAAGTCACAAGTTATAGGATTCTGAATGTAACACACAAACTGAGTCCAATTTGAGACGTTGACGCACGGATGAAGCTAACTTGTTTCGACTGTCCCGAATCTTGTTCCAACACTTTAAATGTGTTGAAACAATAGTAATGGAAGAGTTTGAGTCCAATTACGAGGTCCGATTGCGAAAAAGTCACAAGTTATAGGCTTCGGAATGTAACACACAAACTGAGTCCAATTTGAGACGTTGACGCACGGATGGAGCTAACTTGTTTCGACTGTCCCGAATCTTGTTCCAACACTTTAAATGTGTTGAAACAATAGTAATGGAAGAGTTTGAGTCCAATTACGAGGTCCGGTTGCGAAAAAGTCACAAGTTATAGGCTTCGGAATGTAACTCACAAACTGAGCCCAATTTGTGACGTTGACGCACGGATGGAGCTAATTTGTTTTGACTGATCCGAATCTTGTTCCAACGCTTCAAATGTTTTGAAACAATTGTAATGGAAGAGTTTGAGTAAAATTATGAGGTCCGGTTGCGACAAAGTCACAATTTATAGGCTTCGGAATGTAACACACAAACTGAGCCCAATTTGTGACGTTGACGCACGGATGGAGATAATTTGTTGCGACTGTCCCGAATCTTGTTCCAACACTTGAAATGTTTTGAAACAATAGTAATGGAAGAGTTTGAGTAAAATTATGAGGTCCGGTTGCGACAAAGTCACAATTTATAGGCTTGGGAATGTAACACACAAACTGAGTCCATTTTGAGACGTTGACGCACGGATGGACCTAACTTGTTTCGACTGTCACGAATCTTGTTCCAACACTTCAAATGTGTTGAAACAATAGTAATGGAAGAGTTTGAGTCCAATTACGAGGTCCGGTTGCGAAAAAGTCACAAGTTATAGGCTTCGGAATGTAACACACAAACTGAATCCAATTTGAGACGTTGACGCACGAATAGAGCTAACATGTTTCGACTATCCCGAATCTTGTTCCAACATTCAAATGTGTTGAAACAATAGTAATGGAAGAGTTTGAGTCCAATTATGAGGTCCAGTTGCGAAAAAGTCACAAGTTATAGGCTTCGGAATGTAACACACAAACTGAGTCCAATTAAACACATTGACGCACGGATGGAGCTAACTTGCTTCGACTGCCCCGAATCTTGTTCCAACACTTCAAATATGTTGAAACAATAGTAATGGAAGAATTCGAGTCTAATTACGATGTCCGGTTGCGAAAAAGTCACAAGTTATAGGCTTCAGAATGTAACACACAAACTGAGTCCAATTAAAAAAATTGACGCACGGATGGAGCTAACTTGTTTCGACTGCCCCGAATCATCTTCCAACACTTCAAATGTGTTGAAATAATAGTAATGGAAGAGTTTGAGTCCAATTACGAGGTCCGGTTGCGAAAAAGTCACAAGTTATAGGATTCTGAATGTAACACACAAACTGAGTCCAATTTGAGACGTTGACGCACGGATGGAGCTAACTTGTTTCGACTGTCCCGAATCTTGTTCCAACACTTTAAATGTGTTGGAACAATAGTAATGGAAGTGTTTGAGTCCAATTATGAGGTCCGATTGCGAAAAAGTCACAAGTTATAGGCTTCGGAATGTAACATACAAACTGAGTCCAATTTGAGACGTTGACGCACGGATGGAGCTAACTTGTTTCGACTGTCCCGAATCTTGTTCCAACACTTTAAATGTGTTGAAAATATAGTAATGGAAGAGTTTGAGTCCAATTACGAGGTCCGTTTGCGAAAAAGTCACAAGTTATAGGCTTCGGAAAGTAACACACAAACTGAATCCAATTTGAGACGTTGACGCACGAATAGAGCTAACATGTTTCGACTATCCCGAATCTTGTTCCAACAATCAAATGTGTTGAAACAATAGTAATGGAAGAGTTTGAGTCCAATTATGAGGTCCAGTTGCGAAAAAGTCACAAGTTATAGGCTTCGGAATGTAACACACAAACTGAGTCCAATTAAAGAAATTGACGCCCGGATGGAGCTAACTTGTTTCGACTGCCCCGAATCTTCTTCCAACACTTCAAATGTGTTGAAACAATAGTAATGGAAGAGTTTGAGTCCAATTACGAGGTCCGGTTGCGAAAAAGTCACAAGTTATAGGATTCTGAATGTAGCACACAAACTGAGTCCAATTTGAGACGTTGACGCACGGATGGAGCTAACTTGTTTCGACTGTCCCGAATCTTGTTCCAACACTTTAAATGTGTTGAAACAATAGTAATGGAAGAGTTTGAGTCCAATTACGAGGTCCGATTGCAAAAAAGTCACAAGTTATAGGCTTCGGAATGTAACACACAAACTGAGTCCAATTTGAGACGTTGACGCACGGATGGAGCTAACTTGTTTCGACTGTCCCGAATCTTGTTCCAAGACTTTAAATGTGTTGAAACAATAGTAATGGAAGAGTTTGAGTCCAATTACGAGGTCCGATTGCAAAAAAGTCACAAGTTATAGGCTTCGGAATGTAACACACAAACTGAGTCCAATTTGAGACGTTGACGCACGGATGGAGCTAACTTGTTTCGACTGTCCCGAATCTTGTTCCAACACTTTAAATGTGTTGAAACAATAGTAATGGAAGAGTTTGAGTCCAATTACGAGGTCCGATTGCAAAAAAGTCACAAGTTATAGGCTTCGGAATGTAACACACAAACTGAGTCCATTTTGAGATGTTGACGCACGGATGGACCTAACTTGTTTCGACTGTCACGAATCTTGTTCCAACACTTCAAATGTGTTGAAACAATAGTAATGGAAGTGTTTGAGTCCAATTACGAGGTCCGATTGCAAAAAAGTCACAAGTTATAGGCTTCGGAATGTAACACACAAACTGAGTCCAATTTGAGACGTTGACGCACGGATGGAGCTAACTTGTTTCGACTGTCCCGAATCTTGTTCCAACACTTTAAATGTGTTGAAAAAATAGTAATGGAAGAGTTTGAGTCCAATTACGAGGTCCAGTTGCGAAAAAGTCACAAGTTATAGGCTTCGGAATGTAACACACAAACTGAATCAAATTTGAGACGTTGACGCACGAATGGAGCTAACATGTTTCGACTATCCCGAATCTTGTTCCAACATTCAAATGTGTTGAAACAATAGTAATAGAAGAGTTTGAGTCCAATTATGAGGTCCGGTTGTGAAAAAGTCACAAGTTATAGGCTTCGGAATGTAACTCACAAACTGAGCCCAATTTGTGACGTTGACGCACGGATGGAGCTAATTTATTTCGAGTGACCCCAATCTTGTTCCAACGCTTCAAATGTTTTGAAACAATTGTAATGGAAGAGTTTGAGTAAAATTATGAGGTCCGGTTGCGACAAAGTCACAATTTATAGGCTTCGAAATGTAACACACAAACTGAGCCCAATTTGTGACGTTGACGCACGGATGGAGCTAATTTGTTTCGACTGTCCCGAATCTTGTTCCAACACTTGAAATGTTTTGAAACAATAGTAATGGAAGAGTTTGAGTAAAATTATGAGGTCCGGTTGCGACAAAGTCACAAATTATAGGCTTCGGAATGTAACACACAAACTGAGTCCATTTTGAGATGTTGACGCACGGATGGACCTAACTTGTTTCGACTGTCACGAATCTTGTTCCAACACTTCAAATGTGTTGAAACAATAGTAATGGAAGAGTTTGAGTCCAATTACGAGGTCCGGTTGCGAAAAAGTCACAAGTTATAGGCTTCGGAATGTAACACACAAACTGAATCCAATTTGAGACGTTGACGCACGAATAGAGCTAACATGTTTCGACTGTCCCGAATCTTGTTCCAACATTCAAATGTGTTGAAACAATAGTAATGGAAGAGTTTGAGTCCAATTATGAGGTCCGGTTGCGAAAAAGTCACAAGTTATAGGCTTCGGAATGTAACACACAAACTGAGTCCAATTAAACACATTGACGCACGGATGGAGCTAACTTGCTTCGACTGCCCCGAATCTTGTTCCAACACTTCAAATATGTTGAAACAATAGTAATGGAATAATTCGAGTCTAATTACGATGTCCGGTTGCGAAAAAGTCACAAGTTATAGGCTTCAGAATGTAACACACAAACTGAGTCCAATTAAAGAAATTGACACCCGGATGGAGCTAACTTGTTTCGACTGCCCCGAATCTTCTTCCAACACTTCAAATGTGTTGAAACAACAGTAATGGAAGAGTTTGAGTCCAATTACGAGGTCCGGTTACGAAAAAGTCACAAGTTATAGGATTCTGAATGTAACACACAAACTGAGTCCAATTTGAGACGTTGACGCACGGATGAAGCTAACTTGTTTCGACTGTCCCGAATCTTGTTCCAACACTTTAAATGTGTTGAAACAATAGTAATGGAAGAGTTTGAGTCCAATTACGAGGTCCGATTGCGAAAAAGTCACAAGTTATAGGCTTCGGAATGTAACACACAAACTGAGCCCAATTTGTGACGTTGACGCACGGATGGAGCTCATTTGTTTCGACTGTCCCGAATCTTGTTCCAACACTTGAAATGTTTTGAAACAATAGTAATGGAAGAGTTTGAGTAAAATTATGAGGTCCGGTTGCGACAAAGTCACAATTTATAGGCTTCGGAATGTAACACACAAACTGAGTCCATTTTGAGACATTGACGCACGGATGGACCTAACTTGTTTCGACTGTCACGAATCTTGTTCCAACACTTCAAATGTGTTGAAACAATAGTAATGGAAGAGTTTGAGTCCAATTACGAGGTCCGGTTGCGAAAAAGTCACAAGTTATAGGCTTCGGAATGTAACACACAAACTGAATCCAATTTGAGACGTTGACGCACGAATAGAGCTAACATGTTTCGACTATCACGAATCTTGTTCCAACATTCAAATGTGTTGAAACAATAGTAATGGAAGAGTTTGAGTCCAATTATGAGGTCCAGTTGCTAAAAAGTCACAAGTTATAGGCTTCGGAATGTAACACACAAACTGAGTCCAATTAAACACATTGACGCACGGATGGAGCTAACTTGCTTCGACTGCCCCGAATCTTGTTCCAACACTTCAAATATGTTGAAACAATAGTAATGGAAGAATTCGAGTCTAATTACGATGTCCGGTTGCGAAAAAGTCACAAGTTATAGGCTTCAGAATGTAACACACAAACTGAGTCCAATTAAAGAAATTGACGCCCGGATGGAGCTAACTTGTTTCGACTGCCCCGAATCTTCTTCCAACACTTCAAATATGTTGAAACAATAGTAATGGAAGAGTTTGAGTCCAATTACGAGGTCCGGTTGCGAAAAAGTCACAACTTGTAGGCTTCTGAATGTAACACACAAACTGAGTCTAATTTGAGACGTTGACGCACGGATGGAGCTAACATGTTTCGACTGTCCCGAATCTTGTTTCAACACTTCAAATGTGTTGAAACAATAGTAATAGAAGAGTTTGAGTCCAATTATGAGGTCCGGTTGCAAAAAAGTCACAAGTTATAGGCTTCGTAATGTAACACACAAACTGAGTCCAATTTGAGACATTGACGCACGGATGGAGCTAACTTGTTTCGACTGTCCCGAATCTTGTTCCAACACCTTAAATGTGTTGAAACAATAGTAATGGAAAAGTTTGAGTCCAATTACGAGGTCCGGTTGCCAAAAAGTCACAACTTATAGGCTTCGGAATGTAACTCACAAACTGAGTCCAATTTGAGACGTTGACGCACGGATGGAGCTAACTTGTTTCGACTATCCCGAATCTTGTTCCAACACTTTAAATGTGTTGAAACAATAGTAATGGAAGAGTTTGAGTCCAATTACGAGGTCCGGTTGCGACAAAGTCACAATTTATATTCTTCGGAATGTAACACACAAACTGAGCCCAATTTGTGACGTTGACGCATGGATGGAGCTAATTTGTTTCGACTGTCCCGAATCTTGTTCCAACACTTGAAATGTTTTGAAACAATAGTAATGGAAGAGTTTGATTAATATTATGAGCTCCGGTTGCGACAAAGTCACAATTTATAGGCTTCGGAATGTAACACACAAACTGAGTCCAATTAAAGAAATTGACGCCCGGATGGAGCTAACTTGTTTCGACTGCCCCGAATCTTCTTCCAACACTTCAAATGTTGAAACAATAGTAATGGAAGAGTTTGAGTCCAATTACGAGGTCCGGTTGCGAAAAAGTCACAAGTTATAGGATTCTGAATGTAACACACAAACTGAGTCCAATTTGGTCGTTGACGCACGGATGGAGCTAACTTGTTTCGACTGTCCCGAATCTTGTTCCAACACTTTAAATGTGTTGAAACAATAGTAATGGAAGAGTTTGAGTCCAATTACGAGGTCCGATTGCGAAAAAGTCACAAGTTATAGGCTTCGGAATGTAACACACAAACTGAGTCCAATTTGGTCGTTGACGCACGGATGGAGCTAACTTATTTCGACTGTCCCGAATCTTGTTCCAACACTTTAAATGTGTTTGAAAAAATAGTAATGGAAGAGTTTGAGTCCAATTACGAGGTCCAGTTGCGAAAAAGTCACAAGTTATAGGCTTCGGAATGTAACACACAAACTGAGTCCATTTTGAGACGTTGACGCACGGATGGACCTAACTTGTTTCGACTGACCCGAATCTTGTTCCAACGCTTCAAATGTTTTGAAACAATAGTAATGGAAGAGTTTGAGTAAAATTATGGGGTCCGGTTGCGACAAAGTCACAATTTATAGGCTTCGGAATGTAACACACAAACTGAGCCCAATTTGTGACGTTGACGCACGGATGGAGCTAATTTGTTTCGACTGTCCGAATCTTGTTCCAACACTTGAAATGTTTTGAAACAATAGTAATGGAAGAGTTTGAGTAAAATTATGAGGTCCGGTTGCGACAAAGTCACAATTTATAGGCTTCGGAATGTAACACACAAACTGAGTCCATTTTGAGACATTGACGCACGGATGGACCTAACTTGTTTCGACTGTCACGAATCTTGTTCCAACACTTCAAATGTGTTGAAACAATAGTAATGGAAGAGTTTGAGTCCAATTACGAGGTCCGGTTGCGAAAAAGTCACAAGTTATAGGCTTCGGAAAGTAACACACAAACTGAATCCAATTTGAGACGTTGACGCACGAATAGAGCTAACATGTTTCGACTATCCCGAATCTTGTTCCAACAATCAAATGTGTTGAAACAATAGTAATGGAAGAGTTTGAGTCCAATTATGAGGTCCAGTTGCGAAAAAGTCACAAGTTATAGGCTTCGGAATGTAACACACAAACTGAGTCCAATTACACACATTGACGCACGGATGGAGCTAACTTGCTTCGACTGCCCCGAATCTTGTTCCAACACTTCAAATATGTTGAAACAATAGTAATGGAAGAATTCGAGTCTAATTACGATGTCCGGTTGCGAAAAAGTCACAAGTTATAGGCTTCAGAATGTAACACACAAACTGAGTCCAATTAAAAAAATTGACGCACGGATGGAGCTAACTTGTTTCGACTGCCCCGAATCATCTTCCAACACTTCAAATGTGTTGAAACAATAGTAATGGAAGACTTTGAGTCCAATTACGAGGTCCGGTTGCGAAAAAGTCACAAGTTATAGGATTCTGAATGTAACACACAAACTGAGTCCAATTTGAGACGTTGACGCACGGATGGAGCTAATTTGTTTCGACTGTCCCGAATCTTGTTCCAACACTTTAAATGTGTTGAAACAATAGTAATGGAAGAGTTTGAGTCCAATTATGAGGTCCGATTGCGAAAAAGTCACAAGTTATAGGCTTCGGAATGTAACATACAAACTGAGTCCAATTTGAGACGTTGACGCACGGATGGAGCTAACTTGTCTCGACTGTCCCGAATCTTGTTCCAACACTTTAAATGTGTTGAAAAAATAGTAATGGAAGAGTTTGAGTCCAATTACGAGGTCCGTTTGCGAAAAAGTCACAAGTTATAGGCTTCGGAATGTAACACACAAACTGAATCCAATTTGAGACGTTGACGCACGAATGGAGCTAACATGTTTCGACTATCCCGAATCTTGTTCCAACATTCAAATGTGTTGAAACAATAGTAATGGAAGAGTTTGAGTCCAATTATGAGGTCCGGTTGTGAAAAAGTCACAAGTTATAGGCTTCGACTCACAAACTGAGCCCAATTTGTGACGTTGACGCACGGATGGAGCTAATTTATTTCGACTGACCCAATCTTGTTCCAACGCTTCAAATGTTTTGAAACAATAGTAATGGAAGAGTTTGAGTAAAATTATGAGGTCCGGTTGCGACAAAGTCACAATTTATAGGCTTCGGAATGTAACACACAAACTGAGCCCAATTTGTGACGTTGACGCACGGATGGAGCTAATTTGTTTCGACTGTCCGGAATCTTGTTCCAACACTTGAAATGTTTTGAAACAATAGTAATGGAAGAGTTTGAGTAAAATTATGAGGTCCGGTTGCGACAAAGTCACAAATTATAGGCTTCGGAATGTAACACACAAACTGAGTCCATTTTGAGACGTTGACGCACGGATGGACCTAACTTGTTTCGACTGTCACGAATCTTGTTCCAACACTTCAAATGTGTTGAAACAATAGTAATGGAAGAGTTGAGTCCAATTACGAGGTCCGGTTGCGAAAAAGTCACAAGTTATATGCTTCGGAATGTAACACACAAACTGAATCCAATTTGAGACGTTGACGCACGAATAGAGCTAACATGTTTCGACTGTCCCGAATCTTGTTCCTACATTCAAATGTGTTGAAACAATAGTAATGGAAGAGTTTGAGTCCAATTATGAGGTCCAGTTGCGAAAAAGTCACAAGTTATAGGCTTCGGAATGTAACACACAAACTGAGTCCAATTAAACACATTGACGCACGGATGGAGCTAACTTGCTTCGACTGCCCCGAATCTTGTTCCAACACTTCAAATATGTTGAAACAATAGTAATGGAATAATTCGAGTCTAATTACGATGTCCGGTTGCGAAAAAGTCACAAGTTATAGGCTTCAGAATGTAACACACAAACTGAGTCCAATTAAAGAAATTGACGCCCGGATGGAGCTAACTTGTTTCGACTGCCCTGAATCTTCTTCCAACACTTCAAATGTGTTGAAACAACAGTAATGGAAGAGTTTGAGTCCAATTACGAGGTCCGGTTGCGAAAAAGTCACAAGTTATAGGATTCTGAATGTAACACACAAACTGAGTCCAATTTGAGACGTTGACGCACGGATGAAGCTAACTTGTTTCGACTGTCCCGAATCTTGTTCCAACACTTTAAATGTGTTGAAACAATAGTAATGGAAGAGTTTGAGTCCAATTACGAGGTCCGATTGCGAAAAAGTCACAAGTTATAGGCTTCGGAATGTAACACACAAACTGAGTCCAATTTGAGACGTCGACGCACGGATGGAGCTAACTTGTTTCGACTGTCCCGAATCTTGTTCCAACACTTTAAATGTGTTGAAACAATAGTAATGGAAGAGTTTGAGTCCAATTACGAGGTCCGGTTGCGAAAAAGTCACAAGTTATAGGCTTCGGAATGTAACTCACAAACTGAGCCCAATTTGTGACGTTGACGCACGGATGGAGCTCATTTGTTTCGACTGTCCCGAATCTTGTTCCAACACTTGAAATGTTTTGAAACAATAGTAATGGAAGAGTTTGAGTAAAATTATGAGGTCCGGTTGCGACAAAGTCACAATTTATAGGCTTCGGAATGTAACACACAAACTGAGTCCATTTTGAGACATTGACGCACGGATGGACCTAACTTGTTTCGACTGTCACGAATCTTGTTCCAACACTTCAAATGTGTTGAAACAATAGTAATGGAAGAGTTTGAGTCCAATTACGAGGTCCGGTTGCGAAAAAGTCACAAGTTATAGGCTTCGGAATGTAACACACAAACTGAATCCAATTTGAGACGTTGACGCACGAATAGAGCTAACATGTTTCGACTATCCCGAATCTTGTTCCAACATTCAAATGTGTTGAAACAATAGTAATGGAAGAGTTTGAGTCCAATTATGAGGTCCGGTTGTGAAAAAGTCACAAGTTATAGGCTTCGGAATGTAACACACAAACTGAGTCCAATTAAACACATTGACGCACGGATGGAGCTAACTTGCTTCGACTTCCCCGAATCTTGTTCCAACACTTCAAATATGTTGAAACAATAGTAATGGAAGAATTCGAGTCTAATTACGATGTCCGGTTGCGAAAAAGTCACAAGTTATAGGCTTCAGAATGTAACACACAAACTGAGTCCAATTAAAAAAATTGACGCACGGATGGAGCTAACTTGTTTCGACTGCCCCGAATCATCTTCCAACACTTCAAATGTGTTGAAACAATAGTAATGGAAGAGTTTGAGTCCAATTACGAGGTCCGGTTGCGAAAAAGTCACAAGTTATAGGATTCTGAATGTAACACACAAACTGAGTCCAATTTGAGACGTTGACGCACGGATGGAGCTAACTTGTTTCGACTGTCCCGAATCTTGTTCCAACACTTTAAATGTGTTGGAACAATAGTAATGGAAGAGTTTGAGTCCAATTATGAGGTCCGATTGCGAAAAAGTCACAAGTTATAGGCTTCGGAATGTAATATACAAACTGAGTCCAATTTGAGACGTTGACGCACGGATGGAGCTAACTTGTTTCGACTGTCCCGAATCTTGTTCCAACACTTTAAATGTGTTGAAAATATAGTAATGGAAGAGTTTGAGTCCAATTACGAGGTCCGTTTGCGAAAAAGTCACAAGTTATAGGCTTCGGAATGTAACACACAAACTGAATCCAATTTGAGACGTTGACGCACGAATGGAGCTAACATGTTTCGACTATCCCGAATCTTGTTCCAACATTCAAATGTGTTGAAACAATAGTAATGGAAGAGTTTGAGTCCAATTATGAGGTCCGGTTGTGAAAAAGTCACAAGTTATAGGCTTCGGAATGTAACACACAAACTGAGTCCAATTAAACACATTGACGCACGGATGGAGCTAACTTGTTTCGACTGCCCCGAATCTTGTTCCAACACTGTAAATGTGTTGAAACAATAGTAATGGAAGAATTCGAGTTTAATTACGAGGTCCGGTTGCGAAAAAGTCATAAATTATAGGCTTCAGATTGTAACACACAAACTGAGTCCAATTTGAGACGTTGACGCACGGATGGAGCTAACCTGTTTCGACTGTCCCAAATATTGTTCCAACACTTCAAATCTGTTGAAACAATAGTAATGGAAGAGTTTGAATCTAATTATAAGGTCCGGTTGCGAAAAAGTCACAAGTTATATACTTCGGAATGGAACACAAACTGTGTCCAATTTGAGACATTGACGAACGGATGGAGCTAACTTGTTTCGACTGTCCGAATCTTGTTCCAACACTTCAAATCTGTTGAAACAATAGTAATGGAGGAGTTTGAGTCCAATTACGTGGTCCGATTTCGAAAAAGTCAATAATTATAGGCTTACGAATGAAAAACACAAACTGATTCCAATTAGAAATATTGACGAACGAATAGAGCAAACTTGTTCCGCCTGTCCCGAATCTTCTTCTAATACTTCAAATGTGTTGAAAAAATAATAATGGAAGAGTTTGAGTCCAATTACGAGGTCCGGTTGCGAAAAAGTCACAAGTTATAGGCTTCGGAATGTAACACACAAACTGAGTCCAATTTGAGACGTTGACGCACGGACGGAGCTAACTTATTTCGACTGTCCCGAATCTTGTTCCAACACTTCAAATGTGTTGAACCAATAGTAATGGAAGAGTTTGTGTCCAATTACGAGGTCCGATTGCGAAAAAATTACAAGTTATAGGCTTCTGAATGTAACACACAAACTTAGTCCAATTAATGACATTGACGCACGGATGGAGCCAACTTCTTTCGACTGCTCCTAATCTTGTTCCAACACTTCAAATGTGTTGAAACAATAGTAATGGAAGAGTATGAGTCCGATTACGAGGTCCGGTTGCGAAAAAGTCACAAGTTATAGGCTTCGGAATGTAAGTCACAAACTGAGCCCTTTTTTTGACGTTGACGCACGGATGGAGCTAATTTGTTTCGTCTGTCCCGAATCTTGTTCCAACACTTGAAATGTTTTGAAACAATAGTAATGGAAGTGTTTGAGTAAAATTATGAGGCCCGGTTGCGACAAACTCACAATTTATAGGCTTCGGAATGTAACACACAAACTGAGTCCAATTAAAGAAATTGACGCCCGGATGGAGCTAACTTGTTTCGACTGCCCCGAATCTTCTTCCAACACTTCAAATGTGTTGAAACAATAGTAATGGAAGAGTTTGAGTCCAATTACGAGGTCCGGTTGCGAAAAAGTCACAAGTTATAGGATTCTGAATGTAACACACAAACTGAGTCCAATTTGAGACGTTGACGCACGGATGGAGCTAACTTGTTTCGACTGTCCCGAATCTTGTTCCAACACTTTAAATGTGTTGAAACAATTGTAATGGAAGAGTTTGAGTCCAATTACGAGGTCCGATTGCAAAAAAGTCACAAGTTATAGGCTTCGGAATGTAACACACAAACTGAGTCCAATTTGAGACGTTGACGCACGGATGGAGCTAACTTGTTTCGACTGTCCCGAATCTTGTTCCAACACTTTAAATGTGTTGAAAAAATAGTAATGGAAGAGTTTGAGTCCAATTACGAGGTCCAGTTGCGAAAAAGTCACAAGTTATAGGCTTCGGAATGTAACACACAAACTGAATCAAATTTGAGACGTTGACGCACGAATGGAGCTAACATGTTTCGACTATCCCGAATCTTGTTCCAACATTCAAATGTGTTGAAACAATAGTAATGGAAGAGTTTGAGTCCAATTATGAGGTCCGGTTGTGAAAAAGTCACAAGTTATAGGCTTCGGAATGTAACTCACAAACTGAGCCCAATTTGTGACGTTGACGCACGGATGGAGCTAATTTATTTCGAGTGACCCCAATCTTGTTCCAACGCTTCAAATGTTTTGAAACAATTGTAATGGAAGAGTTTGAGTAAAATTATGAGGTCCGGTTGCGACAAAGTCACAAATTATAGGCTTCGGAATGTAACACACAAACTGAGTCCATTTTGAGACGTTGACGCACGGATGGACCTAACTTGTTTCGACTGTCACGAATCTTGTTCCAACACTTCAAATGTGTTGAAACAATAGTAATGGAAGAGTTTGAGTCCAATTACGAGGTCCGGTTGCGAAAAAGTCACAAGTTATAGGCTTCGGAATGTAACACACAAACTGAATCCAATTTGAGACGTTGACGCACGAATAGAGCTAACATGTTTCGACTGTCCCGAATCTTGTTCCAACATTCAAATGTGTTGAAACAATAGTAATGGAAGAGTTTGAGTCCAATTATGAGGTCCGGTTGCGAAAAAGTCACAAGTTATAGGCTTCGGAATGTAACACACAAACTGAGTCCAATTAAACACATTGACGCACGGATGGAGCTAACTTGCTTCGACTGCCCCGAATCTTGTTCCAACACTTCAAATATGTTGAAACAATAGTAATGGAATAATTCGAGTCTAATTACGATGTCCGGTTGCGAAAAAGTCACAAGTTATAGGCTTCAGAATGTAACACACAAACTGAGTCCAATTAAAGAAATTGACGCCCGGATGGAGCTAACTTGTTTCGACTGCCCCGAATCTTCTTCCAACACTTCAAATGTGTTGAAACAACAGTAATGGAAGAGTTTGAGTCCAATTACGAGGTCCGGTTGCGAAAAAGTCACAAGTTATAGGATTCTGAATGTAACACACAAACTGAGTCCAATTTGAGACGTTGACGCACGGATGAAGCTAACTTGTTTCGACTGTCCCGAATCTTGTTCCAACACTTTAAATGTGTTGAAACAATAGTAATGGAAGAGTTTAAGTCCAATTACGAGGTCCGATTGTGAAAAAGTCACAAGTTATAGGCTTCGGAATGTAACACACAAACTGAGCCCAATTTGTGACGTTGACGCACGGATGGAGCTCATTTGTTTCGACTGTCCGGAATCTTGTTCCAACACTTGAAATGTTTTGAAACAATAGTAATGGAAGAGTTTGAGTAAAATTATGAGGTCCGGTTGCGACAAAGTCACAATTTATAGGCTTCGGAATGTAACACACAAACTGAGTCCATTTTGAGACATTGACGCACGGATGGACCTAACTTGTTTCGACTGTCACGAATCTTGTTCCAACACTTCAAATGTGTTGAAACAATAGTAATGGAAGAGTTTGAGTTCAATTACGAGGTCCGGTTGCGAAAAAGTCACAAGTTATAGGCTTCGGAATGTAACACACAAACTGAATCCAATTTGAGACGTTGACGCACGAATAGAGCTAACATGTTTCGACTATCACGAATCTTGTTCCAACATTCAAATGTGTTGAAACAATAGTAATGGAAGAGTTTGAGTCCAATTATGAGGTCTAGTTGCTAAAAAGTCACAAGTTATAGGCTTCGGAATGTAACACACAAACTGAGTCCAATTAAACACATTGACGCACGGATGGAGCTAACTTGCTTCGACTGCCCCGAATCTTGTTCCAACACTTCAAATATGTTTAAACAATAGTAATGGAAGAATTCGAGTCTAATTACGATGTCCGGTTGCGAAAAAGTCACAAGTTATAGGCTTCAGAATGTAACACACAAACTGAGTCCAATTAAAGAAATTGACGCCCGGATGGAGCTAACTTGTTTCGACTGCCCCGAATCTTCTTCCAACACTTCAAATATGTTGAAACAATAGTAATGGAAGAGTTTGAGTCCAATTACGAGGTCCGGTTGCGAAAAAGTCACAACTTGTAGGCTTCTGAATGTAACACACAAACTGAGTCTAATTTGAGACGTTGACGCACGGATGGAGCTAACATGTTTTCGACTGTCCCGAATCTTGTTTCAACACTTCAAATGTGTTGAAACAATAGTAATAGAAGAGTTTGAGTCCAATTATGAGGTCCGGTTGCAAAAAAGTCACAAGTTATAGGCTTCGTAATGTAACACACAAACTGAGTCCAATTTGAGACATTGACGCACGGATGGAGCTAACTTGTTTCGACTGTCCCGAATCTTGTTCCAACACCTTAAATGTGTTGAAACAATAGTAATGGAAAAGTTTGAGTCCAATTACGAGGTCCGGTTGCGAAAAAGTCACAACTTATAGGCTTCGGAATGTAACTCACAAACTGAGTCCAATTTGAGACGTTGACGCACGGATGGAGCTAACTTGTTTCGACTATCCCGAATCTTGTTCCAACACTTTAAATGTGTTGAAACAATAGTAATGGAAGAGTTTGAGTCCAATTACGAGGTCCGGTTGCGAAAAAGTCACAAGTTATAGGATTCTGAATGTAACACACAAACTGAGTCCAATTTGAGACGTTGACGCACGGATGAAGCTAACTTGTTTCGACTGTCCCGAATCTTGTTCCAACACTTCAAATATGTTGAAACAATAGTAATGGAATAATTCGAGTCTAATTACGATGTCCGGTTGCGAAAAAGTCACAAGTTATAGGCTTCAGAATGTAACACACAAACTGAGTCCAATTAAAGAAATTGACGCCCGGATGGAGCTAACTTGTTTCGACTGCCCTGAATCTTCTTCCAACACTTCAAATGTGTTGAAACAACAGTAATGGAAGAGTTTGAGTCCAATTACGAGGTCCGGTTGCGAAAAAGTCACAAGTTATAGGATTCTGAATGTAACACACAAACTGAGTCCAATTTGAGACGTTGACGCACGGATGAAGCTAACTTGTTTCGACTGTCCCGAATCTTGTTCCAACACTTTAAATGTGTTGAAACAATAGTAATGGAAGAGTTTGAGTCCAATTACGAGGTCCGATTGCGAAAAAGTCACAAGTTATAGGCTTCGGAATGTAACACACAAACTGAGTCCAATTTGAGACGTCGACGCACGGATGGAGCTAACTTGTTTCGACTGTCCCGAATCTTGTTCCAACACTTTAAATGTGTTGAAACAATAGTAATGGAAGAGTTTGAGTCCAATTACGAGGTCCGGTTGCGAAAAAGTCACAAGTTATAGGCTTCGGAATGTAACTCACAAACTGAGCCCAATTTGTGACGTTGACGCACGGATGGAGCTAATTGTTTTGACTGACCCGAATCTTGTTCCAACGCTTCAAATGTTTTGAAACAATAGTAATGGAAGAGTTTGAGTAAAATTATGAGGTCCGGTTGCGACAAAGTCACAATTTATAGGCTTCGGAATGTAACACACAAACTGAGCCCAATTTGTGACGTTGACGCACGGATGGAGCTCATTTGTTTCGACTGTCCCGAATCTTGTTCCAACACTTGAAATGTTTTGAAACAATAGTAATGGAAGAGTTTGAGTAAAATTATGAGGTCCGGTTGCGACAAAGTCACAATTTATAGGCTTCGGAATGTAACACACAAACTGAGTCCATTTTGAGACATTGACGCACGGATGGACCTAACTTGTTTCGACTGTCACGAATCTTGTTCCAACACTTCAAATGTGTTGAAACAATAGTAATGGAAGAGTTTGAGTCCAATTACGAGGTCCGGTTGCGAAAAAGTCACAAGTTATAGGCTTCGGAATGTAACACACAAACTGAATCCAATTTGAGACGTTGACGCACGAATAGAGCTAACATGTTTCGACTATCCCGAATCTTGTTCCAACATTCAAATGTGTTGAAACAATAGTAATGGAAGAGTTTGAGTCCAATTATGAGGTCCAGTTGCGAAAAAGTCACAAGTTATAGGCTTCGGAATGTAACACACAAACTGAGTCCAATTAAACACATTGACGCACGGATGGAGCTAACTTGCTTCGACTTCCCCGAATCTTGTTCCAACACTTCAAATATGTTGAAACAATAGTAATGGAAGAATTCGAGTCTAATTACGATGTCCGGTTGCGAAAAAGTCACAAGTTATAGGCTTCAGAATGTAACACACAAACTGAGTCCAATTAAAAAAATTGACGCACGGATGGAGCTAACTTGTTTCGACTGCCCCGAATCATCTTCCAACACTTCAAATGTGTTGAAACAATAGTAATGGAAGAGTTTGAGTCCAATTACGAGGTCCGGTTGCGAAAAAGTCACAAGTTATAGGATTCTAAATGTAACACACAAACTGAGTCCAATTTGAGACGTTGACGCACGGATGGAGCTAACTTGTTTCGACTGTCCCGAATCTTGTTCCAACACTTTAAATGTGTTTAAACAATAGTAATGGAAGAGTTTGAGTCCAATTATGAGGTCCGATTGCGAAAAAGTCACAAGTTATAGGCTTCGGAATGTAACACACAAACTGAGTCCAATTTGAGACGTTGACGCACGGATGGAGCTAACATGTTTCGACTATCCCGAATCTTGTTCCAACATTCAAATGTGTTGAAACAATAGTAATGGAAGAGTTTGAGTCCAATTATGAGGTCCGGTTGTGAAAAAGTCACAAGTTATAGGCTTCGGAATGTAACACACAAACTGAGTCCAATTAAACACATTGACGCACGGATGGAGCTAACTTGTTTCGACTGCCCCGAATCTTGTTCCAACACTGCAAATGTGTTGAAACAATAGTAATGGAAGAATTCGAGTTTAATTACGAGGTCCGGTTGCGAAAAAGTCATAAATTATAGGCTTCAGATTGTAACACACAAACTGAGTCCAATTTGAGACGTTGACGCACGGATGGAGCTAACTTGTTTCGACTGTCCCAAATATTGTTCCAACACTTCAAATCTGTTGAAACAATAGTAATGGAAGAGTTTGAGTCTAATTATAAGGTCCGGTTGCGAAAATGTCACAAGTTATATACTTCGGAATGGAACACAAACTGTGTCCAATTTGAGACATTGACGAACGGATGGAGCTAACTTGTTTCGACTGTCCGAATCTTGTTCCAACACTTCAAATCTGTTGAAACAATAGTAATGGAGGAGTTTGAGTCCAATTACGTGGTCCGATTTCGAAAAAGTCAATAATTATAGGCTTACGAATGAAAAACACAAACTGATTCCAATTATAAATATTGACGAACGAATAGAGCAAACTTGTTCCGCCTGTCCCGAATCTTCTTCTAATACTTCAAATGTGTTGAAAAAATAATAATGGAAGAGTTTGAGTCCAATTACGAGGTCCAGTTGCGAAAAAGTCACAAGTTATAGGCTTCGGAATGTAACACACAAACTGAGTCCAATTTGAGACGTTGACGCACGGACGGAGCTAACTTATTTCGACTGTCCCGAATCTTGTTCCAACACTTCAAATGTGTTGAACCAATAGTAATGGAAGAGTTTGTGTCCAATTACGAGGTCCGATTGCGAAAAAATTACAAGTTATAGGCTTCTGAATGTAACACACAAACTTAGTCCAATTAATGACATTGACGCACGGATGGAGCCAACTTCTTTCGACTGCTCCTAATCTTGTTCCAACACTTCAAATGTGTTGAAACAATAGTAATGGAAGAGTATGAGTCCGATTACGAGGTCCGGTTGCGAAAAAGTCACAAGTTATAGGCTTCGGAATGTAACTCACAAACTGAGCCCTTTTTTTGACGTTGACGCACGGATGGAGCTAATTTGTTTCGACTGTCCCGAATCTTGTTCCAACACTTGAAATGTTTTGAAACAATAGTAATGGAAGTGTTTGAGTAAAATTATGAGGCCCGGTTGCGACAAAGTCACAATTTATAGGCTTCGGAATGTAACACACAAACTGAGTCCATTTTGAGACGTTGACGCACGGATGGACCTAACTTGTTTCAACTGTCACGAATCTTGTTCCAACACTTCAAATGTGTTGAAACAATAGTAATGGAAGAGTTTGAGTCCAATTACGAGGTCCGGTTGCGAAAAAGTCACAAGTTATAGGCTTCGGAATGTAACACACAAACTGAATCCAATTTGAGACGTTGACGCACGAATAGAGCTAACATGTTTCGACTGTCCCGAATCTTGTTCCAACATTCAAATGTGTTGAAACAATAGTAATGGAAGAGTTTGAGTCCAATTATGAGGTCCGGTTGCGAAAAAGTCACAAGTTATAGGCTTTGGAATGTAACACACAAACTGAGTCCAATTAAACACATTGACGCACGGATGGAGCTAACTTGTTTCGACTGTCCCGAATCTTGTTCCAACACTTTAAATGTGTTGAAACAATAGTAATGGAAGAGTTTGAGTCCAATTATGAGGTCCGGTTGCGACAAAGTCACAATTTATAGGCTTCGGAATTTAACACACAAACTGAGCCCAATTTGTGACGTTGACGCACGGATGGAGCTAATTTGTTTCGACTGTCCCGAATCTTGTTCCAACACTTGAAATGTTTTGAAACAATAGTAATGGAAGAGTTTGAGTAAAATTATGAGGTCCGGTTGCGACAAAGTCACAATTTATAGGCTTCGGAATGTAACACACAAACTGAGTCCATTTTGAGACATTGACGCACGGATGGACCTAACTTGTTTCGACTGTCACGAATCTTGTTCCAACACTTCAAATGTGTTGAAACAATAGTAATGGAAGAGTTTGAGTCCAATTACGAGGTCCGGTTGCGAAAAAGTCACAAGTTATAGGCTTCGGAATGTAACACACAAACTGAATCCAATTTGAGACGTTGACGCACGAATAGAGCTAACATGTTTCGACTATCCCGAATCTTGTTCCAACATTCAAATGTGTTGAAACAATAGTAATGGAAGAGTTTGAGTCCAATTATGAGGTCCAGTTGCGAAAAAGTCACAAGTTATAGGCTTCGGAATGTAACACACAAACTGAGTCCAATTAAACACATTGACGCACGGATGGAGCTAACTTGCTTCGACTGCCCCGAATCTTGTTCCAACACTTCAAATATGTTGAAACAATAGTAATGGAAGAATTCGAGTCTAATTACGATGTCCGGTTGCGAAAAAGTCACAAGTTATAGGCTTCAGAATGTAACACACAAACTGAGTCCAATTAAAAAAATTGACGCACGGATGGAGCTAACTTGTTTCGACTGCCCCGAATCATCTTCCAACACTTCAAATGTGTTGAAACAATAGTAATGGAAGAGTTTGAGTCCAATTACGAGGTCCGATTGCGAAAAAGTCACAAGTTATAGGATTCTGAATGTAACACACAAACTGAGTCCAATTTGAGACGTTGACGCATGGATGGAGCTAACTTGTTTCGACTGTCCCGAATCTTGTTCCAACACTTTAAATGTGTTGAAACAATAGTAATGGAAGAGTTTGAGTCCAATTATGAGGTCCGATTGCGAAAAAGTCACAAGTTATAGGCTTCGGAATGTAACATACAAACTGAGTCCAATTTGAGACGTTGACGCACGGATGGAGCTAACTTGTTTCGACTGTCCCGAATCTTGTTCCAACACTTTAAATGTGTTGAAAATATAGTAATGTAAGAGTTTGAGTCCAATTACGAGGTCCGTTTGCGAAAAAGTCACAAGTTATAGGCTTCGGAATGTAACACACAAACTGAATCCAATTTGAGACGTTGACGCACGAATGGAGCTAACATGTTTCGACTATCCCGAATCTTGTTCCAACATTCAAATGTGTTGAAACAATAGTAATGGAAGAGTTTGAGTCCAATTATGAGGTCCGGTTGTGAAAAAGTCACAAGTTATAGGCTTCGGAATTTAACACACAAACTGAGTCCAATTAAACACATTGACGCACGGATGGAGCTAACTTGTTTTCGACTGCCCCGAATCTTGTTCCAACACTGCAAATGTGTTGAAACAATAGTAATGGAAGAATTCGAGTTTAATTACGAGGTCCGGTTGCGAAAAAGTCATAAATTATAGGCTTCAGATTGTAACACACAAACTGAGTCCAATTTGAGACGTTGACGTACGGATGGAGCTAACTTGTTTCGACTGTCCCAAATATTGTTCAAACACTTCAAATCTGTTGAAACAATAGTAATGGAAGAGTTTGAGTCTAATTATAAGTTCCGGTTGCGAAAAAGTCGCAAGTTATATACTTCGGAATGGAACACAAACTGTGTCCAATTTGAGACATTGACGAACAGATGGAGCTAACTTGTTTCGACTGTCCGAATCTTGTTCCAACACTTCAAATCTGTTGAAACAATAGTAATGGAGGAGTTTGAGTCCAATTACGTGGTCCGATTTCGAAAAAGTCAATAATTATAGGCTTACGAATGAAAAACACAAACTGATTCCAATTAGAAATATTGACGAATGAATAGAGCAAACTTGTTCCGCCTGTCCCGAATCTTCTTCTAATACTTCAAATGTGTTGAAAAAATAATAATGGAAGAGTTTGAGTCCAATTACGAGGTCCGGTTGCGAAAAAGTCACAAGTTATAGGCTTCGGAATGTAACACACAAACTGAGTCCAATTTGAGACGTTGACGCACGGACGGAGCTAACTTATTTCGACTGTCCCGAATCTTGTTCCAACACTTCAAATGTGTTGAACCAATAGTAATGGAAGAGTTTGTGTCCAATTACGAGGTCCGATTGCGAAAAAATTACAAGTTATAGGCTTCTGAATGTAACACACAAACTTAGTCCAATTAATGACATTGACGCACGGATGGAGCCAACTTCTTTCGACTGCTCCTAATCTTGTTCCAACACTTCAAATGTGTTGAAACAATAGTAATGGAAGAGTATGAGTCCGATTACGAGGTCCGGTTGCGAAAAAGTCACAAGTTATAGGCTTCGGAATGTAACTCACAAACTGAGCCCTTTTTTTGACGTTGACGCACGGATGGAGCTAATTTGTTTCGACTGTCCCGAATCTTGTTCCAACACTTGAAATGTTTTGAAACAATAGTAATGGAAGTGTTTGAGTCCAATTACGAGGTCCGGTTGCGAAAAAGTCACAAGTTATAGGCTTCGGAATGTAACACACAAACTGAATCCAATTTGAGACGTTGACGCACGAATAGAGCTAACATGTTTCGACTGTCCCGAATCTTGTTCCAACATTCAAATGTGTTGAAACAATAGTAATGGAAGAGTTTGAGTCCAATTATGAGGTCCGGTTGCGAAAAAGTCACAAGTTATAGGCTTTGGAATGTAACACACAAACTGAGTCCAATTAAACACATTGACGCACGGATGGAGCTAACTTGTTTCGACTGTCCCGAATCTTGTTCCAACACTTTAAATGTGTTGAAACAATAGTAATGGAAGAGTTTGAGTCCAATTATGAGGTCCGGTTGCGACAAAGTCACAATTTATAGGCTTCGGAATTTAACACACAAACTGAGCCCAATTTGTGACGTTGACGCACGGATGGAGCTAATTTGTTTCGACTGTCCCGAATCTTGTTCCAACACTTGAAATGTTTTGAAACAATAGTAATGGAAGAGTTTGAGTAATATTATGAGGTCCGGTTGCGACAAAGTCACAATTTATAGGCTTCGGAATGTAACACACAAACTGAGTCCAATTAAAGAAATTGACGCCCGGATGGAGCTAACTTGTTTCGACTGCCCCGAATCTTCTTCCAACACTTCAAATGTGTTGAAACAATAGTAATGGAAGAGTTTGAGTCCAATTACGAGGTCCGGTTGCGAAAAAGTCACAAGTTATAGGATTCTAAATGTAACACACAAACTGAGTCCAATTTGAGACGTTGACGCACGGATGGAGCTAACTTGTTTCGACTGTCCCGAATCTTGTTCCAACACTTTAAATGTGTTGAAACAATAGTAATGGAAGAGTTTGAGTCCAATTACGAGGTCCGATTGCAAAAAAGTCACAAGTTATAGGCTTCGGAATGTAACACACAAACTGAGTCCAATTTGAGACGTTGACGCACGGATGGAGCTAACTTGGTTCGACTGTCCCGAATCTTGTTCCAACACTTTAAATGTGTTGAAAAAATAGTAATGGTAGAGTTTGAGTCCAATTACGAGGTCCAGTTGCGCAAAAGTCACAAGTTATAGGCTTCGGAATGTAACACACAAACTGAATCCAATTTGAGACGTTGACGCACGAATGGAGCTAACATGTTTCGACTATCCCGAATCTTGTTCCAACATTCAAATGTGTTGAAACAATAGTAATGGAAGAGTTTGAGTCCAATTATGAGGTCCGGTTGTGAAAAAGTCACAAGTTATAGGCTTCGGAATGTAACTCACAAACTGAGCCCAATTTGTGACGTTGACGCACGGATGGAGCTAATTTGTTTCGACTGTCCCGAATCTTGTTCCAACACTTGAAATGTTTTGAAACAATAGTAATGGAAGAGTTTGAGTAAAATTATGAGGTCCGGTTGCGACAAAGTCACAATTTATAGGCTTCGGAATGTAACACACAAACTGAGCCCAATTTGTGACGTTGACGCACGGATGGAGCTAATTTGTTTCGACTGTCCCGAATCTTGTTCCAACACTTGAAATGTTTTGAAACAATAGTAATGGAAGTGTTTGAGTAAAATTATGAGGCCCGGTTGCGACAAAGTCACAATTTATAGGCTTCGGAATGTAACACACAAACTGAGTCCATTTTGAGACGTTGACGCACGGATGGACCTAACTTGTTTCGACTGTCACGAATCTTGTTCCAACACTTCAAATGTGTTGAAACAATAGTAATGGAAGAGTTTGAGTCCAATTACGAGGTCCGGTTGCGAAAAAGTCACAAGTTATAGGCTTCGGAATGTAACACACAAACTGAATCCAATTTGAGACGTTGACGCACGAATAGAGCTAACATGTTTCGACTGTCCCGAATCTTGTTCCAACATTCAAATGTGTTGAAACAATAGTAATGGAAGAGTTTGAGTCCAATTATGAGGTCCGGTTGCGAAAAAGTCACAAGTTATAGGCTTCGGAATGTAACACACAAACTGAGTCCAATTAAACACATTGACGCACGGATGGAGCTAACTTGCTTCGACTGCCCCGAATCTTGTTCCAACACTTCAAATATGTTGAAACAATAGTAATGGAATAATTCGAGTCTAATTACGATGTCCGGTTGCGAAAAAGTCACAAGTTATAGGCTTCAGAATGTAACACACAAACTGAGTCCAATTAAAGAAATTGACGCCCGGATGGAGCTAACTTGTTTCGACTGCCCCGAATCTTCTTCCAACACTTCAAATGTGTTGAAACAACAGTAATGGAAGAGTTTGAGTCCAATTACGAGGTCCGGTTGCGAAAAAGTCACAAGTTATAGGATTCTGAATGTAACACACAAACTGAGTCCAATTTGAGACGTTGACGCACGGATGAAGCTAACTTGTTTCGACTGTCCCGAATCTTGTTCCAACACTTTAAATGTGTTGAAACAATAGTAATGGAAGAGTTTAAGTCCAATTACGAGGTCCGATTGCGAAAAAGTCACAAGTTATAGGCTTCGGAATGTAACACACAAACTGAGCCCAATTTGTGACGTTGACGCACGGATGGAGCTCATTTGTTTCGACTGTCCGGAATCTTGTTCCAACACTTGAAATGTTTTGAAACAATAGTAATGGAAGAGTTTGATTAAAATTATGAGGTCCGGTTGCGACAAAGTCACAATTTATAGGCTTCGGAATGTAACACACAAACTGAGTCCATTTTGAGACATTGACGCACGGATGGACCTAACTTGTTTCGACTGTCACGAATCTTGTTCCAACACTTCAAATGTGTTGAAACAATAGTAATGGAAGAGTTTGAGTCCAATTACGAGGTCCGGTTGCGAAAAAGTCACAAGTTATAGGCTTCGGAATGTAACACACAAACAGAATCCAATTTGAGACGTTGACGCACGAATAGAGCTAACATGTTTCGACTATCACGAATCTTGTTCCAACATTCAAATGTGTTGAAACAATAGTAATGGAAGAGTTTGAGTCCAATTATGAGGTCCAGTTGCTAAAAAGTCACAAGTTATAGGCTTCGGAATGTAACACACAAACTGAGTCCAATTAAACACATTGACGCACGGATGGAGCTAACTTGCTTCGACTGCCCCGAATCTTGTTCCAACACTTCAAATATGTTTAAACAATAGTAATGGAAGAATTCGAGTCTAATTACGATGTCCGGTTGCGAAAAAGTCACAAGTTATAGGCTTCAGAATGTAACACACAAACTGAGTCCAATTAAAGAAATTGACGCACGGATGGAGCTAACTTGTTTCGACTGCCCCGAATCTTCTTCCAACACTTCAAATATGTTGAAACAATAGTAATGGAAGAGTTTGAGTCCAATTACGAGGTCCGGTTGCGAAAAAGTCACAACTTGTAGGCTTCTGAATGTAACACACAAACTGAGTCTAATTTGAGACGTTGACGCACGGATGGAGCTAACATGTTTCGACTGTCCCGAATCTTGTTTCAACACTTCAAATGTGTTGAAACAATAGTAATAGAAGAGTTTGAGTCCAATTATGAGGTCCGGTTGCAAAAAAGTCACAAGTTATAGGCTTCGTAATGTAACACACAAACTGAGTCCAATTTGAGACATTGACGCACGGATGGAGCTAACTTGTTTCGACTGTCCCGAATCTTGTTCCAACACCTTAAATGTGTTGAAACAATAGTAATGGAAAAGTTTGAGTCCAATTACGAGGTCCGGTTGCGAAAAAGTCACAACTTATAGGCTTCGGATGTAACTCACAAACTGAGTCCAATTTGAGACGTTGACGCACGGATGGAGCTAACTTGTTTCGACTATCCCGAATCTTGTTCCAACACTTTAAATGTGTTGAAACAATAGTAATGGAAGAGTTTGAGTCCAATTACGAGGTCCGGTTGCGAAAAAGTCACAAGTTATAGGATTCTGAATGTAACACACAAACTGAGTCCAATTTGAGACGTTGACGCACGGATGAAGCTAACTTGTTTCGACTGTCCCGAATCTTGTTCCAACACTTCAAATATGTTGAAACAATAGTAATGGAATAATTCGAGTCTAATTACGATGTCCGGTTGCGAAAAAGTCACAAGTTATAAGCTTCAGAATGTAACACACAAACTGAGTCCAATTAAAGAAATTGACGCCCGGATGGAGCTAACTTGTTTCGACTGCCCTGAATCTTCTTCCAACACTTCAAATGTGTTGAAACAACAGTAATGGAAGAGTTTGAGTCCAATTACGAGGTCCGGTTGCGAAAAAGTCACAAGTTATAGGATTCTGAATGTAACACACAAACTGAGTCCAATTTGAGACGTTGACGCACGGATGAAGCTAACTTGTTTCGACTGTCCCGAATCTTGTTCCAACACTTTAAATGTGTTGAAACAATAGTAATGGAAGAGTTTGAGTCCAATTACGAGGTCCGATTGCGAAAAAGTCACAAGTTATAGGCTTCGGAATGTAACACACAAACTGAGTCCAATTTGAGACGTCGACGCACGGATGGAGCTAACTTGTTTCGACTGTCCCGAATCTTGTTCCAACACTTTAAATGTGTTGAAACAATAGTAATGGAAGAGTTTGAGTCCAATTACGAGGTCCGGTTGCGAAAAAGTCACAAGTTATAGGCTTCGGAATGTAACTCACAAACTGAGCCCAATTTGTGACGTTGACGCACGGATGGAGCTAATTTGTTTTGACTGACCCGAATCTTGTTCCAACGCTTCAAATGTTTTGAAACAATAGTAATGGAAGAGTTTGAGTAAAATTATGAGGTCCGGTTGCGACAAAGTCACAATTTATAGGCTTCGGAATGTAACACACAAACTGAGCCCAATTTGTGACGTTGACGCACGGATGGAGCTCATTTGTTTCGACTGTCCCGAATCTTGTTCCAACACTTGAAATGTTTTGAAACAATAGTAATGGAAGAGTTTGATTAAAATTATGAGGTCCGGTTGCGACAAAGTCACAATTTATAGGCTTCGGAATGTAACACACAAACTGAGTCCATTTTGAGACATTGACGCACGGATGGACCTAACTTGTTTCGACTGTCACGAATCTTGTTCCAACACTTCAAATGTGTTGAAACAATAGTAATGGAAGAGTTTGAGTCCAATTACGAGGTCCGGTTGCGAAAAAGTCACAAGTTATAGGCTTCGGAATGTAACACACAAACAGAATCCAATTTGAGACGTTGACGCACGAATAGAGCTAACATGTTTCGACTATCACGAATCTTGTTCCAACATTCAAATGTGTTGAAACAATAGTAATGGAAGAGTTTGAGTCCAATTATGAGGTCCAGTTGCTAAAAAGTCACAAGTTATAGGCTTCGGAATGTAACACACAAACTGAGTCCAATTAAACACATTGACGCACGGATGGAGCTAACTTGCTTCGACTGCCCCGAATCTTGTTCCAACACTTCAAATATGTTTAAACAATAGTAATGGAAGAATTCGAGTCTAATTACGATGTCCGGTTGCGAAAAAGTCACAAGTTATAGGCTTCAGAATGTAACACACAAACTGAGTCCAATTAAAGAAATTGACGCACGGATGGAGCTAACTTGTTTCGACTGCCCCGAATCTTCTTCCAACACTTCAAATATGTTGAAACAATAGTAATGGAAGAGTTTGAGTCCAATTACGAGGTCCGGTTGCGAAAAAGTCACAACTTGTAGGCTTCTGAATGTAACACACAAACTGAGTCTAATTTGAGACGTTGACGCACGGATGGAGCTAACATGTTTCGACTGTCCCGAATCTTGTTTCAACACTTCAAATGTGTTGAAACAATAGTAATAGAAGAGTTTGAGTCCAATTATGAGGTCCGGTTGCAAAAAAGTCACAAGTTATAGGCTTCGTAATGTAACACACAAACTGAGTCCAATTTGAGACATTGACGCACGGATGGAGCTAACTTGTTTCGACTGTCCCGAATCTTGTTCCAACACCTTAAATGTGTTGAAACAATAGTAATGGAAAAGTTTGAGTCCAATTACGAGGTCCGGTTGCGAAAAAGTCACAACTTATAGGCTTCGGAATGTAACTCACAAACTGAGTCCAATTTGAGACGTTGACGCACGGATGGAGCTAACTTGTTTCGACTATCCCGAATCTTGTTCCAACACTTTAAATGTGTTGAAACAATAGTAATGGAAGAGTTTGAGTCCAATTACGAGGTCCGGTTGCGAAAAAGTCACAAGTTATAGGATTCTGAATGTAACACACAAACTGAGTCCAATTTGAGACGTTGACGCACGGATGAAGCTAACTTGTTTCGACTGTCCCGAATCTTGTTCCAACACTTCAAATATGTTGAAACAATAGTAATGGAATAATTCGAGTCTAATTACGATGTCCGGTTGCGAAAAAGTCACAAGTTATAAGCTTCAGAATGTAACACACAAACTGAGTCCAATTAAAGAAATTGACGCCCGGATGGAGCTAACTTGTTTCGACTGCCCTGAATCTTCTTCCAACACTTCAAATGTGTTGAAACAACAGTAATGGAAGAGTTTGAGTCCAATTACGAGGTCCGGTTGCGAAAAAGTCACAAGTTATAGGATTCTGAATGTAACACACAAACTGAGTCCAATTTGAGACGTTGACGCACGGATGAAGCTAACTTGTTTCGACTGTCCCGAATCTTGTTCCAACACTTTAAATGTGTTGAAACAATAGTAATGGAAGAGTTTGAGTCCAATTACGAGGTCCGATTGCGAAAAAGTCACAAGTTATAGGCTTCGGAATGTAACACACAAACTGAGTCCAATTTGAGACGTCGACGCACGGATGGAGCTAACTTGTTTCGACTGTCCCGAATCTTGTTCCAACACTTTAAATGTGTTGAAACAATAGTAATGGAAGAGTTTGAGTCCAATTACGAGGTCCGGTTGCGAAAAAGTCACAAGTTATAGGCTTCGGAATGTAACTCACAAACTGAGCCCAATTTGTGACGTTGACGCACGGATGGAGCTAATTTGTTTTGACTGACCCGAATCTTGTTCCAACGCTTCAAATGTTTTGAAACAATAGTAATGGAAGAGTTTGAGTAAAATTATGAGGTCCGGTTGCGACAAAGTCACAATTTATAGGCTTCGGAATGTAACACACAAACTGAGCCCAATTTGTGACGTTGACGCACGGATGGAGCTCATTTGTTTCGACTGTCCCGAATCTTGTTCCAACACTTGAAATGTTTTGAAACAATAGTAATGGAAGAGTTTGAGTAAAATTATGAGGTCCGGTTGCGACAAAGTCACAATTTATAGGCTTCGGAATGTAACACACAAACTGAGTCCATTTTGAGACATTGACGCACGGATGGACCTAACTTGTTTCGACTGTCACGAATCTTGTTCCAACACTTCAAATGTGTTGAAACAATAGTAATGGAAGAGTTTGAGTCCAATTACGAGGTCCGGTTGCGAAAAAGTCACAAGTTATAGGCTTCGGAATGTAACACACAAACTGAATCCAATTTGAGACGTTGACGCACGAATAGAGCTAACATGTTTCGACTATCCCGAATCTTGTTCCAACATTCAAATGTGTTGAAACAATAGTAATGGAAGAGTTTGAGTCCAATTATGAGGTCCAGTTGCGAAAAAGTCACAAGTTATAGGCTTCGGAATGTAACACACAAACTGAGTCCAATTAAACACATTGACGCACGGATGGAGCTAACTTGCTTCGACTTCCCCGAATCTTGTTCCAACACTTCAAATATGTTGAAACAATAGTAATGGAAGAATTCGAGTCTAATTACGATGTCCGGTTGCGAAAAAGTCACAAGTTATAGGCTTCAGAATGTAACACACAAACTGAGTCCAATTAAAAAAATTGACGCACGGATGGAGCTAACTTGTTTCGACTGCCCCGAATCATCTTCCAACACTTCAAATGTGTTGAAACAATAGTAATGGAAGAGTTTGAGTCCAATTACGAGGTCCGGTTTCGAAAAAGTCACAAGTTATAGGATTCTAAATGTAACACACAAACTGAGTCCAATTTGAGACGTTGACGCACGGATGGAGCTAACTTGTTTCGACTGTCCCGAATCTTGTTTCCAACACTTTAAATGTGTTTAAACAATAGTAATGGAAGAGTTTGAGTCCAATTATGAGGTCCGATTGCGAAAAAGTCACAAGTTATAGGCTTCGGAATGTAACACACAAACTGAGTCCAATTTGAGACGTTGACGCACGGATGGAGCTAACATGTTTCGACTATCCCGAATCTTGTTCCAACATTCAAATGTGTTGAAACAATAGTAATGGAAGAGTTTGAGTCCAATTATGAGGTCCGGTTGTGAAAAAGTCACAAGTTATAGGCTTCGGAATGTAACACACAAACTGAGTCCAATTAAACACATTGACGCACGGATGGAGCTAACTTGTTTCGACTGCCCCGAATCTTGTTCCAACACTGCAAATGTGTTGAAACAATAGTAATGGAAGAATTCGAGTTTAATTACGAGGTCCGGTTGCGAAAAAGTCATAAATTATAGGCTTCAGATTGTAACACACAAACTGAGTCCAATTTGAGACGTTGACGCACGGATGGAGCTAACTTGTTTCGACTGTCCCAAATATTGTTCCAACACTTCAAATCTGTTGAAACAATAGTAATGGAAGAGTTTGAGTCTAATTATAAGGTCCGGTTGCGAAAATGTCACAAGTTATATACTTCGGAATGGAACACAAACTGTGTCCAATTTGAGACATTGACGAACGGATGGAGCTAACTTGTTTCGACTGTCCGAATCTTGTTCCAACACTTCAAATCTGTTGAAACAATAGTAATGGAGGAGTTTGAGTCCAATTACGTGGTCCGATTTCGAAAAGTCAATAATTATAGGCTTACGAATGAAAAACACAAACTGATTCCAATTATAAATATTGACGAACGAATAGAGCAAACTTGTTCCGCCTGTCCCGAATCTTCTTCTAATACTTCAAATGTGTTGAAAAAATAATAATGGAAGAGTTTGAGTCCAATTACGAGGTCCGGTTGCGAAAAAGTCACAAGTTATAGGCTTCGGAATGTAACACACAAACTGAGTCCAATTTGAGACGTTGACGCACGGACGGAGCTAACTTATTTCGACTGTCCCGAATCTTGTTCCAACACTTCAAATGTGTTGAACCAATAGTAATGGAAGAGTTTGTGTCCAATTACGAGGTCCGATTGCGAAAAAATTACAAGTTATAGGCTTCTGAATGTAACACACAAACTTAGTCCAATTAATGACATTGACGCACGGATGGAGCCAACTTCTTTCGACTGCTCCTAATCTTGTTCCAACACTTCAAATGTGTTGAAACAATAGTAATGGAAGAGTATGAGTCCGATTACGAGGTTCGGTTGCGAAAAAGTCACAAGTTATAGGCTTCGGAATGTAACTCACAAACTGAGCCCTTTTTTTGACGTTGACGCACGGATGGAGCTAATTTGTTTCGACTGTCCCGAATCTTGTTCCAACACTTGAAATGTTTTGAAACAATAGTAATGGAAGTGTTTGAGTAAAATTATGAGGCCCGGTTGCGACAAAGTCACAATTTATAGGCTTCGGAATGTAACACACAAACTGAGTCCATTTTGAGACGTTGACGCACGGATGGACCTAACTTGTTTCAACTGTCACGAATCTTGTTCCAACACTTCAAATGTGTTGAAACAATAGTAATGGAAGAGTTTGAGTCCAATTACGAGGTCCGGTTGCGAAAAAGTCACAAGTTATAGGCTTCGGAATGTAACACACAAACTGAATCCAATTTGAGACGTTGACGCACGAATAGAGCTAACATGTTTCGACTGTCCCGAATCTTGTTCCAACATTCAAATGTGTTGAAACAATAGTAATGGAAGAGTTTGAGTCCAATTATGAGGTCCGGTTGCGAAAAAGTCACAAGTTATAGGCTTTGGAATGTAACACACAAACTGAGTCCAATTAAACACATTGACGCACGGATGGAGCTAACTTGTTTCGACTGTCCCGAATCTTGTTCCAACACTTTAAATGTGTTGAAACAATAGTAATGGAAGAGTTTGAGTCCAATTATGAGGTCCGGGTTGCGACAAAGTCACAATTTATAGGCTTCGGAATTTAACACACAAACTGAGCCCAATTTGTGACGTTGACGCACGGATGGAGCTAATTTGTTTCGACTGTCCCGAATCTTGTTCCAACACTTGAAATGTTTTGAAACAATAGTAATGGAAGAGTTTGAGTAAAATTATGAGGTCCGGTTGCGACAAAGTCACAATTTATAGGCTTCGGAATGTAACACACAAACTGAGTCCATTTTGAGACATTGACGCACGGATGGACCTAACTTGTTTCGACTGTCACGAATCTTGTTCCAACACTTCAAATGTGTTGAAACAATAGTAATGGAAGAGTTTGAGTCCAATTACGAGGTCCGGTTGCGAAAAAGTCACAAGTTATAGGCTTCGGAATGTAACACACAAACTGAATCCAATTTGAGACGTTGACGCACGAATAGAGCTAACATGTTTCGACTATCCCGAATCTTGTTCCAACATTCAAATGTGTTGAAACAATAGTAATGGAAGAGTTTGAGTCCAATTATGAGGTCCAGTTGCGAAAAAGTCACAAGTTATAGGCTTCGGAATGTAACACACAAACTGAGTCCAATTAAACACATTGACGCACGGATGGAGCTAACTTGCTTCGACTGCCCCGAATCTTGTTCCAACACTTCAAATATGTTGAAACAATAGTAATGGAAGAATTCGAGTCTAATTACGATGTCCGGTTGCGAAAAAGTCACAAGTTATAGGCTTCAGAATGTAACACACAAACTGAGTCCAATTAAAAAAATTGACGCACGATGGAGCTAACTTGTTTCGACTGCCCCGAATCATCTTCCAACACTTCAAATGTGTTGAAACAATAGTAATGGAAGAGTTTGAGTCCAATTACGAGGTCCGATTGCGAAAAAGTCACAAGTTATAGGATTCTGAATGTAACACACAAACTGAGTCCATTTGAGACGTTGACGCATGGATGGAGCTAACTTGTTTCGACTGTCCCGAATCTTGTTCCAACACTTTAAATGTGTTGAAACAATAGTAATGGAAGAGTTTGAGTCCAATTATGAGGTCCGATTGCCAAAAAGTCACAAGTTATAGGCTTCGGAATGTAACATACAAACTGAGTCCAATTTGAGACGTTGACGCACGGATGGAGCTAACTTGTTTCGACTGTCCCGAATCTTGTTCCAACACTTTAAATGTGTTGAAAATATAGTAATGTAAGAGTTTGAGTCCAATTACGAGGTCCGTTTGCGAAAAAGTCACAAGTTATAGGCTTCGGAATGTAACACACAAACTGAATCCAATTTGAGACGTTGACGCACGAATGGAGCTAACATGTTTCGACTATCCCGAATCTTGTTCCAACATTCAAATGTGTTGAAACAATAGTAATGGAAGAGTTTGAGTCCAATTATGAGGTCCGGTTGTGAAAAAGTCACAAGTTATAGGCTTCGGAATTTAACACACAAACTGAGTCCAATTAAACACCATTGACGCACGGATGGAGCTAACTTGTTTTCGACTGCCCCGAATCTTGTTCCAACACTGCAAATGTGTTGAAACAATAGTAATGGAAGAATTCGAGTTTAATTACGAGGTCCGGTTGCGAAAAAGTCATAATTATAGGCTTCAGATTGTAACACACAAACTGAGTCCAATTTGAGACGTTGACGTACGGATGGAGCTAACTTGTTTCGACTGTCCCAAATATTGTTCAAAACACTTCAAATCTGTTGAAACAATAGTAATGGAAGAGTTTGAGTCTAATATAAGTTCCGGTTGCGAAAAAGTCGCAAGTTATATACTTCGGAATGGAACACAAACTGTGTCCAATTTGAGACATTGACGAACGGATGGAGCTAACTTGTTTCGACTGTCCGAATCTTGTTCCAACACTTCAAATCTGTTGAAACAATAGTAATGGAGGAGTTTGAGTCCAATTACGTGGTCCGATTCGAAAAAGTCAATAATTATAGGCTTACGAATGAAAAACACAAACTGATTCCAATTAGAAATATTGACGAACGAATAGAGCAAACTTGTTCTGCCTGTCCCGAATCTTCTTCTAATACTTCAAATGTGTTGAAAAATAATAATGGAAGAGTTTGAGTCCAATTACGAGGTCCGGTTGCGAAAAAGTCACAAGTTATAGGCTTCGGAATGTAACACACAAACTGAGTCCAATTTGAGACGTTGACGCACCGGACGGAGCTAACTTATTTCGACTGTCCCGAATCTTGTTCCAACACTTCAAATGTGTTGAACCAATAGTAATGGAAGAGTTTGTGTCCAATTACGAGGTCCGATTGCGAAAAAATTACAAGTTATAGGCTTCTGAATGTAACACACAAACTTAGTCCAATTAATGACATTGACGCACGATGGAGCCAACTTCTTTCGACTGCTCCTAATCTTGTTCCAACACTTCAAATGTGTTGAAACAATAGTAATGGAAGAGTTGAGTCCAATTACGAGGTCCGTTGCGAAAAAGTCACAAGTTATAGGCTTCGGAATGTAACACAAACTGAGCCTTTTTGACGTTGACGCACGGATGGAGCTAACTTGTTTCGACTGTCCCGAATCTTGTTCCAACACTTCAAATGTTTGAAACAATAGTAATGGAAGAGTTTGAGTCCATTACGAGGTCCGGTTGCGAAAAAGTCACAAGTTATAGGCTTCGGAATGTAACACACAAACTGAGTCCAATTTGAGAGTTGACGCACGGATGGAGCTACATGTTTCGACTGTCCCGAATCTTGTTCCAACATTCAAATGTGTTGAAACAATAGTAATGGAAGAGTTTGAGTCCAATTATGAGGTCCGGTTGCGAAAAAGTCACAAGTTATAGGCTTTGGAATGTAACACACAAACTGAGTCCAATTAAAGACATTGACGCACGGATGGAGCTAACTTGTTTCGACTGTCCCGAATCTTGTTCCAACACTTAAATGTGTTGAAACAATAGTAATGGAAGAGTTTGAGTCCAATTATGAGGTCCGGTTGCGAAAAAGTCACAATTTATAGGCTTCGGAATTTAACACACAAACTGAGCCCAATTTGACGTTGACGCACGGATGGAGCTAATTGTTTCGACTGTCCCGAATCTTGTTCCAACACTTGAAATGTGTTTGAAACAATAGTAATGGAAGAGTTTGAGTCCAATTATGAGGTCCGGTTGCGAAAAAGTCACAATTTATAGGCTTCGGAATGTAACACACAAACTGAGTCCAATTGAATTGACGCACGGATGGAGCTAACTTGTTTCGACTGCCCCGAATCTTCTTCCAACACTTCAAATGTGTTGAAACAATAGTAATGGAAGAGTTTGAGGTCCAATTACGAGGTCCGGTTGCGAAAAAGTCACAAGTTATAGGATTCTAAATGTAACACACAAACTGAGTCCAATTTGAGACGTTGACGCACGGATGGAGCTAACTTGTTTCGACTGTCCCGAATCTTGTTCCAACACTTTAAATGTGTTGAAACAATAGTAATGGAAGATTTGAGTCAATTACGAGTCCGATTGCAAAAAAGTCACAAGTATAGGCTTCGGAATGTAACACACAAACTGAGTCCAATTTGAGACGTTGGACGCACGGATGGAGCTAACTTGTTTCGACTGCCCGAATCATGTTCCAACACTTTAAATGTGTTGAAAAAATAGTAATGGTAGAGTTTGAGTCCAATTACGAGGTCCAGTTGCGCAAAAAGTCACAAGTTAAGGCTTCGGAATGTAACACAACAAACTGAATCCAATTTGAGGACGTTGACGCACGAATGGAGCTAACATGTTTCGACTATCCCGAATCTTGTTCCAACATTCAAATGTGTTGAAACAATAGTAATGGAAGAGTTTGAGTCCAATTATGAGGTCCGGTTGTGAAAAAGTCACAAGTTATAGGCTTCGGAATGTAACTCACAAACTGAGCCCAATTGTGACGTTGACCGCACGGATGGAGCTAATTTGTTTCGACTGTCCCGAATCTTGTTCCAACACTTGAAATGTTTTGAAACAATAGTAATGGAAGAGTTTGAGTAAAATTATGAGGTTCCGGTTGCGACAAAGTCACAATTTATAGGCTTCGGAATGTAACACACAAACTGAGTCCCAATTTGTGACGTTGACGCACGGATGGAGCTAATTTGTTTCGACTGTCCCGAATCTTGTTCCAACACTTGAAATGTTTTGAAACAATAGTAAGGAAGAGTTTGAGTAAAATTATGAGGCCCGGTTGCGACAAAGTCACAATTTATAGGCTTCGGAATGTAACACACAAACTGAGCCCAATTTGTGACGTTGACGCACGGATGGAGCTAATTTGTTTCGACTGTCCCGAATCTTGTTCCAACACTTGAAATGTTTTGGAAACAATAGTAATGGAAGAGTTTGAGTAAAATTATGAGGTCCGTTGCGACAAAGTCACAAATTATAGGCTTCGGAATGTAACACACAAACTGAGTCCATTTTGAGACGTTGACGCACGGATGGACCTAACTTGTTTCGACTGTCACGAATCTTGTTCCAACACATCAAATGTGTTGAAACAATAGTAATGGAAGAGTTTGAGTCCAATTACGAGGTCCGTTGCGAAAAAGTCACAAGTTATAGGCTTCGGAATGTAACACACAAACTGAATCTAATTTGAGACGTTGACGCACGAATAGAGCTAACATGTTTCGACTGTCCCGAATCTTGTTCCAAACATTCAAATGTGTTGAAACAATAGTAATGGAAGAGTTTGAGTCCAATTATGAGGTCCGGTTGCGAAAATGTCACATGTTATAGGCTTCGGAATGTAACACACAAACTGAGTCCAATTAAACACATGACGCACGGATGGAGCTAACTTGCTTCGACTGCCCGAATCTTGTTCCAACACTTCAAATATGTTGAAACAATAGTAATGGAATAATTCGAGTCTAATTACGATGTCCGGTTGCGAAAAAGTCACAAGTTATAGGCTTCAGAATGTAACACACAAACTGAGTCCAATTAAAGAAATTGACGCCCGGATGGAGCTAAACTTTTTTCGACTGCCCCGAATCTTCGTTCCAACACTTCAAATGTGTTGAAACAAACAGTAATGGAAGAGTTTGAGTCCAATTACGGGGTCCGGTTGCGAAAAAGTCACAAGTTATAGGATTCTGAATGTAACACACAAACTGAGTCCAATTTGAGACGTTGACGCACGGATGAAGCTAACTTGTTTCGACTGTCCCGAATCTTGTTCCAACACTTAAATGTGTTGAAACAATAGTAATGGAAGAGTTTGAGTCCAATTACGAGTCCGATTTGCGAAAAAGTCACAAGTTATAGGCTTCGGAATGTAACACACAAACTGAGTCCAATTTGAGACGTTGACGCACGATGGAGCTAACTTGTTTCGACTGTCCCGAATCTTGTTCCAACACTTTAAATGTGTTGAAACAATAGTAATGGAAAAGTTTGAGTCCAATTACGAGGTCCGGTTGCGAAAAAGTCACAAGTTATAGGCTTCGGAATGTAACTCACAAACTGAGCCCAATTTTGTGACGTTGACGCACGGATGGAGTTAATTTGTTTGACTGACCCGAATCTTGTTCCAACCTTTCAAATGTTTTGAAAGAATAGTAATGGAAGAGTTTGAGTAAAATTATGAGGTCCGGTTGCGACAAAGTCACAATTTATAGGCTTCGGAATGTAACACACAAACTGAGCCCAATTTGTGACGTTGACGCACGGATGGAGCAAATTTGTTTCGACTGTCCCGAATCTTGTTCCAACACTTGAAATGTTATGAAACAATAGTAATGGAAGAGTTTGAGTAAAATTATGAGGTCCGGTTGCGACAAAGTCACAATTTATAGGCTTCGGAATGTAACACACAAACTGAGTCCATTTTGAGACATTGACGCACGGATGGACCTAACTTGTTTCGGACTGTCACGAATCTTGTTCCAACACTTCAAATGTGTTGAAACAATGGTAATGGAAGAGTTTGAGTCCAATTACGAAGGTCCGGTTGCGAAAAAGTCACAAGTTATAGGCTTCGGAATGTAACACCACAAACTGAATCCAATTTGAGACGTTGACGCACGAATAGAGCTAACATGTTTCGACTATCCCGAATCTTGTTCCAACATTCAAATGTGTTGAAACAATAGTAATGGAAGAGTTTGAGTCCAATTATGAGGTCCAGTTGCGAAAAGTCACAAGTTATAGGCTTCGGAATGTAACACACAAACTGAGTCCAATTAAACACATTGACGCACGGATGGAGCTAACTTGCTTCGACTGCCCCGAATCTTGTTCCAACACTTCAAATATGTTGAAACAATAGTAATGGAAGAATTCGAGTCTAATTACGATGTCCGGTTGCGAAAAAGTCACAAGTTATAGGCTTCAGAATGTAACACACAAACTGAGTCCAATTAAAAAAATTGACGCACGGATGGAGCTAACTTGTTTCGACTGCCCCGAATCATCTTCCAACACTTCAAATGTGTTGAAACAATAGTAATGGAAGAGTTTGAGTCCAATTACGAAGGTCCGTTGTGAAAAAGTCACAAGTTATAGGATTCTGAATGTAACACACAAACTGAGTCCAATTTGAGACGTTGACGCATCGGATGGAGCTAACTTGTTTCGACTGTCCCGAATCTTGTTCCAACACTTTAAATGTGTTGGAACAATAGTAATGGAAGAGTTTGAGTCCAATTATGAGGTCCGATTGCGAAAAAGTCACAAGTTATAGGCTTCGGAATGTAACATACAAACTGAGTCCAATTTGAGACGTTGACGCACGGATGGAGCTAACTTGTTTCGACTGTCCCGAATCTTGTTCCAACACTTTAAATGTGTTGAAAATATAGTAGTGGAAGAGTTTGAGTCCAATTACGAGGTCCGTTTGCGATAAAGTCCACAAGTTATAGGCTTCGGAATGTAACACACAAACTGAATCCAATTTGAGACGTTGACGCACGAATGGAGCTAACATGTTTCGACTATCCCGAATCTTGTTCCAACATTCAAATGTGTTGAAACAATAGTAATGGAAGAGTTTGAGTCCAATTATGAGGTCCGGTTGTGAAAAAGTCACAAGTTATAGGCTTCGGAATGTAACACACAAACTGAGTCCAATTAAAACACATTGACGCACGGATGGAGCTAACTTGTTTCGACTGCCCCGAATCTTGTTCGAACACTGCAAATGTGTTGAAACAATAGTAATGGAAGAATTCGAGTTTAATTACGAGGTCCGGTTGCGAAAAAGTCATAAATTATAGGCTTCAGATTGTAACACACAAACTGAGTCCAATTTGAGACGTTGACGTACGGATGGAGCTAACTTGTTTCGACTGTCCCAAATATTGTTCCAACACTTCAAATCTGTTGAAACAATAGTAATGGAAGAGTTTGAGTCTAATTATAAGTTCCGGTTGCGAAAAAGTCGCAAGTTATATACTTCGGAATGGAACACAAACTGTGTCCAATTTGAGACATTGACGAACGGATGGAGCCAACTTGTTTCGACTGTCCGAATCTTGTTCCAACACTTCAAATCTGTTGAAACAATAGTAATGGAGGAGTTTGAGTCCAATTACGTGGTCCGATTTCGAAAAAGTCAATAATTATAGGCTTACGAATGAAAAACACAAAACTGATTCCAATTAGAAATATTGACGAACGAATAGAGCAAACTTGTTCTGCCTGTCCCGAATCTTCTTCTAATACTTCAAATGTGTTGAAAAAATAATAATGGAAGAGTTTGAGTCCAATTACGAGGTCCGGTTGCGAAAAAGTCACAAGTTATAGGCTTCGGAATGTAACACACAAACTGAATCCAATTTGAGACGTTGACGCACGAATAGAGCTAACATGTTTCGACTGTCCCGAATCTTGTTCCAACATTCAAATGTGTTGAAACAATAGTAATGGAAGAGTTTGAGTCCAATTATGAGGTCCGGTTGCGAAAAAGTCACAAGTTATAGGCTTTGGAATGTAACACACAAACTGAGTCCAATTAAACACATTGACGCACGGATGGAGCTAACTTGTTTCGACTGTCCCGAATCTTGTTCCAACACTTTAAATGTGTTGAAACAATAGTAATGGAAGAGTTTGAGTCCAATTATGAGGTCCGGTTTGCGACAAAGTCACAATTTATAGGCTTCGGAATTTAACACACAAACTGAGCCCAATTTGTGACGTTGACGCACGGATGGAGCTAATTTGTTTCGACTGTCCCGAATCTTGTTCCAACACTTGAAATGTTTTGAAACAATAGTAATGGAAGAGTTTGAGTAATATTATGAGGTCCGGTTGCGACAAAGTCACAATTTATAGGCTTCGGAATGTAACACACAAACTGAGTCCAATTAAAGAAATTGACGCCCGGATGGAGCTAACTTGTTTCGACTGCCCCGAATCTTCTTCCAACACTTCAAATGTGTTGAAACAATAGTAATGGAAGAGTTTGAGTCCAATTACGAGGTCCGGTTGCGAAAAAGTCACAAGTTATAGGATTCTAAATGTAACACACAAACTGAGTCCAATTTGAGACGTTGACGCACGGATGGAGCTAACTTGTTTCGACTGTCCCGAATCTTGTTCCAACACTTTAAATGTGTTGAAACAATAGTAATGGAAGAGTTTGAGTCCAATTACGAGGTCCGATTGCAAAAAAGTCACAAGTTATAGGCTTCGGAATGTAACACACAAACTGAGTCCAATTTGAGACGTTGACGCACGGATGGAGCTAACTTGTTTCGACTGTCCCGAATCTTGTTCCAACACTTTAAATGTGTTGAAAAAAATAGTAATGGTAGAGTTTGAGTCCAATTACGAGGTCCAGTTGCGCAAAAGTCACAAGTTATAGGCTTCGGAATGTAACACACAAACTGAATCCAATTTGAGACGTTGACGCACGAATGGAGCTAACATGTTTCGACTATCCCGAATCTTGTTCCAACATTCAAATGTGTTGAAACAATAGTAATGGAAGAGTTTGAGTCCAATTATGAGGTCCGGTTGTGAAAAAAGTCACAAGTTATAGGCTTCGGAATGTAACTCACAAACTGAGCCCAATTTGTGACGTTGACGCACGGATGGAGCTAATTTGTTTCGACTGTCCCGAATCTTGTTCCAACACTTGAAATGTTTTGAAACAATAGTAATGGAAGAGTTTGAGTAAAATTATGAGGTCCGGTTGCGACAAAGTCACAATTTATAGGCTTCGGAATGTAACACACAAACTGAGCCCAATTTGTGACGTTGACGCACGGATGGAGCTAATTTGTTTCGACTGTCCCGAATCTTGTTCCAACACTTGAAATGTTTTGAAACAATAGTAATGGAAGAGTTTGAGTAAAATTATGAGGCCCGGTTGCGACAAAGTCACAATTTATAGGCTTCGGAATGTAACACACAAACTGAGCCCAATTTGTGACGTTGACGCACGGATGGAGCTAATTTGTTTCGACTGTCCCGAATCTTGTTCCAACACTTGAAATGTTTGAAACAATAGTAATGGAAGGAGTTTGAGTAAAATTATGAGGTCCGGTTGCGACAAAGTCACAAATTATAGGCTTCGGAATGTAACACACAAACTGAGTCCATTTTGAGACGTTGACGCACGGATGGACCTAACTTGTTTCGACTGTCACGAATCTTGTTCCAACACATCAAATGTGTTGAAACAATAGTAATGGAAGAGTTTGAGTCCAATTACGAGGTCCGGTTGCGAAAAAGTCACAAGTTATAGGCTTCGGAATGTAACACACAAACTGAATCTAATTTGAGACGTTGACGCACGAATAGAGCTAACATGTTTCGACTGTCCCGAATCTTGTTCCAACATTCAAATGTGTTGAAACAATAGTAATGGAAGAGTTTGAGTCCAATTATGAGGTCCGGTTGCGAAAATGTCACATGTTATAGGCTTCGGAATGTAACACACAAACTGAGTCCAATTAAACACATTGACGCACGGATGGAGCTAACTTGCTTCGACTGCCCCGAATCTTGTTCCAACACTTCAAATATGTTGAAACAATAGTAATGGAATAATTCGAGTCTAATTACGATGTCCGGTTGCGAAAAAGTCACAAGTTATAGGCTTCAGAATGTAACACACAAACTGAGTCCAATTAAAGAAATTGACGCCCGGATGGAGCTAACTTTTTTCGACTGCCCCGAATCTTCTTCCAACACTTCAAATGTGTTGAAACAACAGTAATGGAAGAGTTTGAGTCCAATTACGGGGTCCGGTTGCGAAAAAGTCACAAGTTATAGGATTCTGAATGTAACACACAAACTGAGTCCAATTTGAGACGTTGACGCACGGATGAAGCTAACTTGTTTCGACTGTCCCGAATCTTGTTCCAACACTTTAAATGTGTTGAAACAATAGTAATGGAAGAGTTTGAGTCCAATTACGAGGTCCGATTGCGAAAAAGTCACAAGTTATAGGCTTCGGAATGTAACACACAAACTGAGTCCAATTTGAGACGTTGACGCACGGATGGAGCTAACTTGTTTCGACTGTCCCGAATCTTGTTCCAACACTTTAAATGTGTTGAAACAATAGTAATGGAAAAGTTTGAGTCCAATTACGAGGTCCGGTTGCGAAAAAGTCACAAGTTATAGGCTTCGGAATGTAACTCACAAACTGAGCCCAATTTGTGACGTTGACGCACGGATGGAGTTAATTTGTTTTGACTGACCCGAATCTTGTTCCAACGCTTCAAATGTTTTTGAAAGAATAGTAATGGAAGAGTTTGAGTAAAATTATGAGGTCCGGTTGCGACAAAGTCACAATTTATAGGCTTCGGAATGTAACACACAAACTGAGCCCAATTTGTGACGTTGACGCACGGATGGAGCAAATTTGTTTCGACTGTCCCGAATCTTGTTCCAACACTTGAAATGTTATGAAACAATAGTAATGGAAGAGTTTGAGTAAAATTATGAGGTCCGGTTGCGACAAAGTCACAATTTATAGGCTTCGGAATGTAACACACAAACTGAGTCCATTTTGAGACATTGACGCACGGATGGACCTAACTTGTTTCGACTGTCACGAATCTTGTTCCAACACTTCAAATGTGTTGAAACAATGGTAATGGAAGAGTTTGAGTCCAATTACAAGTTCCGGTTGCGAAAAAGTCACAAGTTATAGGCTTCGGAATGTAACACACAAACTGAATCCAATTTGAGACGTTGACGCACGAATAGAGCTAACATGTTTCGACTATCCCGAATCTTGTTCCAACATTCAAATGTGTTGAAACAATAGTAATGGAAGAGTTTGAGTCCAATTATGAGGTCCAGTTGCGAAAAGGTCACAAGTTATAGGCTTCGGAATGTAACACACAAACTGAGTCCAATTAAACACATTGACGCACGGATGGAGCTAACTTGCTTCGACTGCCCCGAATCTTGTTCCAACACTTCAAATATGTTGAAACAATAGTAATGGAAGAATTCGAGTCTAATTACGATGTCCGGTTGCGAAAAAGTCACAAGTTATAGGCTTCAGAATGTAACACACAAACTGAGTCCCAATTAAAAAAATTGACGCAGCCGGATGGGAGCTAACTTGTTTCGACTGCCCCGAATCATCTTCCAACACTTCAAATGTGTTGAAACAATAGTAATGGAAGAGTTTGAGTCCAATTACGAGGTCCGGTTGTGAAAAAGTCACAAGTTATAGGATTCTGAATGTAACACACAAACTGAGTCCAATTTGAGACGTTGACGCACGGATGGAGCTAACTTGTTTCGACTGTCCCGAATCTTGTTCCAACACTTTAAATGTGTTGGAACAATAGTAATGGAAGAGTTTGAGTCCAATTATGAGGTCCGATTGCGAAAAAGTCACAAGTTATAGGCTTCGGAATGTAACATACAAACTGAGTCCAATTTGAGACGTTGACGCACGGATGGAGCTAACTTGTTTCGACTGTCCCGAATCTTGTTCCAAACACTTTAAATGTGTTGAAAATATAGTAGTGGAAGAGTTTGAGTCCAATTACGAGGTCCGTTTGCGATAAAGTCACAAGTTATAGGCTTCGGAATGTAACACACAAACTGAATCCAATTTGAGACGTTGACGCACGAATGGAGCTAACATGTTTCGACTATCCCGAATCTTGTTCCAACATTCAAATGTGTTGAAACAATAGTAATGGAAGAGTTTGAGTCCAATTATGAGGTCCGGTTGTGAAAAAGTCACAAGTTATAGGCTTCGGAATGTAACACACAAACTGAGTCCAATTAAACACATTGACGCACGGATGGAGCTAACTTGTTTCGACTGCCCCGAATCTTGTTCGAACACTGCAAATGTGTTGAAACAATAGTAATGGAAGAATTCGAGTTTAATTACGAGGTCCGGTTGCGAAAAAGTCATAAATTATAGGCTTCAGATTGTAACACACAAACTGAGTCCAATTTGAGACGTTGACGTACGGATGGAGCTAACTTGTTTCGACTGTCCCAAATATTGTTCCAACACTTCAAATCTGTTGAAACAATAGTAATGGAAGAGTTTGAGTCTAATTATAAGTTCCGGTTGCGAAAAAGTCACAAGTTATATACTTCGGAATGGAACACAAACTGTGTCCAATTTGAGACATTGACGAACGGATGGAGCTAACTTGTTTCGACTGTCCGAATCTTGTTCCAACACTTCAAATCTGTTGAACAATAGTAATGGAGGAGTTTGAGTCCAATTACGTGGTCCGATTTCGAAAAAGTCAATAATTATAGGCTTACGAATGAAAAACACAAACTGATTCCAATTAGAAATATTGACGAACGAATAGAGCAAACTTGTTCCGCCTGTCCCGAATCTTCTTCTAATACTTCAAATGTGTTGAAAAAATAATAATGGAAGAGTTTGAGTCCAATTACGAGGTCCGGTTGCGAAAAAGTCACAAGTTATAGGCTTCGGAATGTAACACACAAACTGAGTCCAATTTGAGACGTTGACGCACGGACGGAGCTAACTTATTTCGACTGTCCCGAATCTTGTACCAACACTTCAAATGTGTTGAACCAATAAGTAATGGAAGAGTTTGTGTCCAATTACGAGGTCCGATTGCGAAAAAATTACAAGTTATAGGCTTCTGAATGTAACACACAAACTTAGTCCAATTAATGACATTGACGCACGGATGGAGCCAACTTCTTCGACTGCTCCTAATCTTGTTCCAACACTTCAAATGTGTTGAAACAATAGTAATGGAAGAGTATGAGTCCGATTACGAGGTCCGGTTGCGAAAAAGTCACAAGTTATAGGCTTCGGAATGTAACTCACAAACTGAGCCCTTTTTTTGACGTTGACGCACGGATGGAGCTAATTTGTTTCGACTGTCCCGAATCTTGTTCCAACACTTGAAATGTTTTGAAACAATAGTAATGGAAGTGTTTGAGTAAAATTATGAGGCCCGGTTGCGACAAAGTCACAATTTATAGCTTCGGAATGTAACACACAAACTGAGTCCAATTAAAGAAATTGACGCCCGGATGGAGCTAAATTGTTTCGACTGCCCCGAATCTTCTTCCAACACTTCAAATGTGTTGAAACAATAGTAATGGAAGAGTTTGAGTCCAATTACGAGGTCCGGTTGCGAAAAAGTCACAAGTTATAGGATTCTAATGTAACACACAAACTGAGTCCAATTTGAGACGTTGACGCACGGATGGAGCTAACTTGTTTCGACTGTCCGAATCTTGTTCCAACACTTTAAATGTGTTGAAACAATAGTAATGGAAGAGTTTGAGTCCAATTACGAGGTCCGATTGCAAAAAAGTCACAAGTTATAGGCTTCGGAATGTAACACACAAACTGAGTCCAATTTGAGACGTTGACGCACGGATGGAGCTAACTTGTTTCGACTGTCCCGAATCTTGTTCCAACACTTTAAATGTGTTGAAAAAAATAGTAATGGTAGAGTTTGAGTCCAATTACGAGGTCCAGTTGCGAAAAGTCACAAGTTATAGGCTTCGGAATGTAACACACAAACCTGAATCAAATTTGAGACGTTGACGCACGATGGAGCTAACATGTTTCGACTATCCCGAATCTTGTTCCAACATTCAAATGTGTTGAAACAATAGTAATGGAAGAGTTTGAGTCCAATTATGAGGTCCGGTTGTGAAAAAGTCACAAGTTATAGGCTTCGGAATGTAACTCACAAACTGAGCCCAATTTGTGACGTTGACGCACGGATGGAGCTAATTTATTTCGAGTGACCCCAATCTTGTTCCAACGCTTTCAAATGTTTGAAACAATTGTAATGGAAGAGTTTGAGTAAATTATGAGGTCCGGTTGCGACAAAGTCACAATTTATAGGTTTCGGAATGTAACACACAAACTGAGCCCAATTTGTGACGTTGACGCACGGATGGAGCTAATTTGTTTCGACTGTCCCGAATCTTGTTCCAACACTTGAAATGTTTTGAAACAATAGTAATCGAAGAGTTTGAGTAAAATTATGAGGTCCGGTTGCGACAAAGTCACAAATTATAGGCTTCGGAATGTAACACACAAACTGAGTCCATTTTGAGACGTTGACGCACGGATGGACCTAACTTGTTTCGACTGTCACGAATCTTGTTCCAACACTTCAAATGTGTTGAAACAATAGTAATGGAAGAGTTTGAGTCCAATTACGAGGTCCGGTTGCGAAAAAGTCACAAGTTATAGGCTTCGGAATGTAACACACAAACTGAATCCAATTTGAGACGTTGACGCACGAATAGAGCTAACATGTTTCGACTGTCCCGAATCTTGTTCCAACATTCAAATGTGTTGAAACAATAGTAATGGAAGAGTTTGAGTCCAATTATGAGGTCCCGGTTGCGAAAAAGTCACAAGTTATAGGCTTCGGAATGTAACACACAAACTGAGTCCAATTAAACACATTGACGCACGGATGGAGCTAACTTGCTTCGACTGCCCCGAATCTTGTTCCAACACTTCAAATATGTTGAAACAATAGTAATGGAATAATTCGAGTCTAATTACGATGTCCGGTTGCGAAAAAGTCACAAGTTATAGGCTTCAGAATGTAACACACAAACTGAGTCCAATTAAAGAAATTGACGCCCGGATGGAGCAAACTTGTTTCGACTGCCCCGAATCTTCTTCCAACACTTCAAATGTGTTGAAACAACAGTAATGGAAGAGTTTGAGTCCAATTACGAGGTCCGTTTGCGAAAAAGTCACAAGTTATAGGATTCTGAATGTAACACACAAACTGAGTCCAATTTGAGACGTTGACGCACGGATGAAGCTAACTTGTTTCGACTGTCCCGAATCTTGTTCCAACACTTTAATGTGTTGAAACAATAGTAATGGAAGAGTTTGAGTCCAATTACGAGGTCCGATTGCGAAAAAGTCACAAGTTATAGGCTTCGGAATGTAACACACAAACTGAGTCCAATTTGAGACGTTGACGCACGGATGGAGCTAACTTGTTTCGACTGTCCCGAATCTTGTTCCAACACTTTTAAATGTGTTGAAACAATAGTAATGGAAGAGTTTGAGTCCAATTACGAGGTCCGGTTGCGAAAAAGTCACAAGTTATAGGCCTCGGAATGTAACTCACAAACTGAGCCCAATTTGTGACGTTGACGCACGGATGGAGCTAATTTGTTTTAACTGACCCGAATCTTGTTCCAACGCTTCAAATGTTTTGAAACAATAGTAATGGAAGAGTTTGAGTAAAATTAATGAGGTCCGGTTGTGACAAAGTCACAATTTTATAGGCTTCGGAATGTAACACACAAACTGAGCCCAATTTGTGACGTTGACAGCACGGATGGAGCTAATTTGTTTCGAATGTCCCGAATCTTGTTCCAACACTTGAAATGTTTTGAAACAATAGTAATGGAAGAGTTTGAGTTAAAATTATGAGGTCCGGTTGCGACAAAGTCACAATTTATAGGCTTCGGAATGTAACACACAAACTGAGTCCATTTTGAGACATTGACGCACGGTTGGACCTAACTTGTTTCGACTGTCACGAATCTTGTTCCAACACTTCAAATGTGTTGAAACAATAGTAATGGAAGAGTTTGAGTCCAATTACGAGGTCCGGTTGCGAAAAAGTCACAAGTTATAGGCTTCGGAATGTAACACACAAACTGAATCCAATTTGAGACGTTGACGCACGAATAGAGCTAACATGTTTCGACTATCACGAATCTTGTTCCAACATTCAAATGTGTTGAAACAATAGTAATGGAAGAGTTTGAGTCCAATTATGAGGTCCAGTTGCTAAAAAGTCACAAGTTATAGGCTTCGGAATGTAACACACAAACTGAGTCCAATTAAATACATTGACGCACGGATGGAGCTAACTTGCTTCGACTGCCCCGAATCTTGTTCCAACACTTCAAATATGTTGAAACAATAGTAATGGAAGAATTCGAGTCTAATTACGATGTCCGGTTGCGAAAAAGTCACAAGTTATAGGCTTCAGAATGTAGCACACAAACTGAGTCCAATTAAAGAAATTGACGCCCGGATGGAGCTAACTTGTTTCGACTGCCCCGAATCTTCTTCCAACACTTCAAATATGTTGAAACAATAGTAATGGAAGAGTTTGAGTCCAATTACGAGGTCCGGTTGCGAAAAAGTCACAACTTGTAGGCTTCTGAATGTAACACACAAACTGAGTCTAATTGAGACGTTGACGCACGGATGGAGCTAACATGTTTCGAACTGTCCCGAATCTTGTTTCCAACACTTCAAATGTGTTGAAACAATAGTAATGGAAGAGTTTGAGTCCAATTATGAGGTCCGGTTGCAAAAAAGTCACAAGTTATAGGCTTCGTAATGTAACACACAAACTGAGTCCAATTTGAGACATTGACGCACGGATGGAGCTAACTTGTTTCGACTGTCCCGAATCTTGTTCCAACACCTTAAATGTGTTGAAACAATAGTAATGGAAAAGTTTGAGTCCAATTACGAGGTCCGGTTGCGAAAAAGTCACAACTTATAGGCTTCGGAATGTAACTCACAAACTGAGTCCAATTTGAGACGTTGACGCACGGATGGAGCTAACTTGTTTCGACTATCCGGAATCTTGTTCCAACACTTTAAAATGTGTTGAAAACAATAGTAATGGAAGAGTTTGAGTCCAATTACGAGGTCCGGTTGCGACAAAGTCACAATTTATAGGCTTCGAATGTAACACACAAACTGAGCCCAATTTGTGACGTTGACGCACGGATGGAGCTAATTTGTTTCGACTATCCCGAATCTTGTTCCAACACTTGAAATGTTTTGAAACAATAGTAATGGAAGAGTTTGAGTAATATTATGAGGTCCGGTTGCGACAAAGTCACAATTTATAGGCTTCAGAATGTAACACACAAACTGAGTCCAATTAAAGAAATTGACGCCCGGATGGAGCTAACTTGTTTCGACTGCCCCGAATCTTCTTCCAACACTTCAAAGTTTGAAACAATAGTAATGGAAGAGTTTGAGTCCAATTACGAGGCTCCGGTTGCGAAAAAGTCACAAGTTATAGGATTCTGAATGTAACACACAAACTGAGTCCAATTTGGTCGTTGACGCACGGATGGAGCTAACTTGTTTCGACTGTCCCGAATCTTGTTCCAACACTTTAAATGTGTTGAAACAATAGTAATGAAGAGTTTGAGTCCAATTACGAGGTCCGATTGCGAAAAAGTCACAAGTTATAGGCTTCGGAATGTAACACACAAACTGAGTCCAATTTGAGACGTTGACGCACGGATGGAGCTAACTTGTTTCGACTGTCCCGAATCTTGTTCCAACACTTTTAAATGTGTTGAAAAAATAGTAATGGAAGAGTTTGAGTCCAATTACAAGGTCCAGTTGCGAAAAAGTCACAAGTTATAGGCTTCGGAATGTAACACACAAACTGAGTCCATTTTGAGACGTTGACGCACGGATGGACCTAACTTGTTTCGGACTGACCCGAATCTTGTTCCAACGCTTCAAATGTTTTGAAACAATAGTAATGGAAGAGTTTGAGTAAAATTATGAGGTCCGGTTGCGACAAAGTCACAATTTATAGGCTTCGGAATGTAACACACAAACTGAGCCCAATTTGTGACGTTGACGCACGGATGGAGCTAATTTGTTTCGACTGTCCCGAATCTTGTTCCAACACTTGAAATGTTTTGAAACAATAGTAATGGAAGAGTTTGAGTAAAATTATGAGGTCCGGTTGCGACAAAGTCACAATTTATAGGCTTCGGAATGTAACACACAAACTGAGTCCATTTTGAGACATTGACGCACGGATGGACCTAACTTGTTTCGACTGTCACGAATCTTGTTCCAACACTTCAAATGTGTTGAAACAATAGTAATGGAAGAGTTTGAGTCCAATTACGAGGTCCGGTTGCGAAAAAGTCACAAGTTATAGGCTTCGGAAAGTAACACACAAACTGAATCCAATTTGAGACGTTGACGCACGAATAGAGCTAACATGTTTCGACTATCCCGAATCTTGTTCCAACAATCAAATGTGTTGAAACAATAGTAATGGAAGAGTTTGAGTCCAATTATGAGGTCCAGTTGCGAAAAAGTCACAAGTTATAGGCTTCGGAATGTAACACACAAACTGAGTCCAATTACACACATTGACGCACGATGGAGCTAACTTGCTTCGATCTGCCCCCGAATCTTGTTCCAACACTTCAAATATGTTGAAACAATAGTAATGGAAGAATTCGAGTCTAATTACGATGTCCGGTTGCGAAAAAGTCACAAGTTATAGGCTTCAGAATGTAACACACAAACTGAGTCCAATTAAAAAAAATTGACGCACGATGGAGCTAACTTGTTTCGACTGCCCCCGAATCATCTTCCAACACTTCAAATGTGTTGAAACAATAGTAATGGAAGACTTTGAGTCCAATTACGAGGTCCGGTTGCGAAAAAGTCACAAGTTATAGGATTCTGAATGTAACACACAAACTGAGTCCAATTTGAGACGTTGACGCACGGATGGAGCTAATTTGTTTCGACTGTCCCGAATCTTGTTCCAACACTTTAAATGTGTTGAAACAATAGTAATGGAAGAGTTTGAGTCCAATTATGAGGTCCGATTGCGAAAAGTCACAAGTTATAGGCTTCGGAATGTAACATACAAACTGAGTCCAATTTGAGACGTTGACGCACGGATGGAGCTAACTTGTCTCGACTGTCCCGAATCTTGTTCCAACACTTTAAATGTGTTGAAAAAATAGTAATGGAAGAGTTTGAGTCCAATTACGAGGTCCGTTTGCGAAAAAGTCACAAGTTATACGCTTCGGAATGTAACACACAAACTGAATCCAATTTGAGACGTTGACGCACGAATGGAGCTAACATGTTTCGACTATCCCGAATCTTGTTCCAACATTCAAATGTGTTGAAACAATAGTAATGGAAGAGTTTGAGTCCAATTATGAGGTCCGGTTGCAAAAAAGTCACAAGTTATAGGCTTCGTAATGTAACACACAAACTGAGTCCAATTTGAGACATTGACGCACGGATGGAGCTAACTTGTTTCGACTGTCCCGAATCTTGTTCCAACACCTTAAATGTGTTGAAACAATAGTAATGGAAAAGTTTGAGTCCAATTACGAGGTCCGGTTGCGAAAAAGTCACAACTTATAGGCTTCGGAATGTAACTCACAAACTGAGTCCAATTTGAGACGTTGACGCACGGATGGAGCTAACTTGTTTCGACTATCCGGAATCTTGTTCCAACACTTTAAATGTGTTGAAACAATAGTAATGGAAGAGTTTGAGTCCAATTACGAGGTCCGGTTGCGACAAAGTCACAATTTATAGGCTTCGGAATGTAACACACAAACTGAGCCCAATTTGTGACGTTGACGCACGGATGGAGCTAATTTGTTTCGACTATCCCGAATCTTGTTCCAACACTTGAAATGTTTTGAAACAATAGTAATGGAAGAGTTTGAGTAATATTATGAGGTCCGGTTGCGACAAAGTCACAATTTATAGGCTTCAGAATGTAACACACAAACTGAGTCCAATTAAAGAAATTGACGCCCGGATGGAGCTAACTTGTTTCGACTGCCCCGAATCTTCTTCCAACACTTCAAATGTTGAAACAATAGTAATGGAAGAGTTTGAGTCCAATTACGAGGTCCGGTTGCGAAAAAGTCACAAGTTATAGGATTCTGAATGTAACACACAAACTGAGTCCAATTTGGTCGTTGACGCACGGATGGAGCTAACTTGTTTCGACTGTCCCGAATCTTGTTCCAACACTTTAAATGTGTTGAAACAATAGTAATGGAAGAGTTTGAGTCCAATTACGAGGTCCGATTGCGAAAAAGTCACAAGTTATAGGCTTCGGAATGTAACACACAAACTGAGTCCAATTTGAGACGTTGACGCACGGATGGAGCTAACTTGTTTCGACTGTCCCGAATCTTGTTCCAACACTTTAAATGTGTTGAAAAAATAGTAATGGAAGAGTTTGAGTCCAATTACAAGGTCCAGTTGCGAAAAAGTCACAAGTTATAGGCTTCGGAATGTAACACACAAACTGAGTCCATTTTGAGACGTTGACGCACGGATGGACCTAACTTGTTTCGACTGACCCGAATCTTGTTCCAATGCTTCAAATGTTTTGAAACAATAGTAATGGAAGAGTTTGAGTAAAATTATGAGGTCCGGTTGCGACAAAGTCACAATTTATAGGCTTCGGAATGTAACACACAAACTGAGCCCAATTTGTGACGTTGACGCACGGATGGAGCTAATTTGTTTCGACTGTCCCGAATCTTGTTCCAACACTTGAAATGTTTTGAAACAATAGTAATGGAAGAGTTTGAGTAAAATTATGAGGTCCGGTTGCGACAAAGTCACAATTTATAGGCTTCGGAATGTAACACACAAACTGAGTCCATTTTGAGACATTGACGCACGGATGGACCTAACTTGTTTCGACTGTCACGAATCTTGTTCCAACACTTCAAATGTGTTGAAACAATAGTAATGGAAGAGTTTGAGTCCAATTACGAGGTCCGGTTGCGAAAAAGTCACAAGTTATAGGCTTCGGAAAGTAACACACAAACTGAATCCAATTTGAGACGTTGACGCACGAATAGAGCTAACATGTTTCGACTATCCCGAATCTTGTTCCAACAATCAAATGTGTTGAAACAATAGTAATGGAAGAGTTTGAGTCCAATTATGAGGTCCAGTTGCGAAAAAGTCACAAGTTATAGGCTTCGGAATGTAACACACAAACTGAGTCCAATTACACACATTGACGCACGGATGGAGCTAACTTGCTTCGACTGCCCCGAATCTTGTTCCAACACTTCAAATATGTTGAAACAATAGTAATGGAAGAATTCGAGTCTAATTACGATGTCCGGTTGCGAAAAAGTCACAAGTTATAGGCTTCAGAATGTAACACACAAACTGAGTCCAATTAAAAAATTGACGCACGGATGGAGCTAACTTGTTTCGACTGCCCCGAATCATCTTCCAACACTTCAAATGTGTTGAAACAATAGTAATGGAAGACTTTGAGTCCAATTACGAGGTCCGGTTGCGAAAAAGTCACAAGTTATAGGATTCTGAATGTAACACACAAACTGAGTCCAATTTGAGACGTTGACGCACGGATGGAGCTAATTTGTTTCGACTGTCCCGAATCTTGTTCCAACACTTTAAATGTGTTGAAACAATAGTAATGGAAGAGTTTGAGTCCAATTATGAGGTCCGATTGCGAAAAAGTCACAAGTTATAGGCTTCGGAATGTAACATACAAACTGAGTCCAATTTGAGACGTTGACGCACGGATGGAGCTAACTTGTCTCGACTGTCCCGAATCTTGTTCCAACACTTTAAATGTGTTGAAAAAATAGTAATGGAAGAGTTTGAGTCCAATTACGAGGTCCGTTTGCGAAAAAGTCACAAGTTATAGGCTTCGGAATGTAACACACAAACTGAATCCAATTTGAGACGTTGACGCACGAATGGAGCTAACATGTTTCGACTATCCCGAATCTTGTTCCAACATTCAAATGTGTTGAAACAATAGTAATGGAAGAGTTTGAGTCCAATTATGAGGTCCGGTTGTGAAAAAGTCACAAGTTATAGGCTTCGGAATGTAACTCACAAACTGAGCCCAATTTGTGACGTTGACGCACGGATGGAGCTAATTTATTTCGAGTGACCCCAATCTTGTTCCAACGCTTCAAATGTTTTGAAACAATTGTAATGGAAGAGTTTGAGTAAAATTATGAGGTCCGGTTGCGACAAAGTCACAATTTATAGTTTCGGAATGTAACACACAAACTGAGCCCAATTTGTGACGTTGACGCACGGATGGAGCTAATTTGTTTCGACTGTCCCGAATCTTGTTCCAACACTTGAAATGTTTTGAAACAATAGTAATGGAAGAGTTTGAGTAAAATTATGAGGTCCGGTTGCGACAAAGTCACAAATTATAGGCTTCGGAATGTAACACACAAACTGAGTCCATTTTGAGACGTTGACGCACGGATGGACCTAACTTGTTTCGACTGTCACGAATCTTGTTCCAACACTTCAAATGTGTTGAACCAATAGTAATGGAAGAGTTTGAGTCCAATTACGAGGTCCGGTTGCGAAAAAGTCACAAGTTATAGGCTTCGGAATGTAACACACAAACTGAATCCAATTTGAGACGTTGACGCACGAATAGAGCTAACATGTTTCGACTGTCCCGAATCTTGTTCCAACATTCAAATGTGTTGAAACAATAGTAATGGAAGAGTTTGAGTCCAATTATGAGGTCCGGTTGCGAAAAAGTCACAAGTTATAGGCTTCGGAATGTAACACACAAACTGAGTCCAATTAAACACATTGACGCACGGATGGAGCTAACTTGCTTCGACTGCCCCGAATCTTGTTCCAACACTTCAAATATGTTGAAACAATAGAAATGGAATAATTCGAGTCTAATTACGATGTCCGGTTGCGAAAAAAGTCACAAGTTATAGGCTTCAGAATGTAACACACAAACTGAGTCCAATTAAAGAATTGACGCCCGGATGGAGCAAACTTGTTTCGACTGCCCCGAATCTTCTTCCAACACTTCAAATGTGTTGAAACAACAGTAATGGAAGAGTTTGAGTCCAATTACGAGGTCCGGTTGCGAAAAAGTCACAAGTTATAGGATTCTGAATGTAACACACAAACTGAGTCCAATTTGAGACGTTGACGCACGGATGAGCTAACTTGTTTCCACTGTCCCGAATCTTGTTCCAACACTTTAAATGTGTTGAAACAATAGTAATGGAAGAGTTTGAGTCCAATTACGAGGTCCGATTGCGAAAAGTCACAAGTTATAGGCTTCGGAATGTAACACACAAACTGAGTCCAATTTGAGACGTTGACGCACGGATGGAGCTAACTTGTTTCGACTGTCCCGAATCTTGTTCCAACACTTTAAATGTGTATGAAACAATAGTAATGGAAGAGTTTGAGTCCAATTACGAGGTCCGGTTGCGAAAAAGTCACAAGTTATAGGCTTCGGAATGTAACTCACAAACTGAGCCCAATTTGTGACGTTGACGCACGGATGGAGCTAATTTGTTTTGACTGACCCGAATCTTGTTCCAACGCTTCAAATGTTTTGAAACAATAGTAATGGAAGAGTTTGAGTAAAATTATGAGGTCCGGTTGTGACAAAGTCACAATTTATAGGCTTCGGAATGTAACACACAAACTGAGCCCAATTTGTGACGTTGACGCACGGATGGAGCTAATTTGTTTCGAATGTCCCGAATCTTGTTCCAACACTTGAAATGTTTTGAAACAATAGTAATGGAAGAGTTTGAGTAAAATTATGAGGTCCGGTTGCGACAAAGTCACAATTTATAGGCTTCGGAATGTAACACACAAACTGAGTCCATTTTGAGACATTGACGCACGGATGGACCTAACTTGTTTCGACTGTCACGAATCTTGTTCCAACACTTCAAATGTGTTGAAACAATAGTAATGGAAGAGTTTGAGTCCAATTACGAGGTCCGGTTGCGAAAAAGTCACAAGTTATAGGCTTCGGAATGTAACACACAAACTGAATCCAATTTGAGACGTTGACGCACGAATAGAGCTAACATGTTTCGACTATCACGAATCTTGTTCCAACATTCAAATGTGTTGAAACAATAGTAATGGAAGAGTTTGAGTCCAATTATGAGGTCCAGTTGCTAAAAAGTCACAAGTTATAGGCTTCGGAATGTAACACACAAACTGAGTCCAATTAAATACATTGACGCACGGATGGAGCTAACTTGCTTCGACTGCCCCGAATCTTGTTCCAACACTTCAAATATGTTGAAACAATAGTAATGGAAGAATTCGAGTCTAATTACGATGTCCGGTTGCGAAAAAGTCACAAGTTATAGGCTTCAGAATGTAACACACAAACTGAGTCCAATTAAAAAAATTGACGCACGGATGGAGCTAACTTGTTTCGACTGCCCCGAATCATCTTCCAACACTTCAAATGTGTTGAAACAATAGTAATGGAAGAGTTTGAGTCCAATTACGAGGTCCGATTGCGAAAAAGTCACAAGTTATAGGATTCTGAATGTAACACACAAACTGAGTCCAATTTGAGACGTTGACGCATGGATGGAGCTACTTGTTTCGACTGTCCCGAATCTTGTTCCAACACTTTAAATGTGTTGAAACAATAGTAATGGAAGAGTTTGAGTCCAATTATGAGGTCCGATTGCGAAAAAGTCACAAGTTATAGGCTTCGGAATGTAACATACAAACTGAGTCCAATTTGAGACGTTGACGCACGGATGGAGCTAACTTGTTTCGACTGTCCCGAATCTTGTTCCAACACTTTAAATGTGTTGAAAATATAGTAATGTAAGAGTTTGAGTCCAATTACGAGGTCCGTTTGCGAAAAAGTCACAAGTTATAGGCTTCGGAATGTAACACACAAACTGAATCCAATTTGAGACGTTGACGCACGAATGGAGCTAACATGTTTCGACTATCCCGAATCTTGTTCCAACATTCAAATGTGTTGAAACAATAGTAATGGAAGAGTTTGAGTCCAATTATGAGGTCCGGTTGTGAAAAAGTCACAAGTTATAGGCTTCGGAATTTAACACACAAACTGAGTCCAATTAAACACATTGACGCACGGATGGAGCTAACTTGTTTCGACTGCCCCGAATCTTGTTCCAACACTGCAAATGTGTTGAAACAATAGTAATGGAAGAATTCGAGTTTAATTACGAGGTCCGGTTGCGAAAAAGTCATAAATTATAGGCTTCAGATTGTAACACACAAACTGAGTCCAATTTGAGACGTTGACGTACGGATGGAGCTAACTTGTTTCGACTGTCCCAAATATTGTTCAAACACTTCAAATCTGTTGAAACAATAGTAATGGAAGAGTTTGAGTCTAATTATAAGTTCCGGTTGCGAAAAAGTCACAAGTTATATACTTCGGAATGGAACACAAACTGTGTCCAATTTGAGACATTGACGAACGGATGGAGCTAACTTGTTTCGACTGTCCGAATCTTGTTCCAACACTTCAAATCTGTTGAAACAATAGTAATGGAGGAGTTTGAGTCCAATTACGTGGTCCGATTTCGAAAAAGTCAATAATTATAGGCTTACGAATGAAAAACACAAACTGATTCCAATTAGAAATATTGACGAACGAATAGAGCAAACTTGTTCCGCCTGTCCCGAATCTTCTTCTAATACTTCAAATGTGTTGAAAAAATAATAATGGAAGAGTTTGAGTCCAATTACGAGGTCCGGTTGCGAAAAAGTCACAAGTTATAGGCTTCGGAATGTAACACACAAACTGAGTCCAATTTGAGACGTTGACGCACGGACGGAGCTAACTTATTTCGACTGTCCCGAATCTTGTTCCAACACTTCAAATGTGTTGAACCAATAGTAATGGAAGAGTTTGTGTCCAATTACGAGGTCCGATTGCGAAAAAATTACAAGTTATAGGCTTCTGAATGTAACACACAAACTTAGTCCAATTAATGACATTGACGCACGGATGGAGCCAACTTCTTTCGACTGCTCCTAATCTTGTTCCAACACTTCAAATGTGTTGAAACAATAGTAATGGAAGAGTATGAGTCCGATTACGAGGTCCGGTTGCGAAAAAGTCACAAGTTATAGGCTTCGGAATGTAACTCACAAACTGAGCCCTTTTTTTGACGTTGACGCACGGATGGAGCTAATTTGTTTCGACTGTCCCGAATCTTGTTCCAACACTTGAAATGTTTTGAAACAATAGTAATGGAAGTGTTTGAGTCCAATTACGAGGTCCGGTTGCGAAAAAGTCACAAGTTATAGGCTTCGGAATGTAACACACAAACTGAATCCAATTTGAGACGTTGACGCACGAATAGAGCTAACATGTTTCGACTGTCCCGAATCTTGTTCCAACATTCAAATGTGTTGAAACAATAGTAATGGAAGTGTTTGAGTCCAATTATGAGGTCCGGTTGCGAAAAAGTCACAAGTTATAGGCTTTGGAATGTAACACACAAACTGAGTCCAATTAAACACATTGACGCACGGATGGAGCTAACTTGTTTCGACTGTCCCGAATCTTGTTCCAACACTTTAAATGTGTTGAAACAATAGTAATGGAAGAGTTTGAGTCCAATTATGAGGTCCGGTTGCGACAAAGTCACAATTTATAGGCTTCGGAATTTAACACACAAACTGAGCCCAATTTGTGACGTTGACGCACGGATGGAGCTAATTTGTTTCGACTGTCCCGAATCTTGTTCCAACACTTGAAATGTTTTGAAACAATAGTAATGGAAGAGTTTGAGTAATATTATGAGGTCCGGTTGCGACAAAGTCACAATTTATAGGCTTCGGAATGTAACACACAAACTGAGTCCAATTAAAGAAATTGACGCCCGGATGGAGCTAACTTGTTTCGACTGCCCCGAATCTTCTTCCAACACTTCAAATGTGTTGAAACAATAGTAATGGAAGAGTTTGAGTCCAATTACGAGGTCCGGTTGCGAAAAGTCACAAGTTATAGGATTCTAAATGTAACACACAAACTGAGTCCAATTTGAGACGTTGACGCACGGATGGAGCTAACTTGTTTCGACTGTCCCGAATCTTGTTCCAACACTTTAAATGTGTTGAAACAATAGTAATGGAAGAGTTTGAGTCCAATTACGAGGTCCGATTGCAAAAAAGTCACAAGTTATAGGCTTCGGAATGTAACACACAAACTGAGTCCAATTTGAGACGTTGACGCACGGATGGAGCTAACTTGTTTCGACTGTCCCGAATCTTGTTCCAACACTTTAAATGTGTTGAAAAAATAGTAATGGTAGAGTTTGAGTCCAATTACGAGGTCCAGTTGCGAAAAAGTCACAAGTTATAGGCTTCGGAATGTAACACACAAACTGAATCCAATTTGAGACGTTGACGCACGAATGGAGCTAACATGTTTCGACTATCCCGAATCTTGTTCCAACATTCAAATGTGTTGAAACAATAGTAATGGAAGAGTTTGAGTCCAATTATGAGGTCCGGTTGTGAAAAAGTCACAAGTTATAGGCTTCGGAATGTAACTCACAAACTGAGCCCAATTTGTGATGTTGACGCACGGATGGAGCTAATTTATTTCGACTGACCCCAATCTTGTTCCAACGCTTCAAATGTTTTGAAACAATTGTAATGGAAGAGTTTGAGTAAAATTATGAGGTCCGGTTGCGACAAAGTCACAATTTATAGGCTTCGGAATGTAACACACAAACTGAGCCCAATTTGTGACGTTGACGCACGGATGGAGCTAATTTGTTTCGACTGTCCCGAATCTTGTTCCAACACTTGAAATGTTTTGAAACAATAGTAATGGAAGAGTTTGAGTAAAATTATGAGGTCCGGTTGCGACAAAGTCACAAATTATAGGCTTCGGAATGTAACACACAAACTGAGTCCATTTTGAGACGTTGACGCACGGATGGACCTAACTTGTTTCGACTGTCACGAATCTTGTTCCAACACATCAAATGTGTTGAAACAATAGTAATGGAAGAGTTTGAGTCCAATTACGAGGTCCGGTTGCGAAAAAGTCACAAGTTATAGGCTTCGGAATGTAACACACAAACTGAATCTAATTTGAGACGTTGACGCACGAATAGAGCTAACATGTTTCGACTGTCCCGAATCTTGTTCCAACATTCAAATGTGTTGAAACAATAGTAATGGAAGAGTTTGAGTCCAATTATGAGGTCCGGTTGCGAAAATGTCACATGTTATAGGCTTCGGAATGTAACACACAAACTGAGTCCAATTAAACACATTGACGCACGGATGGAGCTAACTTGCTTCGACTGCCCCGAATCTTGTTCCAACACTTCAAATATGTTGAAACAATAGTAATGGAATAATTCGAGTCTAATTACGATGTCCGGTTGCGAAAAAGTCACAAGTTATAGGCTTCAGAATGTAACACACAAACTGAGTCCAATTAAAGAAATTGACGCCCGGATGGAGCTAACTTTTTTCGACTGCCCCGAATCTTCTTCCAACACTTCAAATGTGTTGAAACAACAGTAATGGAAGAGTTTGAGTCCAATTACGGGGTCCGGTTGCGAAAAAGTCACAAGTTATAGGATTCTGAATGTAACACACAAACTGAGTCCAATTTGAGACGTTGACGCACGGATGAAGCTAACTTGTTTCGACTGTCCCGAATCTTGTTCCAACACTTTAAATGTGTTGAAACAATAGTAATGGAAGAGTTTGAGTCCAATTACGAGGTCCGATTGCGAAAAAGTCACAAGTTATAGGCTTCGGAATGTAACACACAAACTGAGTCCAATTTGAGACGTTGACGCACGGATGGAGCTAACTTGTTTCGACTGTCCCGAATCTTGTTCCAACACTTTAAATGTGTTGAAACAATAGTAATGGAAAAGTTTGAGTCCAATTACGAGGTCCGGTTGCGAAAAAGTCACAAGTTATAGGCTTCGGAATGTAACTCACAAACTGAGCCCAATTTGTGACGTTGACGCACGGATGGAGTTAATTTGTTTTGACTGACCCGAATCTTGTTCCAACGCTTCAAATGTTTTGAAAGAATAGTAATGGAAGAGTTTGAGTAAAATTATAAGGTCCGGTTGCGACAAAGTCACAATTTATAGGCTTCGGAATGTAACACACAAACTGAGCCCAATTTGTGACGTTGACGCACGGATGGAGCAAATTTGTTTCGACTGTCCCGAATCTTGTTCCAACACTTGAAATGTTTTGAAACAATAGTAATGGAAGAGTTTGAGTAAAATTATGAGGTCCGGTTGCGACAAAGTCACAATTTATAGGCTTCGGAATGTAACACACAAACTGAGTCCATTTTGAGACATTGACGCACGGATGGACCTAACTTGTTTCGACTGTCACGAATCTTGTTCCAACACTTCAAATGTGTTGAAACAATGGTAATGGAAGAGTTTGAGTCCAATTACAAGGTCCGGTTGCGAAAAAGTCACAAGTTATAGGCTTCGGAATGTAACACACAAACTGAATCCAATTTGAGACGTTGACGCACGAATAAAGCTAACATGTTTCGACTATCCCGAATCTTGTTCCAACATTCAAATGTGTTGAAACAATAGTAATGGAAGAGTTTGAGTCCAATTATGAGGTCCAGTTGCGAAAAGGTCACAAGTTATAGGCTTCGGAATGTAACACACAAACTGAGTCCAATTAAACACATTGACGCACGGATGGAGCTAACTTGCTTCGACTGCCCCGAATCTTGTTCCAACACTTCAAATATGTTGAAACAATAGTAATGGAAGAATTCGAGTCTAATTACGATGTCCGGTTGCGAAAAAGTCACAAGTTATAGGCTTCAGAATGTAACACACAAACTGAGTCCAATTAAAAAAATTGACGCACGGATGGAGCTAACTTGTTTCGACTGCCCCGAATCATCTTCCAACACTTCAAATGTGTTGAAACAATAGTAATGGAAGAGTTTGAGTCCAATTACGAGGTCCGGTTGTGAAAAAGTCACAAGTTATAGGATTCTGAATGTAACACACAAACTGAGTCCAATTTGAGACGTTGACGCACGGATGGAGCTAACTTGTTTCGACTGTCCCGAATCTTGTTCCAACACTTTAAATGTGTTGGAACAATAGTAATGGAAGAGTTTGAGTCCAATTATGAGGTCCGATTGCGAAAAAGTCACAAGTTATAGGCTTCGGAATGTAACATACAAACTGAGTCCAATTTGAGACGTTGACGCACGGATGGAGCTAACTTGTTTCGACTGTCCCGAATCTTGTTCCAACACTTTAAATGTGTTGAAAATATAGTAGTGGAAGAGTTTGAGTCCAATTACGAGGTCCGTTTGCGATAAAGTCACAAGTTATAGGCTTCGGAATGTAACACACAAACTGAATCCAATTTGAGACGTTGACGCACGAATGGAGCTAACATGTTTCGACTATCCCGAATCTTGTTCCAACATTCAAATGTGTTGAAACAATAGTAATGGAAGAGTTTGAGTCCAATTATGAGGTCCGGTTGTGAAAAAGTCACAAGTTATAGGCTTCGGAATGTAACACACAAACTGAGTCCAATTAAACACATTGACGCACGGATGGAGCTAACTTGTTTCGACTGCCCCGAATCTTGTTCGAACACTGCAAATGTGTTGAAACAATAGTAATGGAAGAATTCGAGTTTAATTACGAGGTCCGGTTGCGAAAAAGTCATAAATTATAGGCTTCAGATTGTAACACACAAACTGAGTCCAATTTGAGACGTTGACGTACGGATGGAGCTAACTTGTTTCGACTGTCCCAAATATTGTTCCAACACTTCAAATCTGTTGAAACAATAGTAATGGAAGAGTTTGAGTCTAATTATAAGTTCCGGTTGCGAAAAAGTCACAAGTTATATACTTCGGAATGGAACACAAACTGTGTCCAATTTGAGACATTGACGAACGGATGGAGCTAACTTGTTTCGACTGTCCGAATCTTGTTCCAACACTTCAAATCTGTTGAAACAATAGTAATGGAGGAGTTTGAGTCCAATTACGTGGTCCGATTTCGAAAAAGTCAATAATTATAGGCTTACGAATGAAAAACACAAACTGATTCCAATTAGAAATATTGACGAACGAATAGAGCAAACTTGTTCCGCCTGTCCCGAATCTTCTTCTAATACTTCAAATGTGTTGAAAAAATAATAATGGAAGAGTTTGAGTCCAATTACGAGGTCCGGTTGCGAAAAAGTCACAAGTTATAGGCTTCGGAATGTAACACACAAACTGAGTCCAATTTGAGACGTTGACGCACGGACGGAGCTAACTTATTTCGACTGTCCCGAATCTTGTACCAACACTTCAAATGTGTTGAACCAATAGTAATGGAAGAGTTTGTGTCCAATTACGAGGTCCGATTGCGAAAAAATTACAAGTTATAGGCTTCTGAATGTAACACACAAACTGAGTCCAATTAAAGAAATTGACGCCCGGATGGAGCTAACTTTTTTCGACTGCCCCGAATCTTCTTCCAACACTTCAAATGTGTTGAAACAACAGTAATGGAAGAGTTTGAGTCCAATTACGGGGTCCGGTTGCGAAAAAGTCACAAGTTATAGGATTCTGAATGTAACACACAAACTGAGTCCAATTTGAGACGTTGACGCACGGATGAAGCTAACTTGTTTCGACTGTCCCGAATCTTGTTCCAACACTTTAAATGTGTTGAAACAATAGTAATGGAAGAGTTTGAGTCCAATTACGAGGTCCGATTGCGAAAAAGTCACAAGTTATAGGCTTCGGAATGTAACACACAAACTGAGTCCAATTTGAGACGTTGACGCACGGATGGAGCTAACTTGTTTCGACTGTCCCGAATCTTGTTCCAACACTTTAAATGTGTTGAAACAATAGTAATGGAAAAGTTTGAGTCCAATTACGAGGTCCGGTTGCGAAAAAGTCACAAGTTATAGGCTTCGGAATGTAACTCACAAACTGAGCCCAATTTGTGACGTTGACGCACGGATGGAGTTAATTTGTTTTGACTGACCCGAATCTTGTTCCAACGCTTCAAATGTTTTGAAAGAATAGTAATGGAAGAGTTTGAGTAAAATTATGAGGTCCGGTTGCGACAAAGTCACAATTTATAGGCTTCGGAATGTAACACACAAACTGAGCCCAATTTGTGACGTTGACGCACGGATGGAGCAAATTTGTTTCGACTGTCCCGAATCTTGTTCCAACACTTGAAATGTTTTGAAACAATAGTAATGGAAGAGTTTGAGTAAAATTATGAGGTCCGGTTGCGACAAAGTCACAATTTATAGGCTTCGGAATGTAACACACAAACTGAGTCCATTTTGAGACATTGACGCACGGATGGACCTAACTTGTTTCGACTGTCACGAATCTTGTTCCAACACTTCAAATGTGTTGAAACAATGGTAATGGAAGAGTTTGAGTCCAATTACAAGGTCCGGTTGCGAAAAAGTCACAAGTTATAGGCTTCGGAATGTAACACACAAACTGAATCCAATTTGAGACGTTGACGCACGAATAGAGCTAACATGTTTCGACTATCCCGAATCTTGTTCCAACATTCAAATGTGTTGAAACAATAGTAATGGAAGAGTTTGAGTCCAATTATGAGGTCCAGTTGCGAAAAGGTCACAAGTTATAGGCTTCGGAATGTAACACACAAACTGAGTCCAATTAAACACATTGACGCACGGATGGAGCTAACTTGCTTCGACTGCCCCGAATCTTGTTCCAACACTTCAAATATGTTGAAACAATAGTAATGGAAGAATTCGAGTCTAATTACGATGTCCGGTTGCGAAAAAGTCACAAGTTATAGGCTTCAGAATGTAACACACAAACTGAGTCCAATTAAAAAAATTGACGCACGGATGGAGCTAACTTGTTTCGACTGCCCCGAATCATCTTCCAACACTTCAAATGTGTTGAAACAATAGTAATGGAAGAGTTTGAGTCCAATTACGAGGTCCGGTTGTGAAAAAGTCACAAGTTATAGGATTCTGAATGTAACACACAAACTGAGTCCAATTTGAGACGTTGACGCACGGATGGAGCTAACTTGTTTCGACTGTCCCGAATCTTGTTCCAACACTTTAAATGTGTTGGAACAATAGTAATGGAAGAGTTTGAGTCCAATTATGAGGTCCGATTGCGAAAAAGTCACAAGTTATAGGCTTCGGAATGTAACATACAAACTGAGTCCAATTTGAGACGTTGACGCACGGATGGAGCTAACTTGTTTCGACTGTCCCGAATCTTGTTCCAACACTTTAAATGTGTTGAAAATATAGTAGTGGAAGAGTTTGAGTCCAATTACGAGGTCCGTTTGCGATAAAGTCACAAGTTATAGGCTTCGGAATGTAACACACAAACTGAATCCAATTTGAGACGTTGACGCACGAATGGAGCTAACATGTTTCGACTATCCCGAATCTTGTTCCAACATTCAAATGTGTTGAAACAATAGTAATGGAAGAGTTTGAGTCCAATTATGAGGTCCGGTTGTGAAAAAGTCACAAGTTATAGGCTTCGGAATGTAACACACAAACTGAGTCCAATTAAACACATTGACGCACGGATGGAGCTAACTTGTTTCGACTGCCCCGAATCTTGTTCCAACACTGCAAATGTGTTGAAACAATAGTAATGGAAGAATTCGAGTTTAATTACGAGGTCCGGTTGCGAAAAAGTCATAAATTATAGGCTTCAGATTGTAACACACAAACTGAGTCCAATTTGAGACGTTGACGTACGGATGGAGCTAACTTGTTTCGACTGTCCCAAATATTGTTCCAACACTTCAAATCTGTTGAAACAATAGTAATGGAAGAGTTTGAGTCTAATTATAAGTTCCGGTTGCGAAAAAGTCACAAGTTATATACTTCGGAATGGAACACAAACTGTGTCCAATTTGAGACATTGACGAACGGATGGAGCTAACTTGTTTCGACTGTCCGAATCTTGTTCCAACACTTCAAATCTGTTGAAACAATAGTAATGGAGGAGTTTGAGTCCAATTACGTGGTCCGATTTCGAAAAAGTCAATAATTATAGGCTTACGAATGAAAAACACAAACTGATTCCAATTAGAAATATTGACGAACGAATAGAGCAAACTTGTTCCGCCTGTCCCGAATCTTCTTCTAATACTTCAAATGTGTTGAAAAATAATAATGGAAGAGTTTGAGTCCAATTACGAGGTCCGGTTGCGAAAAAGTCACAAGTTATAGGCTTCGGAATGTAACACACAAACTGAGTCCAATTTGAGACGTTGACGCACGGACGGAGCTAACTTATTTCGACTGTCCCGAATCTTGTACCAACACTTCAAATGTGTTGAACCAATAGTAATGGAAGAGTTTGTGTCCAATTACGAGGTCCGATTGCGAAAAAATTACAAGTTATAGGCTTCTGAATGTAACACACAAACTGAGTCCAATTAAAGAAATTGACGCCCGGATGGAGCTAACTTTTTTCGACTGCCCCGAATCTTCTTCCAACACTTCAAATGTGTTGAAACAACAGTAATGGAAGAGTTTGAGTCCAATTACGGGGTCCGGTTGCGAAAAAGTCACAAGTTATAGGATTCTGAATGTAACACACAAACTGAGTCCAATTTGAGACGTTGACGCACGGATGAAGCTAACTTGTTTCGACTGTCCCGAATCTTGTTCCAACACTTTAAATGTGTTGAAACAATAGTAATGGAAGAGTTTGAGTCCAATTACGAGGTCCGATTGCGAAAAAGTCACAAGTTATAGGCTTCGGAATGTAACACACAAACTGAGTCCAATTTGAGACGTTGACGCACGGATGGAGCTAACTTGTTTCGACTGTCCCGAATCTTGTTCCAACACTTTAAATGTGTTGAAACAATAGTAATGGAAAAGTTTGAGTCCAATTACGAGGTCCGGTTGCGAAAAAGTCACAAGTTATAGGCTTCGGAATGTAACTCACAAACTGAGCCCAATTTGTGACGTTGACGCACGGATGGAGTTAATTTGTTTTGACTGACCCGAATCTTGTTCCAACGCTTCAAATGTTTTGAAAGAATAGTAATGGAAGAGTTTGAGTAAAATTATGAGGTCCGGTTGCGACAAAGTCACAATTTATAGGCTTCGGAATGTAACACACAAACTGAGCCCAATTTGTGACGTTGACGCACGGATGGAGCAAATTTGTTTCGACTGTCCCGAATCTTGTTCCAACACTTGAAATGTTTTGAAACAATAGTAATGGAAGAGTTTGAGTAAAATTATGAGGTCCGGTTGCGACAAAGTCACAATTTATAGGCTTCGGAATGTAACACACAAACTGAGTCCATTTTGAGACATTGACGCACGGATGGACCTAACTTGTTTCGACTGTCACGAATCTTGTTCCAACACTTCAAATGTGTTGAAACAATGGTAATGGAAGAGTTTGAGTCCAATTACAAGGTCCGGTTGCGAAAAAGTCACAAGTTATAGGCTTCGGAATGTAACACACAAACTGAATCCAATTTGAGACGTTGACGCACGAATAGAGCTAACATGTTTCGACTATCCCGAATCTTGTTCCAACATTCAAATGTGTTGAAACAATAGTAATGGAAGAGTTTGAGTCCAATTATGAGGTCCAGTTGCGAAAAGGTCACAAGTTATAGGCTTCGGAATGTAACACACAAACTGAGTCCAATTAAACACATTGACGCACGGATGGAGCTAACTTGCTTCGACTGCCCCGAATCTTGTTCCAACACTTCAAATATGTTGAAACAATAGTAATGGAAGAATTCGAGTCTAATTACGATGTCCGGTTGCGAAAAAGTCACAAGTTATAGGCTTCAGAATGTAACACACAAACTGAGTCCAATTAAAAAAATTGACGCACGGATGGAGCTAACTTGTTTCGACTGCCCCGAATCATCTTCCAACACTTCAAATGTGTTGAAACAATAGTAATGGAAGAGTTTGAGTCCAATTACGAGGTCCGGTTGTGAAAAAGTCACAAGTTATAGGATTCTGAATGTAACACACAAACTGAGTCCAATTTGAGACGTTGACGCACGGATGGAGCTAACTTGTTTCGACTGTCCCGAATCTTGTTCCAACACTTTAAATGTGTTGGAACAATAGTAATGGAAGAGTTTGAGTCCAATTATGAGGTCCGATTGCGAAAAAGTCACAAGTTATAGGCTTCGGAATGTAACATACAAACTGAGTCCAATTTGAGACGTTGACGCACGGATGGAGCTAACTTGTTTCGACTGTCCCGAATCTTGTTCCAACACTTTAAATGTGTTGAAAATATAGTAGTGGAAGAGTTTGAGTCCAATTACGAGGTCCGTTTGCGATAAAGTCACAAGTTATAGGCTTCGGAATGTAACACACAAACTGAATCCAATTTGAGACGTTGACGCACGAATGGAGCTAACATGTTTCGACTATCCCGAATCTTGTTCCAACATTCAAATGTGTTGAAACAATAGTAATGGAAGAGTTTGAGTCCAATTATGAGGTCCGGTTGTGAAAAAGTCACAAGTTATAGGCTTCGGAATGTAACACACAAACTGAGTCCAATTAAACACATTGACGCACGGATGGAGCTAACTTGTTTCGACTGCCCCGAATCTTGTTCCAACACTGCAAATGTGTTGAAACAATAGTAATGGAAGAATTCGAGTTTAATTACGAGGTCCGGTTGCGAAAAAGTCATAAATTATAGGCTTCAGATTGTAACACACAAACTGAGTCCAATTTGAGACGTTGACGTACGGATGGAGCTAACTTGTTTCGACTGTCCCAAATATTGTTCCAACACTTCAAATCTGTTGAAACAATAGTAATGGAAGAGTTTGAGTCTAATTATAAGTTCCGGTTGCGAAAAAGTCACAAGTTATATACTTCGGAATGGAACACAAACTGTGTCCAATTTGAGACATTGACGAACGGATGGAGCTAACTTGTTTCGACTGTCCGAATCTTGTTCCAACACTTCAAATCTGTTGAAACAATAGTAATGGAGGAGTTTGAGTCCAATTACGTGGTCCGATTTCGAAAAAGTCAATAATTATAGGCTTACGAATGAAAAACACAAACTGATTCCAATTAGAAATATTGACGAACGAATAGAGCAAACTTGTTCCGCCTGTCCCGAATCTTCTTCTAATACTTCAAATGTGTTGAAAAAATAATAATGGAAGAGTTTGAGTCCAATTACGAGGTCCGGTTGCGAAAAAGTCACAAGTTATAGGCTTCGGAATGTAACACACAAACTGAGTCCAATTTGAGACGTTGACGCACGGACGGAGCTAACTTATTTCGACTGTCCCGAATCTTGTACCAACACTTCAAATGTGTTGAACCAATAGTAATGGAAGAGTTTGTGTCCAATTACGAGGTCCGATTGCGAAAAAATTACAAGTTATAGGCTTCTGAATGTAACACACAAACTTAGTCCAATTAATGACATTGACGCACGGATGGAGCCAACTTCTTTCGACTGCTCCTAATCTTGTTCCAACACTTCAAATGTGTTGAAACAATAGTAATGGAAGAGTATGAGTCCGATTACGAGGTCCGGTTGCGAAAAAGTCACAAGTTATAGGCTTCGGAATGTAACTCACAAACTGAGCCCTTTTTTTGACGTTGACGCACGGATGGAGCTAATTTGTTTCGACTGTCCCGAATCTTGTTCCAACACTTGAAATGTTTTGAAACAATAGTAATGGAAGTGTTTGAGTAAAATTATGAGGCCCGGTTGCGACAAAGTCACAATTTATAGGCTTCGGAATGTAACACACAAACTGAGTCCAATTAAAGAAATTGACGCCCGGATGGAGCTAAATTGTTTCGACTGCCCCGAATCTTCTTCCAACACTTCAAATGTGTTGAAACAATAGTAATGGAAGAGTTTGAGTCCAATTACGAGGTCCGGTTGCGAAAAAGTCACAAGTTATAGGATTCTGAATGTAACACACAAACTGAGTCCAATTTGAGACGTTGACGCACGGATGGAGCTAACTTGTTTCGACTGTCCCGAATCTTGTTCCAACACTTTAAATGTGTTGAAACAATAGTAATGGAAGAGTTTGAGTCCAATTACGAGGTCCGATTGCAAAAAAGTCACAAGTTATAGGCTTCGGAATGTAACACACAAACTGAGTCCAATTTGAGACGTTGACGCACGGATGGAGCTAACTTGTTTCGACTGTCCCGAATCTTGTTCCAACACTTTAAATGTGTTGAAAAAATAGTAATGGAAGAGTTTGAGTCCAATTACGAGGTCCAGTTGCGAAAAAGTCACAAGTTATAGGCTTCGGAATGTAACACACAAACTGAATCAAATTTGAGACGTTGACGCACGAATGGAGCTAACATGTTTCGACTATCCCGAATCTTGTTCCAACATTCAAATGTGTTGAAACAATAGTAATGGAAGAGTTTGAGTCCAATTATGAGGTCCGGTTGTGAAAAAGTCACAAGTTATAGGCTTCGGAATGTAACTCACAAACTGAGCCCAATTTGTGACGTTGACGCACGGATGGAGCTAATTTATTTCGAGTGACCCCAATCTTGTTCCAACGCTTCAAATGTTTTGAAACAATTGTAATGGAAGAGTTTGAGTAAAATTATGAGGTCCGGTTGCGACAAAGTCACAATTTATAGGTTTCGGAATGTAACACACAAACTGAGCCCAATTTGTGACGTTGACGCACGGATGGAGCTAATTTGTTTCGACTGTCCCGAATCTTGTTCCAACACTTGAAATGTTTTGAAACAATAGTAATGGAAGAGTTTGAGTAAAATTATGAGGTCCGGTTGCGACAAAGTCACAAATTATAGGCTTCGGAATGTAACACACAAACTGAGTCCATTTTGAGACGTTGACGCACGGATGGACCTAACTTGTTTCGACTGTCACGAATCTTGTTCCAACACTTCAAATGTGTTGAAACAATAGTAATGGAAGAGTTTGAGTCCAATTACGAGGTCCGGTTGCGAAAAAGTCACAAGTTATAGGCTTCGGAATGTAACACACAAACTGAATCCAATTTGAGACGTTGACGCACGAATAGAGCTAACATGTTTCGACTATCCCGAATCTTGTTCCAACATTCAAATGTGTTGAAACAATAGTAATGGAAGAGTTTGAGTCCAATTATGAGGTCCGGTTGCGAAAAAGTCACAAGTTATAGGCTTCGGAATGTAACACACAAACTGAGTCCAATTAAACACATTGACGCACGGATGGAGCTAACTTGCTTCGACTGCCCCGAATCTTGTTCCAACACTTCAAATATGTTGAAACAATAGTAATGGAATAATTCGAGTCTAATTACGATGTCCGGTTGCGAAAAAGTCACAAGTTATAGGCTTCAGAATGTAACACACAAACTGAGTCCAATTAAAGAAATTGACGCCCGGATGGAGCAAACTTGTTTCGACTGCCCCGAATCTTCTTCCAACACTTCAAATGTGTTGAAACAACAGTAATGGAAGAGTTTGAGTCCAATTACGAGGTCCGGTTGCGAAAAAGTCACAAGTTATAGGATTCTGAATGTAACACACAAACTGAGTCCAATTTGAGACGTTGACGCACGGATGAAGCTAACTTGTTTCGACTGTCCCGAATCTTGTTCCAACACTTTAAATGTGTTGAAACAATAGTAATGGAAGAGTTTGAGTCCAATTACGAGGTCCGATTGCGAAAAAGTCACAAGTTATAGGCTTCGGAATGTAACACACAAACTGAGTCCAATTTGAGACGTTGACGCACGGATGGAGCTAACTTGTTTCGACTGTCCCGAATCTTGTTCCAACACTTTAAATGTGTTGAAACAATAGTAATGGAAGAGTTTGAGTCCAATTACGAGGTCCGGTTGCGAAAAAGTCACAAGTTATAGGCTTCGGAATGTAACTCACAAACTGAGCCCAATTTGTGACGTTGACGCACGGATGGAGCTAATTTGTTTTGACTGACCCGAATCTTGTTCCAACGCTTCAAATGTTTTGAAACAATAGTAATGGAAGAGTTTGAGTAAAATTATGAGGTCCGGTTGTGACAAAGTCACAATTTATAGGCTTCGGAATGTAACACACAAACTGAGCCCAATTTGTGACGTTGACGCACGGATGGAGCTAATTTGTTTCGAATGTCCCGAATCTTGTTCCAACACTTGAAATGTTTTGAAACAATAGTAATGGAAGAGTTTGAGTAAAATTATGAGGTCCGGTTGCGACAAAGTCACAATTTATAGGCTTCGGAATGTAACACACAAACTGAGTCCATTTTGAGACATTGACGCACGGATGGACCTAACTTGTTTCGACTGTCACGAATCTTGTTCCAACACTTCAAATGTGTTGAAACAATAGTAATGGAAGAGTTTGAGTCCAATTACGAGGTCCGGTTGCGAAAAAGTCACAAGTTATAGGCTTCGGAATGTAACACACAAACTGAATCCAATTTGAGACGTTGACGCACGAATAGAGCTAACATGTTTCGACTATCACGAATCTTGTTCCAACATTCAAATGTGTTGAAACAATAGTAATGGAAGAGTTTGAGTCCAATTATGAGGTCCAGTTGCTAAAAAGTCACAAGTTATAGGCTTCGGAATGTAACACACAAACTGAGTCCAATTAAATACATTGACGCACGGATGGAGCTAACTTGCTTCGACTGCCCCGAATCTTGTTCCAACACTTCAAATATGTTGAAACAATAGTAATGGAAGAATTCGAGTCTAATTACGATGTCCGGTTGCGAAAAAGTCACAAGTTATAGGCTTCAGAATGTAACACACAAACTAAGTCCAATTAAAGAAATTGACGCCCGGATGGAGCTAACTTGTTTCGACTGCCCCGAATCTTCTTCCAACACTTCAAATATGTTGAAACAATAGTAATGGAAGAGTTTGAGTCCAATTACGAGGTCCGGTTGCGAAAAAGTCACAACTTGTAGGCTTCTGAATGTAACACACAAACTGAGTCTAATTTGAGACGTTGACGCACGGATGGAGCTAACATGTTTCGACTGTCCCGAATCTTGTTTCAACACTTCAAATGTGTTGAAACAATAGTAATGGAAGAGTTTGAGTCCAATTATGAGGTCCGGTTGCAAAAAAGTCACAAGTTATAGGCTTCGTAATGTAACACACAAACTGAGTCCAATTTGAGACATTGACGCACGGATGGAGCTAACTTGTTTCGACTGTCCCGAATCTTGTTCCAACACCTTAAATGTGTTGAAACAATAGTAATGGAAAAGTTTGAGTCCAATTACGAGGTCCGGTTGCGAAAAATTCACAACTTATAGGCTTCGGAATGTAACTCACAAACTGAGTCCAATTTGAGACGTTGACGCACGGATGGAGCTAACTTGTTTCGACTATCCCGAATCTTGTTCCAACACTTTAAATGTGTTGAAACAATAGTAATGGAAGAGTTTGAGTCCAATTACGAGGTCCGGTTGCGACAAAGTCACAATTTATAGGCTTCGGAATGTAACACACAAACTGAGCCCAATTTGTGACGTTGACGCACGGATGGAGCTAATTTGTTTCGACTATCCCGAATCTTGTTCCAACACTTGAAATGTTTTGAAACAATAGTAATGGAAGAGTTTGAGTAATATTATGAGGTCCGGTTGCGACAAAGTCACAATTTATAGGCTTCGGAATGTAACACACAAACTGAGTCCAATTAAAGAAATTGACGCCCGGATGGAGCTAAATTGTTTCGACTGCCCCGAATCTTCTTCCAACACTTCAAATGTTGAAACAATAGTAATGGAAGAGTTTGAGTCCAATTACGAGGTCCGGTTGCGAAAAAGTCACAAGTTATAGGCTTCGGAATGTAACACACAAACTGAGTCCAATTTGAGACGTTGACGCACGGATGGAGCTAACTTGTTTCGACTGTCCCGAATCTTGTTCCAACACTTTAAATGTGTTGAAAAAATAGTAATGGAAGAGTTTGAGTCCAATTACAAGGTCCAGTTGCGAAAAAGTCACAAGTTATAGGCTTCGGAATGTAACACACAAACTGAGTCCATTTTGAGACGTTGACGCACGGATGGACCTAACTTGTTTCGACTGACCCGAATCTTGTTCCAACGCTTCAAATGTTTTGAAACAATAGTAATGGAAGAGTTTGAGTAAAATTATGAGGTCCGGTTGCGACAAAGTCACAATTTATAGGCTTCGGAATGTAACACACAAACTGAGCCCAATTTGTGACGTTGACGCACGGATGGAGCTAATTTGTTTCGACTGTCCCGAATCTTGTTCCAACACTTGAAATGTTTTGAAACAATAGTAATGGAAGAGTTTGAGTAAAATTATGAGGTCCGGTTGCGACAAAGTCACAATTTATAGGCTTCGGAATGTAACACACAAACTGAGTCCATTTTGAGACATTGACGCACGGATGGACCTAACTTGTTTCGACTGTCACGAATCTTGTTCCAACACTTCAAATGTGTTGAAACAATAGTAATGGAAGAGTTTGAGTCCAATTACGAGGTCCGGTTGCGAAAAAGTCACAAGTTATAGGCTTCGGAAAGTAACACACAAACTGAATCCAATTTGAGACGTTGACGCACGAATAGAGCTAACATGTTTCGACTATCCCGAATCTTGTTCCAACAATCAAATGTGTTGAAACAATAGTAATGGAAGAGTTTGAGTCCAATTATGAGGTCCAGTTGCGAAAAAGTCACAAGTTATAGGCTTCGGAATGTAACACACAAACTGAGTCCAATTACACACATTGACGCAAGGATGGAGCTAACTTGCTTCGACTGCCCCGAATCTTGTTCCAACACTTCAAATATGTTGAAACAATAGTAATGGAAGAATTCGAGTCTAATTACGATGTCCGGTTGCGAAAAAGTCACAAGTTATAGGCTTCAGAATGTAACACACAAACTGAGTCCAATTAAAAAAATTGACGCACGGATGGAGCTAACTTGTTTCGACTGCCCCGAATCATCTTCCAACACTTCAAATGTGTTGAAACAATAGTAATGGAAGACTTTGAGTCCAATTACGAGGTCCGGTTGCGAAAAAGTCACAAGTTATAGGATTCTGAATGTAACACACAAACTGAGTCCAATTTGAGACGTTGACGCACGGATGGAGCTAATTTGTTTCGACTGTCCCGAATCTTGTTCCAACACTTTAAATGTGTTGAAACAATAGTAATGGAAGAGTTTGAGTCCAATTATGAGGTCCGATTGCGAAAAAGTCACAAGTTATAGGCTTCGGAATGTAACATACAAACTGAGTCCAATTTGAGACGTTGACGCACGGATGGAGCTAACTTGTCTCGACTGTCCCGAATCTTGTTCCAACACTTTAAATGTGTTGAAAAAATAGTAATGGAAGAGTTTGAGTCCAATTACGAGGTCCGTTTGCGAAAAAGTCACAAGTTATAGGCTTCGGAATGTAACACACAAACTGAATCCAATTTGAGACGTTGACGCACGAATGGAGCTAACATGTTTCGACTATCCCGAATCTTGTTCCAACATTCAAATGTGTTGAAACAATAGTAATGGAAGAGTTTGAGTCCAATTATGAGGTCCGGTTGTGAAAAAGTCACAAGTTATAGGCTTCGGAATGTAACTCACAAACTGAGCCCAATTTGTGACGTTGACGCACGGATGGAGCTAATTTATTTCGACTGACCCCAATCTTGTTCCAACGCTTCAAATGTTTTGAAACAATAGTAATGGAAGAGTTTGAGTAAAATTATGAGGTCCGGTTGCGACAAAGTCACAATTTATAGGCTTCGGAATGTAACACACAAACTGAGCCCAATTTGTGACGTTGACGCACGGATGGAGCTAATTTGTTTGGACTGTCCCGAATCTTGTTCCAACACTTGAAATGTTTTGAAACAATAGTAATGGAAGAGTTTGAGTAAAATTATGAGGTCCGGTTGCGACAAAGTCACAAATTATAGGCTTCGGAATGTAACACACAAACTGAGTCCATTTTGAGACGTTGACGCACGGATGGACCTAACTTGTTTCGACTGTCACGAATCTTGTTCCAACACTTCAAATGTGTTGAAACAATAGTAATGGAAGAGTTTGAGTCCAATTACGAGGTCCGGTTGCGAAAAAGTCACAAGTTATAGGCTTCGGAATGTAACACACAAACTGAATCCAATTTGAGACGTTGACGCACGAATAGAGCTAACATGTTTCGACTGTCCCGAATCTTGTTCCAACATTTAAATGTGTTGAAACAATAGTAATGGAAGAGTTTGAGTCCAATTATGAGGTCCAGTTGCGAAAAAGTCACAAGTTATAGGCTTCGGAATGTAACACACAAACTGAGTCCAATTAAACACATTGACGCACGGATGGAGCTAACTTGCTTCGACTGCCCCGAATCTTGTTCCAACACTTCAAATATGTTGAAACAATAGTAATGGAATAATTCGAGTCTAATTACGATGTCCGGTTGCGAAAAAGTCACAAGTTATAGGCTTCAGAATGTAACACACAAACTGAGTCCAATTAAAGAAATTGACGCCCGGATGGAGCTAACTTGTTTCGACTGCCCTGAATCTTCTTCCAACACTTCAAATGTGTTGAAACAACAGTAATGGAAGAGTTTGAGTCCAATTACGAGGTCCGGTTGCGAAAAAGTCACAAGTTATAGGATTCTGAATGTAACACACAAACTGAGTCCAATTTGAGACGTTGACGCACGGATGAAGCTAACTTGTTTCGACTGTCCCGAATCTTGTTCCAACACTTTAAATGTGTTGAAACAATAGTAATGGAAGAGTTTGAGTCCAATTACGAGGTCCGATTGCGAAAAAGTCACAAGTTATAGGCTTCGGAATGTAACACACAAACTGAGTCCAATTTGAGACGTTGACGCACGGATGGAGCTAATTTGTTTTGACTGACCCGAATCTTGTTCCAACGCTTCAAATGTTTTGAAACAATAGTAATGGAAGAGTTTGAGTAAAATTATGAGGTCCGGTTGCGACAAAGTCACAATTTATAGGCTTCGGAATGTAACACACAAACTGAGCCCAATTTGTGACGTTGACGCACGGATGGAGCTCATTTGTTTCGACTGTCCCGAATCTTGTTCCAACACTTGAAATGTTTTGAAACAATAGTAATGGAAGAGTTTGAGTAAAATTATGAGGTCCGGTTGCGACAAAGTCACAATTTATAGGCTTCGGAATGTAACACACAAACTGAGTCCATTTTGAGACATTGACGCACGGATGGACCTAACTTGTTTCGACTGTCACGAATCTTGTTCCAACACTTCAAATGTGTTGAAACAATAGTAATGGAAGAGTTTGAGTCCAATTACGAGGTCCGGTTGCGAAAAAGTCACAAGTTATAGGCTTCGGAATGTAACACACAAACTGAATCCAATTTGAGACGTTGACGCACGAATAGAGCTAACATGTTTCGACTGTCCCGAATCTTGTTCCAACATTCAAATGTGTTGAAACAATAGTAATGGAAGAGTTTGAGTCCAATTATGAGGTCCGGTTGTGAAAAAGTCACAAGTTATAGGCTTCGGAATGTAACACACAAACTGAGTCCAATTTGAGACGTTGACGCACGGATGGGGCTAACTTTTTTCGACTGTCCCAAATATTGTTCCAACATTTCAAATCTGTTGAAACAATAGTAATGGAAGAGTTTTAGTCCAATTACGAGGTCCGGTTGCAAAAAAGTCACATGTTATAGGCTTCGGAATGTAACACACAAACTGAGTCTAATTAAACACATTGACGCACGGATGGAGCTAACTTGCTTCGACTTCCCCGAATCTTGTTCCAACACTTCAAATATGTTGAAACAATAGTAATGGAAGAATTCGAGTCTAATTACGATCTCCGGTTGCGAAAAAGTCACAAGTTATAGGCTTCAGAATGTAACACACAAACTGAGTCCAATTAAAAAAATTGACGCACGGATGGAGCTAACTTGTTTCGACTGCCCCGAATCATCTTCCAACACTTCAAATGTGTTGAAACAATAGTAATGGAAGAGTTTGAGTCCAATTACGAGGTCCGGTTGCGAAAAAGTCACAAGTTATAGGATTCTGAATGTAACACACAAACTGAGTCCAATTTGAGACGTTGACGCACGGATGGAGCTAACTTGTTTCGACTGTCCCGAATCTTGTTCCAACACTTTAAATGTGTTGAAAATATAGTAATGGAAGAGTTTGAGTCCAATTACGAGGTCCGTTTGCGAAAAAGTCACAAGTTATAGGCTTCGGAATGTAACACACAAACTGAATCCAATTTGAGACGTTGACGCACGAATGGAGCTAACATGTTTCGACTATCCCGAATCTTGTTCCAACATTCAAATGTGTTGAAACAATAGTAATGGAAGAGTTTGAGTCCAATTATGAGGTCCGGTTGTGAAAAAGTCACAAGTTATAGGCTTCGGAATGTAACACACAAACTGAGTCCAATTAAACACATTGACGCACGGATGGAGCTAACTTGTTTCGACTGCCCCGAATCTTGTTCCAACACTGCAAATGTGTTGAAACAATAGTAATGGAAGAATTCGAGTTTAATTACGAGGTCCGGTTGCGAAAAAGTCATAAATTATAGGCTTCAGATTGTAACACACAAACTGAGTCCAATTTGAGACGTTGACGCACGGATGGAGCTAACTTGTTTCGACTGTCCCAAATATTGTTCCAACACTTCAAATCTGTTGAAACAATAGTAATGGAAGAGTTTGAGTCTAATTATAAGGTCCGGTTGCGAAAAAGTCACAAGTTATATACTTCGGAATGGAACACAAACTGTGTCCAATTTGAGACATTGACAAACGGATGGAGCTAACTTGTTTCGACTGTCCGAATCTTGTTCCAACACTTCAAATCTGTTGAAACAATAGTAATGGAGGAGTTTGAGTCCAATTACGTGGTCCGATTTCGAAAAAGTCAATAATTATAGGCTTACGAATGAAAAACACAAACTGATTCCAATTAGAAATATTGACGAACGAATAGAGCAAACTTGTTCCGCCTGTCCGAATCTTCTTCTAATACTTCAAATGTGTTGAAAAAATAATAATGGAAGAGTTTGAGTCCAATTACGAGGTCCGGTTGCGAAAAAGTCACAAGTTATAGGCTTCGGAATGTAACACACAAACTGAGTCCAATTTGAGACGTTGACGCACGGACGGAGCTAACTTATTTCGACTGTCCCGAATCTTGTTCCAACACTTCAAATGTGTTGAACCAATAGTAATGGAAGAGTTTGTGTCCAATTACGAGGTCCGATTGCGAAAAAATTACAAGTTATAGGCTTCTGAATGTAACACACAAACTTAGTCCAATTAATGACATTGACGCACGGATGGAGCCAACTTCTTTCGACTGCTCCTAATCTTGTTCCAACACTTCAAATGTGTTGAAACAATAGTAATGGAAGAGTATGAGTCCGATTACGAGGTCCGGTTGCGAAAAAGTCACAAGTTATAGGCTTCGGAATGTAACTCACAAACTGAGCCCTTTTTTTGACGTTGACGCACGGATGGAGCTAATTTGTTTCGACTGTCCCGAATCTTGTTCCAACACTTGAAATGTTTTGAAACAATAGTAATGGAAGTGTTTGAGTAAAATTATGAGGCCCGGTTGCGACAAAGTCACAATTTATAGGCTTCGGAATGTAACACACAAACTGAGTCCATTTTGAGACGTTGACGCACGGATGGACCTAACTTGTTTCAACTGTCACGAATCTTGTTCCAACACTTCAAATGTGTTGAAACAATAGTAATGGAAGAGTTTGAGTCCAATTACGAGGTCCGGTTGCGAAAAAGTCACAAGTTATAGGCTTCGGAATGTAACACACAAACTGAATCCAATTTGAGACGTTGACGCACGAATAGAGCTAACATGTTTCGACTGTCCCGAATCTTGTTCCAACATTCAAATGTGTTGAAACAATAGTAATGGAAGAGTTTGAGTCCAATTATGAGGCCCGGTTGCGAAAAAGTCACAAGTTATAGGCTTTGGAATGTAACACACAAACTGAGTCCAATTAAACACATTGACGCACGGATGGAGCTAACTTGTTTCGACTGTCCCGAATCTTGTTCCAACACTTTAAATGTGTTGAAACAATAGTAATGGAAGAGTTTGAGTCCAATTATGAGGTCCGGTTGCGACAAAGTCACAATTTATAGGCTTCGGAATTTAACACACAAACTGCGCCCAATTTGTGACGTTGACGCACGGATGGAGCTAATTTGTTTCGACTGTCCCGAATCTTGTTCCAACACTTGAAATGTTTTGAAACAATAGTAATGGAAGAGTTTGAGTAATATTATGAGGTCCGGTTGCGACAAAGTCACAATTTATAGGCTTCGGAATGTAACAAACAACTGAGTCCAATTAAAGAAATTGACGCCCGGATGGAGCTAACTTGTTTCGACTGCCCCGAATCTTCTTCCAACACTTCAAATGTGTTGAAACAATAGTAATGGAAGAGTTTGAGTCCAATTACGAGGTCCGGTTGCGAAAAAGTCACAAGTTATAGGATTCTGAATGTAACACACAAACTGAGTCCAATTTGAGACGTTGACGCACGGATGGAGCTAACTTGTTTCGACTGTCCCGAATCTTGTTCCAACACTTTAAATGTGTTGAAACAATAGTAATGGAAGAGTTTGAGTCCAATTACGAGGTCCGATTGCAAAAAGTCACAAGTTATAGGCTTCGGAATGTAACACACAAACTGAGTCCAATTTGAGACGTTGACGCACGGATGGAGCTAACTTGTTTCGACTGTCCCGAATCTTGTTCCAACACTTTAAATGTGTTGAAAAAATAGTAATGGAAGAGTTTGAGTCCAATTACGAGGTCCAGTTGCGAAAAAGACACAAGTTATAGGCTTCGGAATGTAACACACAAACTGAATCCAATTTGAGACATTGACGCACGAATGGAGCTAACATGTTTCGACTATCCCGAATCTTGTTCCAACATTCAAATGTGTTGAAACAATAGTAATGGAAGAGTTTGAGTCCAATTATGAGGTCCGGTTGTGAAAAAGTCACAAGTTATAGGCTCCGGAATGTAACTCACAAACTGAGCCCAATTTGTGACGTTGACGCACGGATGGAGCTAATTTATTTCGACTGACCCCAATCTTGTTCCAACGCTTCAAATGTTTTGAAACAATTGTAATGGAAGAGTTTGAGTAAAATTATGAGGTCCGGTTGCGACAAAGTAACAATTTATAGGCTTCGGAATGTAACACACAAACTGAGCCCAATTTGTGACGTTGACGCACGGATGGAGCTAATTTGTTTCGACTGTCCCGAATCTTGTTCCAACACTTTAAATGTTTTGAAACAATAGTAATGGAAGAGTTTGAGTAAAATTATGAGGTCCGGTTGCGACAAAGTCACAAATTATAGGCTTCGGAATGTAACACACAAACTGAGTCCATTTTGAGACGTTGACGCACGGATGGACCTAACTTGTTTCGACTGTCACGAATCTTGTTCCAACACTTCAAATGTGTTGAAACAATAGTAATGGAAGAGTTTGAGTCCAATTACGAGGTCCGGTTGTGAAAAAGTCACAAGTTATAGGCTTCGGAATGTAACACACAAACTGAATCCAATTTGAGACGTTGACGCACGAATAGAGCTAACATGTTTCGACTGTCCCGAATCTTGTTCCAACATTCAAATGTGTTGAAACAATAGTAATGGAAGAGTTTGAGTCCAATTATGAGGTCCGGTTGCGAAAAACTCACAAGTTATAGGCTTCGGAATGTAACACACAAACTGAGTCCAATTAAACACATTGACGCACGGATGGAGCTAACTTGCTTCGACTGCCCCGAATCTTGTTCCAACACTTCAAATATGTTGAAACAATAGTAATGGAATAATTCGAGTCTAATTACGATGTCCGGTTGCGAAAAAGTCACAAGTTATAGGCTTCAGAATGTAACACACAAACTGAGTCCAATTAAAGAAATTGACGCCCGGATGGAGCTAACTTGTTTCGACTGCCCCGAATCTTCTTCCAACACTTCAAATGTGTTGAAACAACAGTAATGGAAGAGTTTGAGTCCAATTACGAGGTCCGGTTGCGAAAAAGTCACAAGTTATAGGATTCTGAATGTAACACACAAACTGAGTCCAATTTGAGACGTTGACGCACGGATGAAGCTAACTTGTTTCGACTGTCCCGAATCTTGTTCCAACACTTTAAATGTGTTGAAACAATAGTAATGGAAGAGTTTGAGTCCAATTACGAGGTCCGATTGCGAAAAAGTCACAAGTTATAGGCTTCGGAATGTAACACACAAACTGAGTCCAATTTGAGACGTTGACGCACGGATGGAGCTAACTTGTTTCGACTGTCCCGAATCTTGTTCCAACACTTTAAATGTGTTGAAACAATAGTAATGGAAGAGTTTGAGTCCAATTACGAGGTCCGGTTGCGAAAAAGTCACAAGTTATAGGCTTCGGAATGTAACACACAAACTGAGTCCAATTTGAGACGTTGACGCACGGATGGAGCTAACTTGTTTCGACTGTCCCGAATCTTGTTCCAACACTTTAAATGTGTTGAAAAAATAGTAATGGAAGAGTTTGAGTCCAATTACGAGGTCCAGTTGCGAAAAAGTCACAAGTTATAGGCTTCGGAATGTAACACACAAACTGAATCCAATTTGAGACGTTGACGCACGAATGGAGCTAACATGTTTCGACTATCCCGAATCTTGTTCCAACATTCAAATGTGTTGAAACAATAGTAATGGAAGAGTTTGAGTCCAATTATGAGGTCCGGTTGTGAAAAAGTCACAAGTTATAGGCTTCGGAATGTAACTCACAAACTGAGCCCAATTTGTGACGTTGACGCACGGATGGAGCTAATTTATTTCGACTGACCCCAATCTTGTTCCAACGCTTCAAATGTTTTGAAACAATTGTAATGGAAGAGTTTGAGTAAAATTATGAGGTCCGGTTGCGACAAAGTCACAATTTATAGGCTTCGGAATGTAACACACAAACTGAGCCCAATTTGTGACGTTGACGCACGGATGGAGCTAATTTGTTTCGACTGTCCCGAATCTTGTTCCAACACTTTAAATGTTTTGAAACAATAGTAATGGAAGAGTTTGAGTAAAATTATGAGGTCCGGTTGCGACAAAGTCACAAATTATAGGCTTCGGAATGTAACACACAAACTGAGTCCATTTTGAGACGTTGACGCACGGATGGACCTAACTTGTTTCGACTGTCACGAATCTTGTTCCAACACTTCAAATGTGTTGAAACAATAGTAATGGAAGAGTTTGAGTCCAATTACGAGGTCCGGTTGTGAAAAAGTCACAAGTTATAGGCTTCGGAATGTAACACACAAACTGAATCCAATTTGAGACGTTGACGCACGAATAGAGCTAACATGTTTCGACTGTCCCGAATCTTGTTCCAACATTCAAATGTGTTGAAACAATAGTAATGGAAGAGTTTGAGTCCAATTATAAGGTCCGGTTGCGAAAAAGTCACAAGTTATAGGCTTCGGAATGTAACACACAAACTGAGTCCAATTAAACACATTGACGCACGGATGGAGCTAACTTGCTTCGACTGCCCCGAATCTTGTTCCAACACTTCAAATATGTTGAAACAATAGTAATGGAATAATTCGAGTCTAATTACGATGTCCGGTTGCGAAAAAGTCACAAGTTATAGGCTTCAGAATGTAACACACAAACTGAGTCCAATTAAAGAAATTGACGCCCGGATGGAGCTAACTTGTTTCGACTGCCCCGAATCTTCTTCCAACACTTCAAATGTGTTGAAACAACAGTAATGGAAGAGTTTGAGTCCAATTACGAGGTCCGGTTGCGAAAAAGTCACAAGTTATAGGATTCTGAATGTAACACACAAACTGAGTCCAATTTGAGACGTTGACGCACGGATGAAGCTAACTTGTTTCGACTGTCCCGAATCTTGTTCCAACACTTTAAATGTGTTGAAACAATAGTAATGGAAGAGTTTGAGTCCAATTACGAGGTCCGATTGCGAAAAAGTCACAAGTTATAGGCTTCGGAATGTAACACACAAACTGAGTCCAATTTGAGACGTTGACGCACGGATGGAGCTAACTTGTTTCGACTGTCCCGAATCTTGTTCCAACACTTTAAATGTGTTGAAACAATAGTAATGGAAGAGTTTGAGTCCAATTACGAGGTCCGGTTGCGAAAAAGTCACAAGTTATAGGCTTCGGAATGTAACTCACAAACTGAGCCCAATTTGTGACGTTGACGCACGGATGGAGCTAATTTGTTTTGACTGACCCGAATCTTGTTCCAACGCTTCAAATGTTTTGAAACAATAGTAATGGAAGAGTTTGAGTAAAATTATGAGGTCCGGTTGCGACAAAGTCACAATTTATAGGCTTCGGAATGTAACACACAAACTGAGCCCAATTTGTGACGTTGACGCACGGATGGAGCTAATTTGTTTCGACTGTCCCGAATCTTGTTCCAACACTTGAAATGTTTTGAAACAATAGTAATGGAAGAGTTTGAGTAAAATTATGAGGTCCGGTTGCGACAAAGTCACAATTTATAGGCTTCGGAATGTAACACACAAACTGAGTCCATTTTGAGACATTGACGCACTGATGGACCTAACTTGTTTCGACTATCACGAATCTTGGTCCAACACTTCAAATGTGTTGAAACAATAGTAATGGAAGAGTTTGAGTCCAATTACGAGGTCCGGTTGCGAAAAAGTCACAAGTTATAGGCTTCGGAATGTAACACACAAACTGAATCCAATTTGAGACGTTGACGCACGAATAGAGCTAACATGTTTCGACTATCACGAATCTTGTTCCAACATTCAAATGTGTTGAAACAATAGTAATGGAAGAGTTTGAGTCCAATTATGAGGTCCAGTTGCTAAAAAGTCACAAGTTGTAGGCTTCGGAATGTAACACACAAACTGAGTCCAATTAAACACATTGACGCACGGATGGAGCTAACTTGCTTCGACTGCCCCGAATCTTGTTCCAACACTTCAAATATGTTGAAACAATAGTAATGGAAGAATTCGAGTCTAATTACGATGTCCGGTTGCGAAAAAGTCACAAGTTATAGGCTTCAGAATGTAACACACAAACTGAGTCCAATTAAAAAAATTGACGCACGGATGGAGCTAACTTGTTTCGACTGCCCCGAATCATCTTCCAACACTTCAAATGTGTTGAAACAATAGTAATGGAAGAGTTTGAGTCCAATTACGAGGTCCGGTTGCGAAAAAGTCACAAGTTATAGGATTCTGAATGTAACACACAAACTGAATCCAATTTGAGACGTTGACGCACGAATAGAGCTAACATGTTTCGACTGTCCCGAATCTTGTTCCAACATTCAAATGTGTTGAAACAATAGTAATGGAAGAGTTTGAGTCCAATTATAAGGTCCGGTTGCGAAAAAGTCACAAGTTATAGGCTTCGGAATGTAACACACAAACTGAGTCCAATTAAACACATTGACGCACGGATGGAGCTAACTTGCTTCGACTGCCCCGAATCTTGTTCCAACACTTCAAATATGTTGAAACAATAGTAATGGAATAATTCGAGTCTAATTACGATGTCCGGTTGCGAAAAAGTCACAAGTTATAGGCTTCAGAATGTAACACACAAACTGAGTCCAATTAAAGAAATTGACGCCCGGATGGAGCTAACTTGTTTCGACTGCCCCGAATCTTCTTCCAACACTTCAAATGTGTTGAAACAACAGTAATGGAAGAGTTTGAGTCCAATTACGAGGTCCGGTTGCGAAAAAGTCACAAGTTATAGGATTCTGAATGTAACACACAAACTGAGTCCAATTTGAGACGTTGACGCACGGATGAAGCTAACTTGTTTCGACTGTCCCGAATCTTGTTCCAACACTTTAAATGTGTTGAAACAATAGTAATGGAAGAGTTTGAGTCCAATTACGAGGTCCGGTTGCGAAAAAGTCACAAGTTATAGGCTTCGGAATGTAACTCACAAACTGAGCCCAATTTGTGACGTTGACGCACGGATGGAGCTAATTTGTTTCGACTGTCCCGAATCTTGTTCCAACACTTGAAATGTTTTGAAACAATAGTAATGGAAGAGTTTGAGTAAAATTATGAGGTCCGGTTGCGACAAAGTCACAATTTATAGGCTTCGGAATGTAACACACAAACTGAGTCCATTTTGAGACTTTGACGCACTGATGGACCTAACTTGTTTCGACTATCACGAATCTTGGTCCAACACTTCAAATGTGTTGAAACAATAGTAATGGAAGAGTTTGAGTCCAATTACGAGGTCCGGTTGCGAAAAAGTCACAAGTTATAGGCTTCGGAATGTAACACACAAACTGAATCCAATTTGAGACGTTGACGCACGAATAGAGCTAACATGTTTCGACTATCACGAATCTTGTTCCAACATTCAAATGTGTTGAAACAATAGTAATGGAAGAGTTTGAGTCCAATTACGAGGTCCGGTTGCGAAAAAGTCACAAGTTATAGGCTTCGGAATGTAACACACAAACTGAATCCAATTTGAGACGTTGACGCACGAATAGAGCTAACATGTTTCGACTATCACGAATCTTGTTCCAACATTCAAATGTGTTGAAACAATAGTAATGGAAGAGTTTGAGTCCAATTATGAGGTCCAGTTGCTAAAAAGTCACAAGTTATAGGCTTCGGAATGTAACACACAAACTGAGTCCAATTAAACACATTGACGCACGGATGGAGCTAACTTGCTTCGACTGCCCCGAATCTTGTTCCAACACTTCAAATATGTTGAAACAATAGTAATGGAAGAATTCGAGTCTAATTACGATGTCCGGTTGCGAAAAAGTCACAAGTTATAGGCTTCAGAATGTAACACACAAACTGAGTCCAATTAAAAAAATTGACGCACGGATGGAGCTAACTTGTTTCGACTGCCCCGAATCATCTTCCAACACTTCAAATGTGTTGAAACAATAGTAATGGAAGAGTTTGAGTCCAATTACGAGGTCCGGTTGCGAAAAAGTCACAAGTTATAGGATTCTGAATGTAACACACAAACTGAGTCCAATTTGAGACGTTGACGCACGGATGGAGCTAACTTGTTTCGACTGTCCCGAATCTTGTGCCAACACTTTAAATGTGTTGAAACAATAGTAATGGAAGAGTTTGAGTCCAATTATGAGGTCCGGCTGCGAAAAAGTCACAAGTTATAGGCTTCGGAATGTAACACACAAACTGAGTCCAATTAAACACATTGACGCACGGATGGAGCTAACTTGCTTCGACTGCCCCGAATCTTGTTCCAACACTTCAAATATGTTGAAACAATAGTAATGGAATAATTCGAGTCTAATTACGATGTCCGGTTGCGAAAAAGTCACAAGTTATAGGCTTTAGAATGTAACACACAAACTGAGTCCAATTAAAGAAATTGACGCCCGGATGGAGCTAACTTGTTTCGACTGCCCCGAATCTTCTTCCAACACTTCAAATGTGTTGAAACAACAGTAATGGAAGAGTTTGAGTCCAATTACGGGGTCCGGTTGCGAAAAAGTCACAAGTTATAGGATTCTAAATGTAACACACAAACTGAGTCCAATTTGAGACGTTGACGCACGGATGAAGCTAACTTGTTTCGACTGTCCCGAATCTTGTTCCAACACTTTAAATGTGTTGAAACAATAGTAATGGAAGAGTTTGAGTCCAATTACGAGGTCCGATTGCGAAAAAGTCACAAGTTATAGGCTTCGGAATGTAACACACAAACTGAGTCCAATTTGAGACGTTGACGCACGGATGGAGCTAACTTGTTTCGACTGTCCCGAATCTTGTTCCAACACTTTAAATGTGTTGAAACAATAGTAATGGAAGAGTTTGAGTCCAATTACGAGGTCCGGTTGCGAAAAAGTCACAAGTTATAGGCTTCGGAATGTAACTCACAAACTGAGCCCAATTTGTGACGTTGACGCACGGATGGAGTTAATTTGTTTTGACTGACCCGAATCTTGTTCCAACGCTTCAAATGTTTTGAAAGAATAGTAATGGAAGAGTTTGAGTAAAATTATGAGGTCCGGTTGCGACAAAGTCACAATTTATAGGCTTCGGAATGTAACACACAAACTGAGCCCAATTTGTGACGTTGACGCACGGATGGAGCAAATTTGTTTCGACTGTCCCGAATCTTGTTCCAACACTTGAAATGTTTTGAAACAATAGTAATGGAAGAGTTTGAGTAAAATTATGAGGTCCGGTTGCGACAAAGTCACAATTTATAGGCTTCGGAATGTAACACACAAACTGAGTCCATTTTGAGACATTGACGCACGGATGGACCTAACTTGTTTCGACTGTCACGAATCTTGTTCCAACACTTCAAATGTGTTGAAACAATGGTAATGGAAGAGTTTGAGTCCAATTACGAGGTCCGGTTGCGAAAAAATCACAAGTTATAGGCTTCGGAATGTAACACACAAACTGAATCCAATTTGAGACGTTGACGCACGAATAGAGCTAACATGATTCGACTATCCCGAATCTTGTTCCAACATTCAAATGTGTTGAAACAATAGTAATGGAAGAGTTTGAGTCCAATTATGAGGTCCAGTTGCGAAAAAGTCACAAGTTATAGGCTTCGGAATGTAACTCACAAACTGAGCCCAATTTGTGACGTTGACGCACGGATGGAGCTAATTTGTTTTGACTGACCCGAATCTTGTTCCAACGCTTCAAATGTTTTGAAACAATAGTAATGGAAGAGTTTGAGTAAAATTATGAGGTCCGGTTGCGACAAAGTCACAATTTATAGGCTTCGGAATGTAACACACAAACTGAGCCCAATTTGTGACGTTGACGCACGGATGGAGCTAATTTGTTTCGACTGTCCCGAATCTTGTTCCAACACTTGAAATGTTTTGAAACAATAGTAATGGAAGAGTTTGAGTAAAATTATGAGGTCCGGTTGCGACAAAGTCACAATTTATAGGCTTCGGAATGTAACACACAAACTGAGTCCATTTTGAGACATTGACGCACTGATGGACCTAACTTGTTTCGACTATCACGAATCTTGGTCCAACACTTCAAATGTGTTGAAACAATAGTAATGGAAGAGTTTGAGTCCAATTACGAGGTCCGGTTGCGAAAAAGTCACAAGTTATAGGCTTCGGAATGTAACACACAAACTGAATCCAATTTGAGACGTTGACGCACGAATAGAGCTAACATGTTTCGACTATCACGAATCTTGTTCCAACATTCAAATGTGTTGAAACAATAGTAATGGAAGAGTTTGAGTCCAATTATGAGGTCCAGTTGCTAAAAAGTCACAAGTTATAGGCTTCGGAATGTAACACACAAACTGAGTCCAATTAAACACATTGACGCACGGATGGAGCTAACTTGCTTCGACTGCCCCGAATCTTGTTCCAACACTTCAAATATGTTGAAACAATAGTAATGGAAGAATTCGAGTCTAATTACGATGTCCGGTTGCGAAAAAGTCACAAGTTATAGGCTTCAGAATGTAACACACAAACTGAGTCCAATTAAAAAAATTGACGCACGGATGGAGCTAACTTGTTTCGACTGCCCCGAATCATCTTCCAACACTTCAAATGTGTTGAAACAATAGTAATGGAAGAGTTTGAGTCCAATTACGAGGTCCGGTTGCGAAAAAGTCACAAGTTATAGGATTCTGAATGTAACACACAAACTGAGTCCAATTTGAGACGTTGACGCACGGATGGAGCTAACTTGTTTCGACTGTCCCGAATCTTGTGCCAACACTTTAAATGTGTTGAAACAATAGTAATGGAAGAGTTTGAGTCCAATTATGAGGTCCGGCTGCGAAAAAGTCACAAGTTATAGGCTTCGGAATGTAACACACAAACTGAGTCCAATTAAACACATTGACGCACGGATGGAGCTAACTTGCTTCGACTGCCCCGAATCTTGTTCCAACACTTCAAATATGTTGAAACAATAGTAATGGAATAATTCGAGTCTAATTACGATGTCCGGTTGCGAAAAAGTCACAAGTTATAGGCTTTAGAATGTAACACACAAACTGAGTCCAATTAAAGAAATTGACGCCCGGATGGAGCTAACTTGTTTCGACTGCCCCGAATCTTCTTCCAACACTTCAAATGTGTTGAAACAACAGTAATGGAAGAGTTTGAGTCCAATTACGGGGTCCGGTTGCGAAAAAGTCACAAGTTATAGGATTCTAAATGTAACACACAAACTGAGTCCAATTTGAGACGTTGACGCACGGATGAAGCTAACTTGTTTCGACTGTCCCGAATCTTGTTCCAACACTTTAAATGTGTTGAAACAATAGTAATGGAAGAGTTTGAGTCCAATTACGAGGTCCGATTGCGAAAAAGTCACAAGTTATAGGCTTCGGAATGTAACACACAAACTGAGTCCAATTTGAGACGTTGACGCACGGATGGAGCTAACTTGTTTCGACTGTCCCGAATCTTGTTCCAACACTTTAAATGTGTTGAAACAATAGTAATGGAAGAGTTTGAGTCCAATTACGAGGTCCGGTTGCGAAAAAGTCACAAGTTATAGGCTTCGGAATGTAACTCACAAACTGAGCCCAATTTGTGACGTTGACGCACGGATGGAGTTAATTTGTTTTGACTGACCCGAATCTTGTTCCAACGCTTCAAATGTTTTGAAAGAATAGTAATGGAAGAGTTTGAGTAAAATTATGAGGTCCGGTTGCGACAAAGTCACAATTTATAGGCTTCGGAATGTAACACACAAACTGAGCCCAATTTGTGACGTTGACGCACGGATGGAGCAAATTTGTTTCGACTGTCCCGAATCTTGTTCCAACACTTGAAATGTTTTGAAACAATAGTAATGGAAGAGTTTGAGTAAAATTATGAGGTCCGGTTGCGACAAAGTCACAATTTATAGGCTTCGGAATGTAACACACAAACTGAGTCCATTTTGAGACATTGACGCACGGATGGACCTAACTTGTTTCGACTGTCACGAATCTTGTTCCAACACTTCAAATGTGTTGAAACAATGGTAATGGAAGAGTTTGAGTCCAATTACGAGGTCCGGTTGCGAAAAAGTCACAAGTTATAGGCTTCGGAATGTAACACACAAACTGAATCCAATTTGAGACGTTGACGCACGAATAGAGCTAACATGATTCGACTATCCCGAATCTTGTTCCAACATTCAAATGTGTTGAAACAATAGTAATGGAAGAGTTTGAGTCCAATTATGAGGTCCAGTTGCGAAAAAGTCACAAGTTATAGGCTTCGGAATGTAACACACAAACTGAGTCCAATTAAACACATTGACGCACGGATGGAGCTAACTTGCTTCGACTGCCCCGAATCTTGTTCCAACACTTCAAATATGTTGAAACAATAGTAATGGAAGAATTCGAGTCTAATTACGATGTCCGGTTGCGAAAAAGTCACAAGTTATAGGCTTCAGAATGTAACACACAAACTGAGTCCAATTAAAAAAATTGACGCACGGATGGAGCTAACTTGTTTCGACTGCCCCGAATCATCTTCCAACACTTCAAATGTGTTGAAACAATAGTAATGGAAGAGTTTGAGTCCAATTACGAGGTCCGGTTGCGAAAAAGTCACAAGTTATAGGATTCTGAATGTAACACACAAACTGAGTCCAATTTGAGACGTTGACGCACGGATGGAGCTAACTTGTTTCGACTGTCCCGAATCTTGTTCCAACACTTTAAATGTGTTGGAACAATAGTAATGGAAGAGTTTGAGTCCAATTATGAGGTCCGATTGCGAAAAAGTCACAAGTTATAGGCTTCGGAATGTAACATACAAACTGAGTCCAATTTGAGACGTTGACGCACGGATGGAGCTAACTTGTTTCGACTGTCCCGAATCTTGTTTCAACACTTTAAATGTGTTGAAAATATAGTAATGGAAGAGTTTGAGTCCAATTACGAGGTCCGTTTGCGAAAAAGTCACAAGTTATAGGCTTCGGAATGTAACACACAAACTGAATCCAATTTGAGACGTTGACGCACGAATGGAGCTAACATGTTTCGACTATCCCGAATCTTGTTCCAACATTCAAATGTGTTGAAACAATAGTAATGGAAGAGTTTGAGTCCAATTATGAGGTCCGGTTGTGAAAAAGTCACAAGTTATAGGCTTCGGAATGTAACACACAAACTGAGTCCAATTAAACACATTGACGCACGGATGGAGCTAACTTGTTTCGACTGCCCCGAATCTTGTTCGAACACTGCAAATGTGTTGAAACAATAGTAATGGAAGAATTCGAGTTTAATTACGAGGTCCGGTTGCGAAAAAGTCATAAATTATAGGCTTCAGATTGTAACACACAAACTGAGTCCAATTTGAGACGTTGACGCACGGATGGAGCTAACTTGTTTCGACTGTCCCAAATATTGTTCCAACACTTCAAATCTGTTGAAACAATAGTAATGGAAGAGTTTGAGTCTAATTATAAGGTCCGGTTGCGAAAAAGTCACAAGTTATATACTTCGGAATGGAACACAAACTGTGTCCAATTTGAGACATTGACGAACGGATGGAGCTAACTTGTTTCGACTGTCCGAATCTTGTTCCAACACTTCAAATCTGTTGAAACAATAGTAATGGAGGAGTTTGAGTCCAATTACGTGGTCCGATTTCGAAAAAGTCAATAATTATAGGCTTACGAATGAAAAACACAAACTGATTCCAATTAGAAATATTGACGAACGAATAGAGCAAACTTGTTCCGCCTGTCCCGAATCTTCTTCTAATACTTCAAATGTGTTGAAAAAATAATAATGGAAGAGTTTGAGTCCAATTACGAGGTCCGGTTGCGAAAAAGTCACAAGTTATAGGCTTCGGAATGTAACACACAAACTGAGTCCAATTTGAGACGTTGACGCACGGACGGAGCTAACTTATTTCGACTGTCCCGAATCTTGTTCCAACACTTCAAATGTGTTGAACCAATAGTAATGGAAGAGTTTGTGTCCAATTACGAGGTCCGATTGCGAAAAAATTACAAGTTATAGTCTTCTGAATGTAACACACAAACTTAGTCCAATTAATGACATTGACGCACGGATGGAGCCAACTTCTTTCGACTGCTCCTAATCTTGTTCCAACACTTCAAATGTGTTGAAACAATAGTAATGGAAGAGTATGAGTCCGATTACGAGGTCCGGTTGCGAAAAAGTCACAAGTTATAGGCTTCGGAATGTAACTCACAAACTGAGCCCTTTTTTTGACGTTGACGCACGGATGGAGCTAATTTGTTTCGACTGTCCCGAATCTTGTTCCAACACTTGAAATGTTTTGAAACAATAGTAATGGAAGTGTTTGAGTAAAATTATGAGGCCCGGTTGCGACAAAGTCACAATTTATAGGCTTCGGAATGTAACACACAAACTGAGTCCATTTTGAGACGTTGACGCACGGATGGACCTAACTTGTTTCAACTGTCACGAATCTTGTTCCAACACTTCAAATGTGTTGAAACAATAGTAATGGAAGAGTTTGAGTCCAATTACGAGGTCCGGTTGCGAAAAAGTCACAAGTTATAGGCTTCGGAATGTAACACACAAACTGAATCCAATTTGAGACGTTGACGCACGAATAGAGCTAACATGTTTCGACTGTCCCGAATCTTGTTCCAACATTCAAATGTGTTGAAACAATAGTAATGGAAGAGTTTGAGTCCAATTATGAGGTCCGGTTGCGAAAAAGTCACAAGTTATAGGCTTTGGAATGTAACACACAAACTGAGTCCAATTAAACACATTGACGCACGGATGGAGCTAACTTGTTTCGACTGTCCCGAATCTTGTTCCAACACTTTAAATGTGTTGAAACAATAGTAATGGAAGAGTTTGAGTCCAATTATGAGGTCCGGTTGCGACAAAGTCACAATTTATAGGCTTCGGAATTTAACACACAAACTGCGCCCAATTTGTGACGTTGACGCACGGATGGAGCTAATTTGTTTCGACTGTCCCGAATCTTGTTCCAACACTTGAAATGTTTTGAAACAATAGTAATGGAAGAGTTTGAGTAATATTATGAGGTCCGGTTGCGACAAAGTCACAATTTATAGGCTTCGGAATGTAACAAACAAACTGAGTCCAATTAAAGAAATTGACGCCCGGATGGAGCTAACTTGTTTCGACTGCCCCGAATCTTCTTCCAACACTTCAAATGTGTTGAAACAATAGTAATGGAAGAGTTTGAGTCCAATTACGAGGTCCGGTTGCGAAAAAGTCACAAGTTATAGGATTCTGAATGTAACACACAAACTGAGTCCAATTTGAGACGTTGACGCACGGATGGAGCTAACTTGTTTCGACTGTCCCGAATCTTGTTCCAACACTTTAAATGTGTTGAAACAATAGTAATGGAAGAGTTTGAGTCCAATTACGAGGTCCGATTGCAAAAAAGTCACAAGTTATAGGCTTCGGAATGTAACACACAAACTGAGTCCAATTTGAGACGTTGACGCACGGATGGAGCTAACTTGTTTCGACTGTCCCGAATCTTGTTCCAACACTTTAAATGTGTTGAAAAAATAGTAATGGAAGAGTTTGAGTCCAATTACGAGGTCCAGTTGCGAAAAAGTCACAAGTTATAGGCTTCGGAATGTAACACACAAACTGAATCCAATTTGAGACGTTGACGCACGAATGGAGCTAACATGTTTCGACTATCCCGAATCTTGTTCCAACATTCAAATGTGTTGAAACAATAGTAATGGAAGAGTTTGAGTCCAATTATGAGGTCCGGTTGTGAAAAAGTCACAAGTTATAGGCTTCGGAATGTAACTCACAAACTGAGCCCAATTTGTGACGTTGACGCACGGATGGAGCTAATTTATTTCGACTGACCCCAATCTTGTTCCAAAGCTTCAAATGTTTTGAAACAATTGTAATGGAAGAGTTTGAGTAAAATTATGAGGTCCGGTTGCGACAAAGTCACAATTTATAGGCTTCGGAATGTAACACACAAACTGAGCCCAATTTGTGACGTTGACGCACGGATGGAGCTAATTTGTTTCGACTGTCCCGAATCTTGTTCCAACACTTTAAATGTTTTGAAACAATAGTAATGGAAGAGTTTGAGTAAAATTATGAGGTCCGGTTGCGACAAAGCCACAAATTATAGGCTTCGGAATGTAACACACAAACTGAGTCCATTTTGAGACGTTGACGCACGGATGGACCTAACTTGTTTCGACTGTCACGAATCTTGTTCCAACACTTCAAATGTGTTGAAACAATAGTAATGGAAGAGTTTGAGTCCAATTACGAGGTCCGGTTGCGAAAAAGTCACAAGTTATAGGCTTCGGAATGTAACACACAAACTGAATCCAATTTGAGACGTTGACGCACGAATAGAGCTAACATGTTTCGACTGTCCCGAATCTTGTTCCAACATTCAAATGTGTTGAAACAATAGTAATGGAAGAGTTTGAGTCCAATTATGAGGTCCGGTTGCGAAAAAGTCACAAGTTATAGGCTTTGGAATGTAACACACAAACTGAGTCCAATTAAACACATTGACGCACGGATGGAGCTAACTTGCTTCGACTGCCCCGAATCTTGTTCCAACACTTCAAATATGTTGAAACAATAGTAATGGAATAATTCGAGTCTAATTACGATGTCCGGTTGCGAAAAAGTCACAAGTTATAGGCTTCAGAATGTAACACACAAACTGAGTCCAATTAAAAAAATTGACGCACGGATGGAGCTACCTTGTTTCGACTGCCCCGAATCATCTTCCAACACTTCAAATGTGTTGAAACAATAGTAATGGAAGAGTTTGAGTCCAATTACGAGGTCCGGTTGCGAAAAAGTCACAAGTTATAGGATTCTGAATGTAACACACAAACTGAGTCCAATTTGAGACGTTGACGCACGGATGGAGCTAACTTGTTTCGACTGTCCCGAATCTTGTGCCAACACTTTAAATGTGTTGAAACAATAGTAATGGAAGAGTTTGAGTCCAATTATGAGGTCCGGCTGCGAAAAAGTCACAAGTTATAGGCTTCGGAATGTAACACACAAACTGAGTCCAATTAAACACATTGACGCACGGATGGAGCTAACTTGCTTCGACTGCCCCGAATCTTGTTCCAACACTTCAAATATGTTGAAACAATAGTAATGGAATAATTCGAGTCTAATTACGATGTCCGGTTGCGAAAAAGTCACAAGTTATAGGCTTTAGAATGTAACACACAAACTGAGTCCAATTAAAGAAATTGACGCCCGGATGGAGCTAACTTGTTTCGACTGCCCCGAATCTTCTTCCAACACTTCAAATGTGTTGAAACAACAGTAATGGAAGAGTTTGAGTCCAATTACGGGGTCCGGTTGCGAAAAAGTCACAAGTTATAGGATTCTGAATGTAACACACAAACTGAGTCCAATTTGAGACGTTGACGCACGGATGAAGCTAACTTGTTTCGACTGTCCCGAATCTTGTTCCAACACTTTAAATGTGTTGAAACAATAGTAATGGAAGAGTTTGAGTCCAATTACGAGGTCCGATTGCGAAAAAGTCACAAGTTATAGGCTTCGGAATGTAACACACAAACTGAGTCCAATTTGAGACGTTGACGCACGGATGGAGCTAACTTGTTTCGAGTGTCCCGAATCTTGTTCCAACACTTTAAATGTGTTGAAACAATAGTAATGGAAGAGTTTGAGTCCAATTACGAGGTCCGGTTGCGAAAAAGTCACAAGTTATAGGCTTCGGAATGTAACTCACAAACTGAGCCCAATTTGTGACGTTGACGCACGGATGGAGTTAATTTGTTTTGACTGACCCGAATCTTGTTCCAACGCTTCAAATGTTTTGAAAGAATAGTAATGGAAGAGTTTGAGTAAAATTATGAGGTCCGGTTGCGACAAAGTCACAATTTATAGGCTTCGGAATGTAACACACAAACTGAGCCCAATTTGTGACGTTGACGCACGGATGGAGCAAATTTGTTTCGACTGTCCCGAATCTTGTTCCAACACTTGAAATGTTTTGAAACAATAGTAATGGAAGAGTTTGAGTAAAATTATGAGGTCCGGTTGCGACAAAGTCACAATTTATAGGCTTCGGAATGTAACACACAAACTGAGTCCATTTTGAGACATTGACGCACGGATGGACCTAACTTGTTTCGACTGTCACGAATCTTGTTCCAACACTTCAAATGTGTTGAAACAATGGTAATGGAAGAGTTTGAGTCCAATTACGAGGTCCGGTTGCGAAAAAGTCACAAGTTATAGGCTTCGGAATGTAACACACAAACTGAATCCAATTTGAGACGTTGACGCACGAATAGAGCTAACATGATTCGACTATCCCGAATCTTGTTCCAACATTCAAATGTGTTGAAACAATAGTAATGGAAGAGTTTGAGTCCAATTATGAGGTCCAGTTGCGAAAAAGTCACAAGTTATAGGCTTCGGAATGTAACACACAAACTGAGTCCAATTAAACACATTGACGCACGGATGGAGCTAACTTGCTTCGACTGCCCCGAATCTTGTTCCAACACTTCAAATATGTTGAAACAATAGTAATGGAAGAATTCGAGTCTAATTACGATGTCCGGTTGCGAAAAAGTCACAAGTTATAGGCTTCAGAATGTAACACAAACTGAGTCCAATTAAAAAAATTGACGCACGGATGGAGCTAACTTGTTTCGACTGCCCCGAATCATCTTCCAAATCTTCAAATGTGTTGAAACAATAGTAATGGAAGAGTTTGAGTCCAATTACGAGGTCCGGTTGCGAAAAAGTCACAAGTTATAGGATTCTGAATGTAACACACAAACTGAGTCCAATTTGAGACGTTGACGCACGGATGGAGCTAACTTGTTTCGACTGTCCCGAATCTTGTTCCAACACTTTAAATGTGTTGGAACAATAGTAATGGAAGAGTTTGAGTCCAATTATGAGGTCCGATTGCGAAAAAGTCACAAGTTATAGGCTTCGGAATGTAACATACAAACTGAGTCCAATTTGAGACGTTGACGCACGGATGGAGCTAACTTGTTTCGACTGTCCCGAATCTTGTTTCAACACTTTAAATGTGTTGAAAATATAGTAATGGAAGAGTTTGAGTCCAATTACGAGGTCCGTTTGCGAAAAAGTCACAAGTTATAGGCTTCGGAATGTAACACACAAACTGAATCCAATTTGAGACGTTGACGCACGAATGGAGCTAACATGTTTCGACTATCCCGAATCTTGTTCCAACATTCAAATGTGTTGAAACAATAGTAATGGAAGAGTTTGAGTCCAATTATGAGGTCCGGTTGTGAAAAAGTCACAAGTTATAGGCTTCGGAATGTAACACACAAACTGAGTCCAATTAAACACATTGACGCACGGATGGAGCTAACTTGTTTCGACTGCCCCGAATCTTGTTCGAACACTGCAAATGTGTTGAAACAATAGTAATGGAAGAATTCGAGTTTAATTACGAGGTCCGGTTGCGAAAAAGTCATAAATTATAGGCTTCAGATTGTAACACACAAACTGAGTCCAATTTGAGACGTTGACGCACGGATGGAGCTAACTTGTTTCGACTGTCCCAAATATTGTTCCAACACTTCAAATCTGTTGAAACAATAGTAATGGAAGAGTTTGAGTCTAATTATAAGGTCCGGTTGCGAAAAAGTCACAAGTTATATACTTCGGAATGGAACACAAACTGTGTCCAATTTGAGACATTGACGAACGGATGGAGCTAACTTGTTTCGACTGTCCGAATCTTGTTCCAACACTTCAAATCTGTTGAAACAATAGTAATGGAGGAGTTTGAGTCCAATTACGTGGTCCGATTTCGAAAAAGTCAATAATTATAGGCTTACGAATGAAAAACACAAACTGATTCCAATTAGAAATATTGACGAACGAATAGAGCAAACTTGTTCCGCCTGTCCCGAATCTTCTTCTAATACTTCAAATGTGTTGAAAAAATAATAATGGAAGAGTTTGAGTCCAATTACGAGGTCCGGTTGCGAAAAAGTCACAAGTTATAGGCTTCGGAATGTAACACACAAACTGAGTCCAATTTGAGACGTTGACGCACGGACGGAGCTAACTTATTTCGACTGTCCCGAATCTTGTTCCAACACTTCAAATGTGTTGAACCAATAGTAATGGAAGAGTTTGTGTCCAATTACGAGGTCCGATTGCGAAAAAATTACAAGTTATAGTCTTCTGAATGTAACACACAAACTTAGTCCAATTAATGACATTGACGCACGGATGGAGCCAACTTCTTTCGACTGCTCCTAATCTTGTTCCAACACTTCAAATGTGTTGAAACAATAGTAATGGAAGAGTATGAGTCCGATTACGAGGTCCGGTTGCGAAAAAGTCACAAGTTATAGGCTTCGGAATGTAACTCACAAACTGAGCCCTTTTTTTGACGTTGACGCACGGATGGAGCTAATTTGTTTCGACTGTCCCGAATCTTGTTCCAACACTTGAAATGTTTTGAAACAATAGTAATGGAAGTGTTTGAGTAAAATTATGAGGCCCGGTTGCGACAAAGTCACAATTTATAGGCTTCGGAATGTAACACACAAACTGAGTCCATTTTGAGACGTTGACGCACGGATGGACCTAACTTGTTTCAACTGTCACGAATCTTGTTCCAACACTTCAAATGTGTTGAAACAATAGTAATGGAAGAGTTTGAGTCCAATTACGAGGTCCGGTTGCGAAAAAGTCACAAGTTATAGGCTTCGGAATGTAACACACAAACTGAATCCAATTTGAGACGTTGACGCACGAATAGAGCTAACATGTTTCGACTGTCCCGAATCTTGTTCCAACATTCAAATGTGTTGAAACAATAGTAATGGAAGAGTTTGAGTCCAATTATGAGGTCCGGTTGCGAAAAAGTCACAAGTTATAGGCTTTGGAATGTAACACACAAACTGAGTCCAATTAAACACATTGACGCACGGATGGAGCTAACTTGTTTCGACTGTCCCGAATCTTGTTCCAACACTTTAAATGTGTTGAAACAATAGTAATGGAAGAGTTTGAGTCCAATTATGAGGTCCGGTTGCGACAAAGTCACAATTTATAGGCTTCGGAATTTAACACACAAACTGCGCCCAATTTGTGACGTTGACGCACGGATGGAGCTAATTTGTTTCGACTGTCCCGAATCTTGTTCCAACACTTGAAATGTTTTGAAACAATAGTAATGGAAGAGTTTGAGTAATATTATGAGGTCCGGTTGCGACAAAGTCACAATTTATAGGCTTCGGAATGTAACAAACAAACTGAGTCCAATTAAAGAAATTGACGCCCGGATGGAGCTAACTTGTTTCGACTGCCCCGAATCTTCTTCCAACACTTCAAATGTGTTGAAACAATAGTAATGGAAGAGTTTGAGTCCAATTACGAGGTCCGGTTGCGAAAAAGTCACAAGTTATAGGATTCTGAATGTAACACACAAACTGAGTCCAATTTGAGACGTTGACGCACGGATGGAGCTAACTTGTTTCGACTGTCCCGAATCTTGTTCCAACACTTTAAATGTGTTGAAACAATAGTAATGGAAGAGTTTGAGTCCAATTACGAGGTCCGATTGCAAAAAAGTCACAAGTTATAGGCTTCGGAATGTAACACACAAACTGAGTCCAATTTGAGACGTTGACGCACGGATGGAGCTAACTTGTTTCGACTGTCCCGAATCTTGTTCCAACACTTTAAATGTGTTGAAAAAATAGTAATGGAAGAGTTTGAGTCCAATTACGAGGTCCAGTTGCGAAAAAGTCACAAGTTATAGGCTTCGGAATGTAACACACAAACTGAATCCAATTTGAGACGTTGACGCACGAATGGAGCTAACATGTTTCGACTATCCCGAATCTTGTTCCAACATTCAAATGTGTTGAAACAATAGTAATGGAAGAGTTTGAGTCCAATTATGAGGTCCGGTTGTGAAAAAGTCACAAGTTATAGGCTTCGGAATGTAACTCACAAACTGAGCCCAATTTGTGACGTTGACGCACGGATGGAGCTAATTTATTTCGACTGACCCCAATCTTGTTCCAACGCTTCAAATGTTTTGAAACAATGGTAATGGAAGAGTTTGAGTAAAATTATGAGGTCCGGTTGCGACAAAGTCACAATTTATAGGCTTCGGAATGTAACACACAAACTGAGCCCAATTTGTGACGTTGACGCACGGATGGAGCTAATTTGTTTCGACTGTCCCGAATCTTGTTCCAACACTTTAAATGTTTTGAAACAATAGTAATGGAAGAGTTTGAGTAAAATTATGAGTGCCGGTTGCGACAAAGTCCCAAATTATAGGCTTCGGAATGTAACACACAAACTGAGTCCATTTTGAGACGTTGACGCACGGATGGAGCTAACTTGTTTCGACTGTCCCGAATCTTGTTCCAACACTTTAAATGTGTTGAAACAATAGTAATGGAAGAGTTTGAGTCCAATTACGAGGTCCGGTTGCGAAAAAGTCACAAGTTATAGGCTTCGGAATGTAACTAACAAACTGAGCCCAATTTGTGACGTTGACGCACGGATGGAGCTAATTTGTTTTGACTGACACGAATCTTGTTCCAACGCTTCAAATGTTTTGAAACAATAGTAATGGAAGAGTTTGAGTAAAATTATGAGGTCCGGTTGCGACAAAGTCACAATTTATAGGCTTCGGAATGTAACACACAAACTGAGCCCAATTTGTGACGTTGACTCACGGATGGAGCTAATTTGTTTCGACTGTCCCGAATCTTGTTCCAACACTTGAAATGTTTTGAAACAATAGTAATGGAAGAGTTTGAGTAAAATTATGAGGTCCGGTTGCGACAAAGTCACAATTTATAGGCTTCGGAATGTAACACACAAACTGAGCCCAATTTGTGACGTTGACGCACGGATGGAGCTAATTTGTTTCGACTGTCCCGAATCTTGTTCCAACACTTGAAATGTTTTGAAACAATAGTAATGGAAGAGTTTGAGTAAAATTATGAGGTCCGGTTGCGACAAAGTCACAATTTATAGGCTTCGGAATGTAACACACAAACTGAGTCCATTTTGAGACATTGACGCACGGATCGACCTAACTTGTTTCGACTGTCACGAATCTTGGTCCAACACTTCAAATGTGTTGAAACAATAGTAATGGAAGAGTTTGAGTCCAATTACGAGGTCCGGTTGCGAAAAAGTCACAAGTTATAGGCTTCGGAATGTAACACACAAACTGAATCCAATTTGAGACGTTGACGCACGAATAGAGCTAACATGTTTCGACTATCACGAATCTTGTTCCAACATTCAAATGTGTTGAAACAATAGTAATGGAAGAGTTTGAGTCCAATTATGAGGTCCAGTTGCTAAAAAGTCACAAGTTATAGGCTTCGGAATGTAACACACAAACTGAGTCCAATTAAACACATTGACGCACGGATGGAGCTAACTTGCTTCGACTGCCCCGAATCTTGTTCCAACACTTCAAATATGTTGAAACAATAGTAATGGAAGAATTCGAGTCTAATTACGATGTCCGGTTGCGAAAAAGTCACAAGTTATAGGCTTCAGAATGTAACACACAAACTGAGTCCAATTAAAAAAATTGACGCACGGATGGAGCTAACTTGTTTCGACTGCCTCGAATCATGTTCCAACACTTCAAATGTGTTGAAACAATAGTAATGGAAGAGTTTGAGTCCAATTACGAGGTCCGGTTGCGAAAAAGTCACAAGTTATAGGATTCTGAATGTAACACACAAACTGAGTCCAATTTGAGACGTTGACGCACGGATGGAGCTAACTTGTTTCGACTGTCCCGAATCTTGTGCCAACACTTTAAATGTGTTGAAACAATAGTAATGGAAGAGTTTGAGTCCAATTATGAGGTCCGATTGCGAAAAAGTCACAAGTTATAGGCTTCGGAATGTAACATACAAACTGAGTCCAATTTGAGACGTTGACGCACGGATGGAGCTAACTTGTTTCGACTGTCCCGAATCTTGTTCCAACACTTTAAATGTGTTGAAAATATAGTAATGGAAGAGTTTGAGTCCAATTACGAGGTCCGTTTGCGAAAAAGTCACAAGTTATAGGCTTCGGAATGTAACACACAAACTGAATCCAATTTGAGACGTTGACGCACGAATGGAGCTAACATGTTTCGACTATCCCGAATCTTGTTCCAATATTCAAATGTGTTGAAACAATAGTAATGGAAGAGTTTGAGTCCAATTATGAGGTCCGGTTGTGAAAAAGTCACAAGTTATAGGCTTCGGAATGTAACACACAAACTGAGTCCAATTAAACACATTGACGCACGGATGGAGCTAACTTGTTTCGACTGCCCCGAATCTTGTTCCAACACTGCAAATGTGTTGAAACAATAGTAATGGAAGAATTCGAGTTTAATTACGAGGTCCGGTTGCGAAAAAGTAATAAATTATAGGCTTCAGATTGTAACACACAAACTGAGTCCAATTTGAGACGTTGACGCACGGATGGAGCTAACTTGTTTCGACTGTCCCAAATATTGTTCCAACACTTCAAATCTGTTGAAACAATAGTAATGGAAGAGTTTGAGTCTAATTATAAGGTCCGGTTGCGAAAAAGTCACAAGTTATATACTTCGGAATGGAACACAAACTGTGTCCAATTTGAGACATTGACGAACGGATGGAGCTAACTTGTTTCGACTGTCCGAATCTTGTTCCAACACTTCAAATCTGTTGAAACAATAGTAATGGAGGAGTTTGAGTCCAATTACGTGGTCCGATTTCGAGAAAGTCAATAATTATAGGCTTACGAATGAAAAACACAAACTGATTCCAATTAGAAATATTGACGAACGAATAGAGCAAACTTGTTCCGCCTGTCCCGAATCTTTTTCTAATACTTCAAATGTGTTGAAAAAATAATAATGGAAGAGTTTGAGTCCAATTACGAGGTCCGGTTGCGAAAAAGTCACAAGTTATAGGCTTCGGAATGTAACACACAAACTGAGTCCAATTTGAGACGTTGACGCACGGACGGAGCTAACTTATTTCGACTGTCCCGAATCTTGTTCCAACACTTCAAATGTGTTGAACCAATAGTAATGGAAGAGTTTGTGTCCAATTACGAGGTCCGATTGCGAAAAAATTACAAGTTATAGGCTTCTGAATGTAACACACAAACTTAGTCCAATTAATGACATTGACGCACGGATGGAGCCAACTTCTTTCGACTGCTCCTAATCTTGTTCCAACACTTCAAATGTGTTGAAACAATAGTAATGGAAGAGTATGAGTCCGATTACGAGGTCCGGTTGCGAAAAAGTCACAAGTTATAGGCTTCGGAATGTAACTCTCAAACTGAGCCCTTTTTTTGACGTTGACGCACGGATGGAGCTAATTTGTTTCGACTGTCCCGAATCTTGTTCCAACACTTGAAATGTTTTGAAACAATAGTAATGGAAGTGTTTGAGTAAAATTATGAGGCCCGGTTGCGACAAAGTCACAATTTATAGGCTTCGGAATGTAACACACAAACTGAGTCCATTTTGAGACGTTGACGCACGGATGGACCTAACTTGTTTCAACTGTCACGAATCTTGTTCCAACACTTCAAATGTGTTGAAACAATAGTAATGGAAGAGTTTGAGTCCAATTACGAGGTCCGGTTGTGAAAAAGTCACAAGTTATAGGCTTCGGAATGTAACACACAAACTGAATCCAATTTGAGACGTTGACGCACGAATAGAGCTAACATGTTTCGACTGTCCCGAATCTTGTTCCAACATTCAAATGTGTTGAAACAATAGTAATGGAAGAGTTTGAGTCCAATTATGAGGTCCGGTTGCGAAAAAGTCACAAGTTATAGGCTTTGGAATGTAACACACAAACTGAGTCCAATTAAACACATTGACGCACGGATGGAGCTAACTTGCTTCGACTGCCCCGAATCTTGTTCCAACACTTCAAATATGTTGAAACAATAGTAATGGAAGAATTCGAGTCTAATTACGATGTCCGGTTACGAAAAAGTCACAAGTTATAGGCTTCAGAATGTAACACACAAACTGAGTCCAATTAAAGAAATTGACGCCCGGATGGAGCTAACTTGTTTCGACTGCCCCGAATCTTCTTCCAACACTTCAAATATGTTGAAACAATAGTAATGGAAGAGTTTGAGTCCAATTACGAGGTCCGGTTGCGAAAAAGTCACAACTTGTAGGCTTCTGAATGTAACACACAAACTGAGTCTAATTTGAGACGTTGACGCACGGATGGAGCTAACATGTTTCGACTGTCCCGAATCTTGTTTCAACACTTCAAATGTGTTGAAACAATAGTAATGGAAGAGTTTGAGTCCAATTATGAGGTCCGGTTGCAAAAAAGTCACAAGTTATAGGCTTCGTAATGTAACACACAAACTGAGTCCAATTTGAGACATTGACGCACGGATGGAGCTAACTTGTTTCGACTGTCCCGAATCTTGTTCCAACACCTTAAATGTGTTGAAACAATAGTAATGGAAAAGTTTGAGTCCAATTACGAGGTCCGGTTGCGAAAAAGTCACAACTTATAGGCTTCGGAATGTAACTCACAAACTGAGTCCAATTTGAGACGTTGACGCACGGATGGAGCTAACTCGTTTCGACTATCCCGAATCTTGTTCCAACACTTTAAATGTGTTGAAACAATAGTAATGGAAGAGTTTGAGTCCAATTACGAGGTCCGGTTGCGACAAAGTCACAATTTATAGGCTTCGGAATGTAACACACAAACTGAGCCCAATTTGTGACGTTGACGCACGGATGGAGCTAATTTGTTTCGACTCTCCCGAATCTTGTTCCAACACTTGAAATGTTTTGAAACATTAGTAATGGAAGAGTTTGAGTAATATTATGAGGTCCGGTTGCGACAAAGTCACAATTTATAGGCTTCGGAATGTAACACACAAACTGAGTCCAATTAAAGAAATTGACGCCCGGATGGAGCTAACTTGTTTCGACTGCCCCGAATCTTCTTCCAACACTTTAAATGTTGAAACAATAGTAATGGAAGAGTTTGAGTCCAATTACGAGGTCCGGTTGCGAAAAAGTCACAAGTTATAGGCTTCGGAATGTAACACACAAACTGAGTCCAATTTGAGACGTTGACGCACGGATGGAGCTAACTTGTTTCGACTGTCCCGAATCTTGTTCCAACACTTTAAATGTGTTGAAAAAATAGTAATGGAAGAGTTTGAGTCCAATTACGAGGTCCAGTTGCGAAAAAGTCACAAGTTATAGGCTTCGGAATGTAACACACAAACTGAGTCCATTTTGAGACGTTGACGCACGGATGGACCTAACTTGTTTCGACTGACCCGAATCTTGTTCCAACGCTTCAAATGTTTTGAAACAATAGTAATGGAAGAGTTTGAGTAAAATTATGAGGTCCAGTTGCGACAAAGTCACAATTTATAGGCTTCGGAATGTAACACACAAACTGAGCCCAATTTGTGACGTTGACGCACGGATGGAGCTAATTTGTTTCGACTGTCCCGAATCTTGTTCCAACACTTGAAATGTTTTGAAACAATAGTAATGGAAGAGTTTGAGTAAAATTATGAGGTCCGGTTGCGACAAAGTCACAATTTATAGGCTTCGGAATGTAACACACAAACTGAGTCCATTTTGAGACATTGACGCACGGATGGACCTAACTTGTTTCGACTGTCACGAATCTTGTTCCAACACTTCAAATGTGTTGAAACAATAGTAATGGAAGAGTTTGAGTCCAATTACGAGGTCCGGTTGCGAAAAAGTCACAAGTTATAGGCTTCGGAAAGTAACACACAAACTGAATCCAATTTGAGACGTTGACGCACGAATAGAGCTAACATGTTTCGACTATCCCGAATCTTGTTCCAACATTCAAATGTGTTGAAACAATAGTAATGGAAGAGTTTGACTCCAATTATGAGGTCCAGTTGCGAAAAAGTCACAAGTAATAGGCTTCGGAATGTAACACACAAACTGAGTCCAATTACACACATTGACGCACGGATGGAGCTAACTTGCTTCGACTGCCCCGAATCTTGTTCCAACACTTCAAATATGTTGAAACAATAGTAATGGAAGAATTCGAGTCTAATTACGATGTCCGGTTGCGAAAAAGTCACAAGTTATAGGCTTCAGAATGTAACACACAAACTGAGTCCAATTAAAAAAATTGACGCACGGATGGAGCTAACTTGTTTCGACTGCCCCGAATCATCTTCCAACACTTCAAATGTGTTGAAACAATAGTAATGGAAGACTTTGAGTCCAATTACGAGGTCCGGTTGCGAAAAAGTCACAAGTTATAGGATTCTGAATGTAACACACAAACTGAGTCCAATTTGAGACGTTGACGCACGGATGGAGCTAATTTGTTTCGACTGTCCCGAATCTTGTTCCAACATTCAAATGTGTTGAAACAATAGTAATGGAAGAGTTTGAGTCCAATTATGAGGTCCGATTGCGAAAAAGTCACAAGTTATAGGCTTCGGAATGTAACATACAAACTGAGTCCAATTTGAGACGTTGACGCACGGATGGAGCTAACTTGTTTCGACTGTCCCGAATCTTGTTCTAACACTTTAAATGTGTTGAAAAAATAGTAATGGAAGAGTTTGAGTCCAATTACGAGGTCCGTTTGCGAAAAAGTCACAAGTTATAGGCTTCGGAATGTAACACACAAACTGAATCCAATTTGAGACGTTGACGCACGAATGGAGCTAACATGTTTCGACTATCTCGAATCTTGTTCCAACATTCAAATGTGTTGAAACAATAGTAATGGAAGAGTTTGAGTCAAATTATGAGGTCCGGTTGTGAAAAAGTCACAAGTTATAGGCTTCGGAATGTAACACACAAACTGAGTCCAATTAAACACATTGACGCACGGATGGAGCTAACTTGTTTCGACTGCCCCGAATCTTGTCCCAACACTGCAAATGTGTTGAAACAATAGTAATGGAAGAATTCGAGTTTAATTACGAGGTCCGGTTGCGAAAAAGTCATAAATTATAGGCTTCAGAATGTAACACACAAACTGAGTCCAATTTGAGACGTTGACGCACGGATGGAGCTAACTTGTTTCGACTGTCCCAAATATTGTTCCAACACTTCAAATCTGTTGAAACAATAGTAATGGAAGAGTTTGAGTCTAATTATAAGGTCCGGTTGCGAAAAAGTCACAAGTTATATACTTCGGAATGGAACACAAACTGTGTCCAATTTGAGACGTTGACGAACGGATGGAGCTAACTTGTTTCGACTGTCCGAATCTTGTTCCAACACTTCAAATCTGTTGAAACAATAGTAATGGAGGAGTTTGAGTCCAATTACGTGGTCCGATTTCGAAAAAGTCAATAATTATAGGCTTACGAATGAAAAACACAAACTGATTCCAATTAGAAATATTGACGAACGAATAGAGCAAACTTGTTCCGCCTGTCCCGAATCTTCTTCTAATACTTCAAATGTGTTGAAAAAATAATAATGGAAGAGTTTGAGTCCAATTACGAGGTCCGGTTGCGAAAAAGTCACAAGTTATAGGCTTCGGAATGTAACTCACAAACTGAGTCCAATTTGAGACGTTGACGCACGGATGGAGCTAACTTGTTTCGACTGTCCCGAATCTTGTTCCAACACTTTAAATGTGTTGAAACAATAGTAATGGAAGAGTTTGAGTCCAATTACGAGGTCCGGTTGCGACAAAGTCACAATTTATAGGCTTCGGAATGTAACACACAAACTGAGCCCAATTTGTGACGTTGACGCACGGATGGAGCTAATTTGTTTCGACTGTCCCGAATCTTGTTCCAACACTTGAAATGTTTTGAAACAATAGTAATGGAAGAGTTTGAGTAATATTATGAGGTCCGGTTGCTACAAAGTCACAATTTATAGGCTTCGGAATGTAACACACAAACTGAGTCCAATTAAAGAAATTGACGCCCGGATGGAGCTAACTTGTTTCGACTGCCCCGAATCTTCTTCCAACACTTCAAATGTGTTGAAACAATAGTAATGGAAGAGTTTGAGTCCAATTACGAGGTCCGGTTGCAAAAAAGTCACAAGTTATAGGCTTCGGAATGTAACACACAAACTGAATCCAATTTGAGACGTTGACGCACGAATAGAGCTAACATGTTTCGACTGTCCCGAATCTTGTTCCAACATTCAAATGTGTTGAAACAATAGTAATGGAAGAGTTTGAGTCCAATTATGAGGTCCGGTTGCGAAAAAGTCACAAGTTATAGGCTTCGGAATGTAACACACAAACTGAGTCCAATTTGAGACGTTGACGCACGGATGGAGCTAACTTATTTCGACTGTCCCGAATCTTGTTCCAACACTTCAAATGTGTTGAACCAATAGTAATGAAAGAGTTTGTGTCCAATTACGAGGTCCGATTGCGAAAAAATTACAAGTTATAGGCTTCTGAATGTAACACACAAACTTAGTCCAATTAATGACATTGACGCACGGATGGAGCCAACTTCTTTCGACTGCTCCTAATCTTGTTCCAACACTTCAAATGTGTTGAAACAATAGTAATGGAAGAGTATGAGTCCGATTACGAGGTCCGGTTGCGAAAAAGTCACAAGTTATAGGCTTCGGAATGTAACTCACAAACTGAGCCCTTTTTTTGACGTTGACGCACGGATGGAGCTAATTTGTTTCGACTGTCCCGAATCTTGTTCCAACACTTGAAATGTTTTGAAACAATAGTAATGGAAGAGTTTGAGTAAACTTATGAGGTCCGGTTGCGACAAAGTCACAATTTATAGGCTTCAGAATGTAACACACAAACTGAGTCCAATTAAAGAAATTGACGCCCGGATGGAGCTAACTTGTTTCGACTGCCCCGAATCTTCTTCCAACACTTCAAATGTGTTGAAACAATAGTAATGGAAGAGTTTGAGTAAAATTATGAGGTCCGGTTGCGACAAAGTCACAATTTATAGGCTTCGGAATGTAACACACAAACTGAGTCCATTTTGAGACGTTGACGCACGGATGGAGCTAACTTGTTTCAACTGTCACGAATCTTGTTCCAACACTTCAAATGTGTTGAAACAATAGTAATGGAAGAGTTTGAGTCCAATTACGAGGTCCGGTTGCGAAAAAGTCACAAGTTATAGGCTTCGGAATGTAACTCACAGACTGAGTCCAATTTGAGACGTTGACGCACGGATGGAGCTAACTTGTTTCGACTGTCCCGAATCTTGTTCCAACACTTTAAATGTGTTGAAACAATAGTAATGGAAGAGTTTGAGTCCAATTACGAGGTCCGGTTGCGACAAAGTCACAATTTATAGGCTTCGGAATGTAACACACAAACTGAGCCCAATTTGTGACGTTGACGCACGGATGGAGCTAATTTGTTTCGACTGTCCCGAATCTTGTTCCAACACTTGAAATGTTTTGAAACAATAGTAATGGAAGAGTTTGAGTAATATTATGAGGTCCGGTTGCGACAAAGTCACAATTTATAGGCTTCGGAATGTAACACACAAACTGAGTCCAATTAAAGAAATTGACGCCCGGATGGAGCTAACTTGTTTCGACTGCCCCGAATCTTCTTCCAACACTTCAAATGTGTTGAAACAATAGTAATGGAAGAGTTTGAGTAAAATTATGAGGTCCGGTTGCGACAAAGTCACAATTTATAGGCTTCGGAATGTAACACACAAACTGAGTCCATTTTGAGACGTTGACGCACGGATGGAGCTAACTTGTTTCAACTGTCACGAATCTTGTTCCAACACTTCAAATGTGTTGAAACAATAGTAATGGAAGAGTTTGAGTCCAATTACGAGGTCCGGTTGCGAAAAAGTCACAAGTTATAGGCTTCGGAATGTAACTCACAGACTGAGTCCAATTTGAGACGTTGACGCACGGATGGAGCTAACTTGTTTCGACTGTCCCGAATCTTGTTCCAACACTTTAAATGTGTTGAAACAATAGTAATGGAAGAGTTTGAGTCCAATTACGAGGTCCGGTTGCGACAAAGTCACAATTTATAGGCTTCGGAATGTAACACACAAACTGAGCCCAATTTGTGACGTTGACGCACGGATGGAGCTAATTTGTTTCGACTGTCCCGAATCTTGTTCCAACACTTGAAATGTTTTGAAACAATAGTAATGGAAGAGTTTGAGTAATATTATGAGGTCCGGTTGCGACAAAGTCACAATTTATAGGCTTCGGAATGTAACACACAAACTGAGTCCAATTAAAGAAATTGACGCCCGGATGGAGCTAACTTGTTTCGACTGCCCCGAATCTTCTTCCAACACTTCAAATGTGTTGAAACAATAGTAATGGAAGAGTTTGAGTCCAATTACGAGGTCCGGTTGCGAAAAAGTCACAAGTTATAGGCTTCGGAATGTAACACACAAACTGAGTCCAATTTGAGACGTTGACGAACGGATGGAGCTAACTTATTTCGACTGTCCCGAATCTTGTTCCAACACTTCAAATGTGTTGAACCAATAGTAATGGAAGAGTTTGTGTCCAATTACGAGGTCCGATTGCGAAAAAATTACAAGTTATAGGCTTCTGAATGTAACACACAAACTTAGTCCAATTAATGACATTGACGCACGGATGGAGCCAACTTCTTTCGACTGCTCCTAATCTTGTTCCAACACTTCAAATGTGTTGAAACAATAGTAATGGAAGAGTATGAGTCCGATTACGAGGTCCGGTTGCGAAAAAGTCACAAGTTATAGGCTTCGGAATGTAACTCACAAACTGAGCCCTTTTTTTGACGTTGACGCACGGATGGAGCTAATTTGTTTCGACTGTCCCGAATCTTGTTCCAACACTTGAAATGTTTTGAAACAATAGTAATGGAAGAGTTTGAGTAAAATTATGAGGTCCGGTTGCGACAAAGTCACAATTTATAGGCTTCGGAATGTAACACACAAACTGAGTCCATTTTGAGACGTTGACGCACGGATGGACCTAACTTGTTTCTACTGTCACGAATCTTGTTCCAACACTTCAAATGTGTTCAACCAATAGTAATGGAAGAGTTTGTGTCCAATTACGAGGTCCGATTGCGAAAAAATTACAAGTTATAGGCTTCTGAATGTAACACACAAACTTAGTCCAATTAATGACATTGACGCACGGATGGAGCCAACTTCTTTCGACCGCTCCTAATCTTGTTCCAACACTTCAAATGTGTTGAAACAATAGTAATGGAAGAGTATGAGTCCGATTACGAGGTCCGGTTGCGAAAAAGTCACAAGTTATCGGCTTCGGAATGTAACTCACAAACTGAGCCCTTTTTTTGACGTTGATGCACGGATGGAGCTAATTTGTTTCGACTGTCCCGAATCTTGTTCCAACACTTGAAATGTTTTGAAACAATAGTAATGGAAGAGTTTGAGTAAAATTATGAGGTCCGGTTGGGACAAAGTCACAATTTATAGGCTTCGGAATGTAACACACAAACTGAGTCCATTTTGATACGTTGACGCACGGATGGACCTAACTTGTTTCAACTGTCACGAATCTTGTTCCAACACTTCAGATGTGTTGAAACAATAGTAATGGAAGAGTTTGAGTCCAATTACGAGGTCCGGTTGCGAAAAAGTCACAAGTTATAGGCTTCGGAATGTAACTCACAAACTGAGTCCAATTTGAGACGTTGACGCACGGATGGAGCTAACTAGTTTCGACTGTCCCGAATCTTGTTCCAACACTTTAAATGTGTTGAAACAATAGTAATGGAAGAGTTTGAGTCCAATTACGGGGTCCGGTTGCGACAAAGTCACAATTTATAGGCTTCAGAATGTAACACACAAACTGAGCCCAATTTGTGACGTTGACGCACGGATGGAGCTAATTTGTTTCGACTGTCCCGAATCTTGTTCCAACACTTGAAATGTTTTGAAACAATAGTAATGGAAGAGTTTGAGTAATATTATGAGGTCCGGTTGCTACAAAGTCACAATTTATAGGCTTCGGAATGTAACACACAAACTGAGTCCAATTAAAGAAATTGACGCCCGGATGGAGCTAACTTGTTTCGACTGCCCCGAATCTTCTTCCAACACTTCAAATGTGTTGAAACAATAGTAATGGAAGAGTTTGAGTCGAATTACGAGGTCCGGTTGCGAAAAAGTCACAAGTTATAGGATTCTGAATGTAACACACAAACTGAGTCCAATTTGAGACGTTGACGCACGGATGGAGCTAACTTGTTTCGACTGTCCCGAATCTTGTTCCAACACTTTAAATGTGTTGAAAAAATAGTAATGGAAGAGTTTGAGTCCAATTACGAGGTCCGATTGCGAAAAAATTACAAGTTATAGGCTTCTGAATGTAACACACAAACTTAGTCCAATTAATGACATTGACGCACGGATGGAGCCAACTTCTTTCGACTGCTCCTAATCTTGTTCCAACACTTCAAATGTGTTGAAACAATAGTAATGGAAGAGTATGAGTCCGATTACGAGGTCCGGTTGCGAAAAAGTCACAAGTTATAGGCTTCGGAATGTAACACACAAACTGAGTCCAATTTGAGACGTTGACGCACGGATGGAGCTAACTTGTTTCGACTGTCCCGAATCTTGTTCGAACACTTTAAATGTGTTGAAAAATTAGTAATAGAAGAGTTTGAGTCCAATTACGAGGTCCGGTTGCGAAAAAGTCACAAGTTATAGGCTTCGAAATGTAACACACAAACTGAATCCAATTTGAGACGTTGACGCACGAATGGAGTTAACATGTTTCGACTATCCCGAATCTTGTTCCAACATTCAAATGTGTTGAAACAATAGTAATAGAAGAGTTTGTGTCTAATTACGAGGTCCGATTGCGAAAAAGTTACAAGTTATAGGCTTCTGAATGTAACACACAAACTTAGTCCAATTAATGACATTGACGCACGGATGGAGCCAACTTGTTTCGACTGCTCCTAATCTTGTTCCAACACTTCAAATGTGTTGAAACAAAAGTAATGGAAGAGTATGAGTCCAATTACGAGGTCCGATTGCGAAAAAATTACAAGTTATAGGCTTCTGAATGTAACACACAAACTTAGTCCAATTAATGACATTGACGCACGGATGGAGCCAACTTCTTTCGACTGCTCCTAATCTTGTTCCAACACTTCAAATGTGTTGAAACAATAGTAATGGAAGAGTATGAGTCCGATTACGAGGTCCGGTTGCGAAAAAGTCACAAGTTATAGGCTTCGGAATGTAACTCACAAACTGAGCCCTTTTTTTGACGTTGTCGCACGGATGGAGCTAATTTGTTTCGACTGTCCCGAATCTTGTTCCAACACTTGAAATGTTTTGAAACAATAGTAATGGAAGAGTTTGAGTAAAATTATGAGGTCCGGTTGCGACAAAGTCACAATTTATAGGCTTCAGAATGTAACACACAAACTGAGTCCAATTAAAGAAATTGACGCCCGGATGGAGCTAACTTGTTTCGACTGCCCCGAATCTTCTTCCAACACTTCAAATGTGTTGAAACAATAGTAATGGAAGAGTTTGAGTAAAATTATGAGGTCCGGTTGCGACAAAGTCACAATTTATAGGCTTCGGAATGTAACACACAAACTGAGTCCATTTTGAGACGTTGACGCACGGATGGAGCTAACTTGTTTCAACTGTCACGAATCTTGTTCCAACACTTCAAATGTGTTGAAACAATAGTAATGGAAGAGTTTGAGTCCAATTACGAGGTCCGGTTGCGAAAAAGTCACAAGTTATAGGCTTCGGAATGTAACTCACAAACTGAGTCCAATTTGAGACGTTGACGCACGGATGGAGCTAACTTCTTTCGACTGTCCCGAATCTTGTTCCAACACTTTAAATGTGTTGAAACAATAGTAATGGAAGAGTTTGAGTCCAATTACGAGGTCCGGTTGCGAAAAAGTCACAAGTTATAGGCTTCGGAATGTAACACACAAACTGAATCCAATTTGAGACGTTGACGCACGAATAGAGCTAACATGTTTCGACTGTCCCGAATCTTGTTCCAACATTCAAATGTGTTGAAACAATAGTAATGGAAGAGTTTGAGTCCAATTATGAGGTCCGGTTGCGAAAAAGTCACAAGTTATAGGCTTCGGAATGTAACACACAAACTGAGTCCAATTTGAGACGTTGACGCACGGATGGAGCTAACTTATTTCGACTGTCCCGAATCTTGTTCCAACACTTCAAATGTGTTGAACCAATAGTAATGGAAGAGTTTGTGTCCAATTACGAGGTCCGATTGCGAAAAAATTACAAGTTATAGGCTTCTGAATGTAACACACAAACTTAGTCCAATTAATGACATTGACGCACGGATGGAGCCAACTTCTTTCGACTGCTCCTAATCTTGTTCCAACACTTCAAATGTGTTGAAACAATAGTAATGGAAGAGTATGAGTCCGATTACGAGGTCCGGTTGCGAAAAAGTCACAAGTTATAGGCTTCGGAATGTAACTCACAAACTGAGCCCTTTTTTTGACGTTGACGCACGGATGGAGCTAATTTGTTTCGACTGTCCCGAATCTTGTTCCAACACTTGAAATGTTTTGAAACAATAGTAATGGAAGAGTTTGAGTAAACTTATGAGGTCCGGTTGCGACAAAGTCACAATTTATAGGCTTCAGAATGTAACACACAAACTGAGTCCAATTAAAGAAATTGACGCCCGGATGGAGCTAACTTGTTTCGACTGCCCCGAATCTTCTTCCAACACTTCAAATGTGTTGAAACAATAGTAATGGAAGAGTTTGAGTAAAATTATGAGGTCCGGTTGCGACAAAGTCACAATTTATAGGCTTCGGAATGTAACACACAAACTGAGTCCATTTTGAGACCTTGACGCACGGATGGAGCTAACTTGTTTCAACTGTCACGAATCTTGTTCCAACACTTCAAATGTGTTGAAACAATAGTAATGGAAGAGTTTGAGTCCAATTACGAGGTCCGGTTGCGAAAAAGTCACAAGTTATAGGCTTCGGAATGTAACTCACAGACTGAGTCCAATTTGAGACGTTGACGCACGGATGGAGCTAACTTGTTTCGACTGTCCCGAATCTTGTTCCAACACTTTAAATGTGTTGAAACAATAGTAATGGAAGAGTTTGAGTCCAATTACGAGGTCCGGTTGCGACAAAGTCACAATTTATAGGCTTCGGAATGTAACACACAAACTGAGCCCAATTTGTGACGTTGACGCACGGATGGAGCTAATTTGTTTCGACTGTCCCGAATCTTGTTCCAACACTTGAAATGTTTTGAAACAATAGTAATGGAAGAGTTTGAGTAATATTATGAGGTCCGGTTGCGACAAAGTCACAATTTATAGGCTTCGGAATGTAACACACAAACTGAGTCCAATTAAAGAAATTGACGCCCGGATGGAGCTAACTTGTTTCGACTGCCCCGAATCTTCTTCCAACACTTCAAATGTGTTGAAACAATAGTAATGGAAGAGTTTGAGTCCAATTACGAGGTCCGGTTGCGAAAAAGTCACAAGTTATAGGCTTCGGAATGTAACACACAAACTGAGTCCAATTTGAGACGTTGACGCACGGATGGAGCTAACTTATTTCGACTGTCCCGAATCTTGTTCCAACACTTCAAATGTGTTGAACCAATAGTAATGGAAGAGTTTGTGTCCAATTACGAGGTCCGATTGCGAAAAAATTACAAGTTATAGGCTTCTGAATGTAACACACAAACTTAGTCCAATTAATGACATTGACGCACGGATGGAGCCAACTTCTTTCGACTGCTCCTAATCTTGTTCCAACACTTCAAATGTGTTGAAACAATAGTAATGGAAGAGTATGAGTCCGATTACGAGGTCCGGTTGCGAAAAAGTCACAAGTTATAGGCTTCGGAATGTAACTCACAAACTGAGCCCTTTTTTTGACGTTGACGCACGGATGGAGCTAATTTGTTTCGACTGTCCCGAATCTTGTTCCAACACTTGAAATGTTTTGAAACAATAGTAATGGAAGAGTTTGAGTAAAATTATGAGGTCCGGTTGCGACAAAGTCACAATTTATAGGCTTCGGAATGTAACACACAAACTGAGTCCATTTTGAGACGTTGACGCACGGATGGACCTAACTTGTTTCAACTGTCACGAATCTTGTTCCAACACTTCAAATGTGTTCAACCAATAGTAATGGAAGAGTTTGTGTCCAATTACGAGGTCCGATTGCGAAAAAATTACAAGTTATAGGCTTCTGAATGTAACACACAAACTTAGTCCAATTAATGACATTGACGCACGGATGGAGCCAACTTCTTTCGACCGCTCCTAATCTTGTTCCAACACTTCAAATGTGTTGAAACAATAGTAATGGAAGAGTATGAGTCCGATTACGAGGTCCGGTTGCGAAAAAGTCACAAGTTATCGGCTTCGGAATGTAACTCACAAACTGAGCCCTTTTTTTGACGTTGATGCACGGATGGAGCTAATTTGTTTCGACTGTCCCGAATCTTGTTCCAACACTTGAAATGTTTTGAAACAATAGTAATGGAAGAGTTTGAGTAAAATTATGAGGTCCGGTTGGGACAAAGTCACAATTTATAGGCTTCGGAATGTAACACACAAACTGAGTCCATTTTGATACGTTGACGCACGGATGGACCTAACTTGTTTCAACTGTCACGAATCTTGTTCCAACACTTCAGATGTGTTGAAACAATAGTAATGGAAGAGTTTGAGTCCAATTACGAGGTCCGGTTGCGAAAAAGTCACAAGTTATAGGCTTCGGAATGTAACTCACAAACTGAGTCCAATTTGAGACATTGACGCACGGATGGAGCTAACTAGTTTCGACTGTCCCGAATCTTGTTCCAACACTTTAAATGTGTTGAAACAATAGTAATGGAAGAGTTTGAGTCCAATTACGGGGTCCGGTTGCGACAAAGTCACAATTTATAGGCTTCAGAATGTAACACACAAACTGAGCCCAATTTGTGACGTTGACGCACGGATGGAGCTAATTTGTTTCGACTGTCCCGAATCTTGTTCCAACACTTGAAATGTTTTGAAACAATAGTAATGGAAGAGTTTGAGTAATATTATGAGGTCCGGTTGCTACAAAGTCACAATTTATAGGCTTCGGAATGTAACACACAAACTGAGTCCAATTAAAGAAATTGACGCCCGGATGGAGCTAACTTGTTTCGACTGCCCCGAATCTTCTTCCAACACTTCAAATGTGTTGAAACAATAGTAATGGAAGAGTTTGAGTCGAATTACGAGGTCCGGTTGCGAAAAAGTCACAAGTTATAGGATTCTGAATGTAACACACAAACTGAGTCCAATTTGAGACGTTGACGCACGGATGGAGCTAACTTGTTTCGACTGTCCCGAATCTTGTTCCAACACTTTAAATGTGTTGAAAAAATAGTAATGGAAGAGTTTGAGTCCAATTACGAGGTCCGATTGCGAAAAAATTACAAGTTATAGGCTTCTGAATGTAACACACAAACTTAGTCCAATTAATGACATTGACGCACGGATGGAGCCAACTTCTTTCGACTGCTCCTAATCTTGTTCCAACACTTCAAATGTGTTGAAACAATAGTAATGGAAGAGTATGAGTCCGATTACGAGGTCCGGTTGCGAAAAAGTCACAAGTTATAGGCTTCGGAATGTAACACACAAACTGAGTCCAATTTGAGACGTTGACGCACGGATGGAGCTAACTTGTTTCGACTGTCCCGAATCTTGTTCGAACACTTTAAATGTGTTGAAAAATTAGTAATAGAAGAGTTTGAGTCCAATTACGAGGTCCGGTTGTGAAAAAGTCACAAGTTATAGGCTTCGAAATGTAACACACAAACTGAATCCAATTTGAGACGTTGACGCACGAATGGAGTTAACATGTTTCGACTATCCCGAATCTTGTTCCAACATTCAAATGTGTTGAAACAATAGTAATAGAAGAGTTTGTGTCTAATTACGAGGTCCGATTGCGAAAAAGTTACAAGTTATAGGCTTCTGAATGTAACACACAAAATTAGTCCAATTAATGACATTGACGCACGGATGGAGCCAACTTGTTTCGACTGCTCCTAATCTTGTTCCAACACTTCAAATGTGTTGAAACAATAGTAATGGAAGAGTATGAGTCCAATTACGAGAACCTGTTGCGAAAAAGTCACAACTTGTAGGCTTCTGAATGTAACACACAAACTGAGTCTAATTTGAGACGTTGACGCACGGATGGAGCTAACATGTTTCGACTGTCCCGAATCTTGTTTCAACACTTCAAATGTGTTGAAACAATAGTAATGGAAGAGTTGGAGTCCAATTATGAGGTCCGGTTGCTAAAAAGTCACAAGTTATAGGCTTCGTAATGTAACACACAAACTGAGTCCAATTTGAGACATTGACGCACGGATGGAGCTAACTTGTTTCGACTGTCCCGAATCTTGTTCCAACACTTTAAATGTGCTGAAACAATAGTAATGGAAGAGTTTGAGTCCAATTACGAGGTCCGGTTGCGAAAAAGTCTCAAGTTATAGGCTTCGGAATGTAACTCACAAATTGAGTCCAATTTGAGACGTTGACGCACGGATGGAGCTAACTTGTTTCGACTGTCCCGAATCTTGTTCCAACACTTTAAATGTGTTGAAACAATAGTAATGGAAGAGTTTGAGTCCAATTACGAGGTCCGGTTGCGACAAAGTCACAATTTATAGGCTTCGGAATGTAACACACAAACTGAGCCCAATTTGTGACGTTGACGCACGGATGGAGCTAATTTGTTTCGACTGTCCCGAATCTTGTTCCAACACTTGAAATGTTTTGAAACAATAGTAATGGAAGAGTTTGAGTAAAATTATGAGGTCCGGTTGCGACAAAGTCACAATTTATAGGCTTCGGAATGTAACACACAAACTGAGTCCATTTTGAGACATTGACGCACGGATGGAGCTAACTTGTTTCGACTGTCACGAATCTTGTTCCAACACTTTAAATGTGTTGAAACAATAGTAATGGAAGAGTTTGAGTCCAATTACGAGGTCCGGTTGCGACAAAGTCACAATTTATAGGCTTCGGAATGTAACACACAAACTGAGCCCAATTTGTGACGTTGACGCACGGATGGAGCTAATTTGTTTCGACTGTCCCGAATCTTGTTCCAACACTTGAAATGTTTTGAAACAATAGTAATGGAAGAGTTTGAGTAAAATTATGAGGTCCGGTTGCGACAAAGTCACAATTTATAGGCTTCGGAATGTAACACACAAACTGAGTCCATTTTGAGACATTGACGCACGGATGGAGCTAACTTGTTTCGACTGTCACGAATCTTGTTCCAACACTTCAAATGTGTTGAAACAATAGTAATGGAAGAGTTTGAGTCCAATTACGAGGTCCGGTTGCGAAAAAGTCACAAGTTATAGGCTTCGGAAAGTAACACACAAACTGAATCCAATTTGAGACGTTGACGCACGAATAGAGCTAACATGTTTCGACTATCCCGAATCTTGTTCCAACATTCAAATGTGTTGAAACAATAGTAATGGAAGAGTTTGAGTCCAATTATGAGGTCCAGTTGCGAAAAAGTCACAAGTTATAGGCTTCGGAATGTAACACACAAACTGAGTCCAATTACACACATTGACGCACGGATGGAGCTAACTTGCTTCGACTGCCCCGAATCTTGTTCCAACACTTCAAATATGTTGAAACAATAGTAATGGAAGAATTCGAGTCTAATTACGATGGCCGGTTGCGAAAAAGTCACAAGTTATAGGCTTCAGAATGTAACACACAAACTGAGTCCAATTAAAAAAATTGACGCACGGATGGAGCTAACTTGTTTCGACTGCCCCGAATCATCTTCCAACACTTCAAATGTGTTGAAACAATAGTAATGGAAGACTTTGAGTCCAATTTCGAGGTCCGGTTGCGAAAAAGTCACAAGTTATAGGATTCTGAATGTAACACACAAACTGAGTCCAATTTGAGACGTTGACGCACGGATGGAGCTAATTTGTTTCGACTGTCCCGAATCTTGTTCCAACACTTTAAATGTGTTGAAACAATAGTAATGGAAGAGTTTGAGTCCAATTATGAGGTCCGATTGCGAAAAAGTCACAAGTTATAGGCTTCGGAATGTAACATACAAACTGAGTCCAATTTGAGACGTTGACGCACGGATGGAGCTAACTTGTTTCGACTGTCCCGAATCTTGTTCCAACACTTTAAATGTGTTGAAAAAATAGTAATGGAAGAGTTTGAGTCCAATTACGAGGTCCAGTTGCGAAAAAGTCACAAGTTATAGGCTTCGGAATGTAACACACAAACTGAATCCAATTTGAGACGTTGACGCACGAATGGAGCTAACATGTTTCGACTTTCCCGAATCTTGTTCCAACATTCAAATGTGTTGAAACAATAGTAATGGAAGAGTTTGAGTCCAATTATGAGGTCCGGTTGTGAAAAAGTCACAAGTTATAGGCTTCGGAATGTAACTCACAAACTGAGCCCAATTTGTGACGTTGACGCACGGATGGAGCTAATTTGTTTCGACTGTCCCGAATCTTGTTCCAACACTTGAAATGTTTTGAAACAATAGTAATGAAAGAGTTTGAGTAAAATTATGAGGTCCGGTTGCGACAAAGTCACAAATTATAGGCTTCGGAATGTAACACACAAACTGAGTCCATTTTGAGACATTGACGCACGGATGGACCTAACTTGTTTCGACTGTCACGAATCTTGTTCCAACACTTCAAATGTGTTGAAACAATAGTAATGGAAGAGTTTGAGTCCAATTACGAGGTCCGGTTGCGAAAAAGTCACAAGTTATAGGCTTCGGAATGTAACACACAAACTGAATCCAATTTGAGACGTTGACGCACGAATAGAGCTAACATGTTTCGACTGTCCCGAATCTTGTTCCAACATTCAAATGTGTTGAAACAATAGTAATGGAAGAGTTTGAGTCCAATTATGAGGTCCGGTTGCGAAAAAGTCACAAGTTATAGGCTTCGGAATGTAACATACAAACTGAGTCCAATTAAACACATTGACGCACGGATGGAGCTAACTTGCTTCGACTGCCCCGAATCTTGTTCCAACACTTCAAATATGTTGAAACAATAGTATTGGAAGAATTTGAGTCTAATTACGATGTCCGGTTGCGAAAAAGTCACAAGTTATAGGCTTCTGAATGTAACACACAAACTGAGTCCAACTAAAGAAATTGACGCCCGGATGGAGCTAACTTGTTTCGACTGCCACGAATCTTCTTCCAACACTTCAAATGTGTTGAAACAATAGTAATGGAAGAGTTTGAGTCCAATTACGAGGTCCGGTTGCGACAAAGTCACAAATTATAGGCTTCGGAATGTAACACACAAACTGAGTCCATTTTGAGACATTGACGCACGGATGGACCTAACTTGTTTCGACTGTCACGAATCTTGTTCCAACACTTCAAATGTGTTGAAACAATAGTAATGGAAGAGTTTGAGTCCAATTACAAGGTCCGGTTGCGAAAAAGTCACAAGTTATAGGCTTCGGAATGTAACACACAAACTGAATCCAATTTGAGACGTTGACGCACGAATGGAGCTAACATGTTTCGACTATCTCGAATCTTGTTCCAACATTCAAATGTGTTGAAACAATAGTAATGGAAGAGTTTGAGTCCAATTATGAGGTCCGGTTGTGAAAAAGTCACAAGTTATAGGCTTCGGAATGTAACACACAAACTGAGTCCAATTAAACACATTGACGCACGGATGGAGCTAACTTGTTTCGACTGCCCCGAATCTTGTTCCAACACTGCAAATGTGTTGAAACAATAGTAATGGAAGAATTCGAGTTTAATTACGAGGTCCGGTTGCGAAAAAGTCATAAATTATAGGCTTCAGAATGTAACACACAAACTGAGTCCAATTTGAGACGTTGACGCACGGATGGAGCTAACTTGTTTCGACTGTCCCAAATATTGTTCCAACACTTCAAATCTGTTGAAACAATAGTAATGGAAGAGTTTGAGTCTAATTATAAGGTCCGGTTGCGAAAAAGTCACAAGTTATATACTTCGGAATGGAACACAAACTGTGTCCAATTTGAGACATTGACGAACGGATGGATCTAACTTGTTTCGACTGTCCGAATCTTGTTCCAACACTTCAAATCTGTTGAAACAATAGTAATGGAGGAGTTTGAGTCCAATTACGTGGTCCGATTTCGAAAAGGTCAATAATTATAGGCTTACGAATGAAAAACACAAACTGATTCCAATTAGAAATATTGACGAACGAATAGAGCAAACTTGTTCCGCCTGTCCCGAATCTTCTTCTAATACTTCAAATGTGTTGAAAAAATAATAATGGAAGAGTTTGAGTCCAATTACGAGGTCCGGTTGCGAAAAAGTCACAAGTTATAGGCTTCGGAATGTAACACACAAACTGAGTCCAATTTGAGACGTTGACGCACGGATGGAACTAACTTATTTCGACTGTCCCGAATCTTGTTCCAACACTTCAAATGTGTTGAACCAATAGTAATGGAAGAGTTTGTGTCCAATTACGAGGTCCGATTGCGAAAAAATTACAAGTTATAGGCTTCTGAATGTAACACACAAACTTAGTCCAATTAATGACATTGACGCACGGATGGAGCCAACTTCTTTCGACTGCTCCTAATCTTGTTCCAACACTTCAAATGTGTTGAAACAATAGTAATGGAAGAGTATGAGTCCGATTACGAGGTCGGTTGCGAAAAAGTCACAAGTTATAGGCTTCGGAATGTAACTCACAAACTGAGCCCTTTTTTTGACGTTGACGCACGGATGGAGCTAATTTGTTTCGACTGTCCCGAATCTTGTTCCAACACTTGAAATGTTTTGAAACAATAGTAATGGAAGAGTTTGAGTAAAATTATGAGGTCCGGTTGCGACAAAGTCACAATTTATAGGCTTCAGAATGTAACACACAAACTGAGTCCAATTAAAGAAATTGACGCCCGGATGGAGCTAACTTGTTTCGACTGCCCCGAATCTTCTTCCAACACTTCAAATGTGTTGAAACAATAGTAATGGAAGAGTTTGAGTAAAATTATGAGGTCCGGTTGCGACAAAGTCACAATTTATAGTCTTCGGAATGTAACACACAAACTGAGTCCATTTTGAGACGTTGACTCACGGATGGAGCTAACTTATTTCAACTGTCACGAATCTTGTTCCAACACTTCAAATGTGTTGAAACAATAATAATGGACGAGTTTGAGTCCAATTACGAGGTCCGGTTGCGAAAAAGTCACAAGTTATAGGCTTCGGAATATAACTCACAAACTGAGTCCAATTTGAGACGTTGACGCACGGATGGAGCTAACTTGTTTCGACTGTCCCGAATCTTGTTCCAACACTTTAAATGTGTTGAAACAATAGTAATGGAAGAGTTTGAGTCCAATTACGAGGTCCGGTTGCGACAAAGTCACAATTTATAGGCTTCGGAATGTAACACACAAACTGAGCCCAATTTGTGACGTTGACGCACGGATGGAGCTAATTTGTTTCGACTGTCCCGAATCTTGTTCCAACACTTGAAATGTTTTGAAACAATAGTAATGGAAGAGTTTGAGTAATATTATGAGGTCCGGTTGCGACAAAGTCACAATTTATAGGCTTCGGAATGTAACACACAAACTGAGTCCAATTAAAGAAATTGACGCCCGGATGGAGCTAACTTGTTTCGACTGCCCCGATTCTTCTTCCAACACTTCAAATGTGTTGAAACAATAGTAATGGAAGAGTTTGAGTCCAATTACGAGGTCCGGTTGCGAAAAAGTCACAAGTTATAGGCTTCGGAATGTAACACACAAACTGAGTCCAATTTGAGACGTTGACGCACGGATGGAGCTAACTTATTTCGACTGTCCCGAATCTTGTTCCAACACTTCAAATGTGTTGAACCAATAGTAATGGAAGAGTTTGTGTCCAATTACGAGGTCCGATTGCGAAAAAATTACATGTTATAGGCTTCTGAATGTAACACACAAACTTAGTCCAATTAATGACATTGACGCACGGATGGAGCCAACTTCTTTCGACTGCTCCTAATCTTGTTCCAACACTTCAAATGTGTTGAAACAATAGTAATGGAAGAGTATGAGTCCGATTACGAGGTCCGGTTGCGAAAAAGTCACAAGTTATAGGCTTCGGAATGTAACTCACAAACTGAGCCCTTTTTTTGACGTTGACGCACGGATGGAGCTAATTTGTTTCGACTGTCCCGAATCTTGTTCCAACACTTGAAATGTTTTGAAACAATAGTAATGGAAGAGTTTGAGTAAAATTATGAGGTCCGGTTGCGACAAAGTCACAATTTATAGGCTTCGGAATGTAACACACAAACTGAGTCCATTTTGAGACGTTGACGCACGGATGGACCTAACTTGTTTCAACTGTCACGAATCTTGTTCCAACACTTCAAATGTGTTCAACCAATAGTAATGGAAGAGTTTGTGTCCAATTACGAGGTCCGATTGCGAAAAAATTACAAGTTATAGGCTTCTGAATGTAACACACAAACTTAGTCCAATTAATGACATTGACGCACGGATGGAGCCAACTTCTTTCGACTGCTCCTAATCTTGTTCCAACACTTCAAATGTGTTGAAACAATAGTAATGGAAGAGTATGAGTCCGATTACGAGGTCCAGTTGCGAAAAAGTCACAAGTTATCGGCTTCGGAATGTAACTCACAAACTGAGCCCTTTTTTTGACGTTGACGCACGGATGGAGCTAATTTGTTTCGACTGTCCCGAATCTTGTTCCAACACTTGAAATGTTTTGAAACAATAGTAATGGAAGAGTTTGAGTAAAATTATGAGGTCCGGTTGTGACAAAGTCACAATTTATAGGCTTCGGAATGTAACACACAAACTGAGTCCATTTTGAGACGTTGACGCACGGATGGACCTAACTTGTTTCAACTGTCACGAATCTTGTTCCAACACTTCAAATGTGTTGAAACAATAGTAATGGAAGAGTTTGAGTCCAATTACGAGGTCCGGTTGCGAAAAAGTCACAAGTAGGCTTCGGAATGTAACTCACAAACTGAGTCCAATTTGAGACGTTGACGCACGGATAGAGCTAACTTGTTTCGACTGTCCCGAATCTTGTTCCAACACTTTAAATGTGTTGAAACAATAGTAATGGAAGAGTTTGAGTCCAATTACGAGGTCCGGTTGCGAAAAAGTCACAAGTTATAGGCTTCGAAATGTAACACACAAACTGAATCCAATTTGAGACGTTGACGCACGAATGGAGTTAACATGTTTCGACTATCCCGAATCTTGTTCCAACATTCAAATGTGTTGAAACAATAGTAATAAAAGAGTTTGTGTCTAATTACGAGGTCCGATTGCGAAAAAGTTACAAGTTATAGGCTTCTGAATGTAACACACAAACTTAGTCCAATTAATGACATTGACGCACGGATGGAGCCAACTTGTTTCGACTGCTCCTAATCTTGTTCCAACACTTCAAATGTGTTGAAACAATAGTAATGGAAGAGTATGAGTCCAATTACGAGGTCCTGTTGCGAAAAAGTCACAACTTGTAGGCTTCTGAATGTAACACACAAACTCAGTCTAATTTGAGACGTTGACGCACGGATGGAGCTAACATGTTTTGACTGTCCCGAATCTTGTTTCAACACTTCAAATGTGTTGAAACAATAGTAATGGAAGAGTTGGAGTCCAATTATGAGGTCCGGTTGCGAAAAAGTCACAAGTTATAGGCTTCGTAATGTAACACACAAACTGAGTCCAATTTGAGACATTGACGCACGGATGGAGCTAACTTGTTTCGACTGTCCCGAATCTTGTTCCAACACTTTAAATGTGCTGAAACAATAGTAATGGAAGAGTTTGAGTCCAATTACGAGGTCCGGTTGCGAAAAAGTCACAAGTTATAGGCTTCGGAATGTAACTCACAAACTGAGTCCAATTTGAGACGTTGACGCACGGATGGAGCTAACTTGTTTCGACTGTTTCGAATCTTGTTCCAACACTTTAAATGTGTTGAAACAATAGTAATGGAAGAGTTTGAGTCCAATTACGAGGTCCGGTTGCGACAAAGTCACAATTTATAGGCTTCGGAATGTAACACACAAACTGAGCCCAATTTGTGACGTTGACGCACGGATGGAGCTAATTTGTTTCGACTGTCCCGAATCTTGTTCCAACACTTGAAATGTTTTGAAACAATAGTAATGGAAGAGTTTGAGTAATATTATGAGGTCCGGTTGCGACAAAGTAACAATTTATAGGCTTCGGAATGTAACACACAAACTGAGTCCAATTAAAGAAATTGACGCCCGGATGGAACTAACTTGTTTCGACTGCCCCGAATCTTCTTCCAACATTTCAAATGTGTTGAAACAATAGTAATGGAAGAGTTTGAGTCCAATTACGAGGTCCGGTTGCGAAAAAGTCACAAGTTATAGGATTCTGAATGTAACACACAAACTGAGTCCAATTTGAGACGTTGACGCACGGATGGCGCTAACTTGTTTCGACTGTCCCGAATCTTGTTCCAACACTTTAAATGTGTTGAAACAATAGTAATGGAAGAGTTTGAGTCCAATTACGAGGTCCGATTGCGAAAAAGTCACAAGTTATAGGCTTCGGAATGTAACACACAAACTGAATCCAATTTGAGACGTTGACGCACGAATGGAGTTAACATGTTTCGACTATCCCGAATCTTGTTCCAACATTCAAATGTGTTGAAACAATAGTAATAAAAGAGTTTGTGTCTAATTACGAGGTCCGATTGCGAAAAAGTTACAAGTTATAGGCTTCTGAATGTAACACACAAACTTAGTCCAATTAATGACATTGACGCACGGATGGAGCCAACTTGTTTCGACTGCTCCTAATCTTGTTCCAACACTTCAAATGTGTTGAAACAATAGTAATGGAAGAGTATGAGTCCAATTACGAGGTCCTGTTGCGAAAAAGTCACAACTTGTAGGCTTCTGAATGTAACACACAAACTCAGTCTAATTTGAGACGTTGACGCACGGATGGAGCTAACATGTTTTGACTGTCCCGAATCTTGTTTCAACACTTCAAATGTGTTGAAACAATAGTAATGGAAGAGTTGGAGTCCAATTATGAGGTCCGGTTGCGAAAAAGTCACAAGTTATAGGCTTCGTAATGTAACACACAAACTGAGTCCAATTTGAGACATTGACGCACGGATGGAGCTAACTTGTTTCGACTGTCCCGAATCTTGTTCCAACACTTTAAATGTGCTGAAACAATAGTAATGGAAGAGTTTGAGTCCAATTACGAGGTCCGGTTGCGAAAAAGTCACAAGTTATAGGCTTCGGAATGTAACTCACAAACTGAGTCCAATTTGAGACGTTGACGCACGGATGGAGCTAACTTGTTTCGACTGTTTCGAATCTTGTTCCAACACTTTAAATGTGTTGAAACAATAGTAATGGAAGAGTTTGAGTCCAATTACGAGGTCCGGTTGCGACAAAGTCACAATTTATAGGCTTCGGAATGTAACACACAAACTGAGCCCAATTTGTGACGTTGACGCACGGATGGAGCTAATTTGTTTCGACTGTCCCGAATCTTGTTCCAACACTTGAAATGTTTTGAAACAATAGTAATGGAAGAGTTTGAGTAATATTATGAGGTCCGGTTGCGACAAAGTAACAATTTATAGGCTTCGGAATGTAACACACAAACTGAGTCCAATTAAAGAAATTGACGCCCGGATGGAACTAACTTGTTTCGACTGCCCCGAATCTTCTTCCAACATTTCAAATGTGTTGAAACAATAGTAATGGAAGAGTTTGAGTCCAATTACGAGGTCCGGTTGCGAAAAAGTCACAAGTTATAGGATTCTGAATGTAACACACAAACTGAGTCCAATTTGAGACGTTGACGCACGGATGGCGCTAACTTGTTTCGACTGTCCCGAATCTTGTTCCAACACTTTAAATGTGTTGAAACAATAGTAATGGAAGAGTTTGAGTCCAATTACGAGGTCCGATTGCGAAAAAGTCACAAGTTATAGGCTTCGGAATGTAACACACAAACTGAGTCCAATTTGAGACGTTGACGCACGGATGGAGCTAACTTGTTTCGACTGTCCCGAATCTTGTTCCAACACTTTAAATGTGTTGAAAAAATAGTAATGGAAGAGTTTGAGTCCAATTACGAGGTCCAGTTGCGAAAAAGTCACAAGTTATAGGCTTCGGAATGTAACACACAAACTGAATCCAATTTGAGACGTTGACGCACGAATGGAGCTAACATGTTTCGACTATCCCAAATCTTGTTCCAACATTCAAATGTGTTGAAACAATAGTAATGGAAGAGTTTGAGTCCAATTATGAGGTCCGGTTGTGAAAAAGTCACAAGTTATAGGCTTCGGAATGTAACTCACAAACTGAGCCCAATTTGTGACGTTGACGCACGGATGGAGCTAATTTGTTTCGACTGTCCCGAATCTTGTTCCAACACTTGAAATGTTTTGAAACAATAGTAATGAAAGAGTTTGAGTAAAATTATGAGGTCCGGTTGCGAAAAAGTCACAAGTTATAGGCTTCGGAATGTAACACACAAACTGAATCCAATTTGAGACGTTGACGCACGAATGGAGCTAACATGTTTCGACTATCTCGAATCTTGTTCCAACATTCAAATGTGTTGAAACAATAGTAATGGAAGAGTTTGAGTCCAATTATGAGGTCCGGTTGCGAAAAAGTCACAAGTTATAGGCTTCGGAATGTAACATACAAACTGAGTCCAATTAAACACATTGACGCACGGATGGAGCTAACTTGCTTCGACTGCCCCGAATCTTGTTCCAACACTTCAAATATGTTGAAACAATAGTAATGGAAGAATTCGAGTCTAATTACGATGTCCGGTTGCGAAAAAGTCACAAGTTATAGGCTTCAGAATGTAACACACAAACTGAGTCCAATTAAAGAAATTGACGCCCGGATGGAGCTAACTTGTTTCGACTGCCCCGAATCTTCTTCCAACACTTCAAATGTGTTGAAACAATAGTAATGGAAGAGTTTGAGTCCAATTACGAGGTCCGGTTGCGAAAAAGTCACAAGTTATAGGATTCTGAATGTAACACACAAACTGAGTCCAATTTGAGACGTTGACGCACGGATGGAGCTAACTTGTTTCGACTGTCCCGAATCTTGCTCCAACACTTTAAATGTGTTGAAACAATAGTAATTGAAGAGTTTGAGTCCAATTACGAGGTCCGATTGCGAAAAAGTCACAAGTTATAGGCTTCTGAATGTAACACACAAACTGAGTCCAATTTGAGACGTTGACGCACGGATGAAGCTAACTTGTTTCGACTGTCCCGAATCTTGTTCCAACACTTTAAATGTGTTGAAACAATAGTAATGGAAGAGTTTGAGTCCAATTACGAGGTCCGGTTGCGAAAAAGTCTCAAGTTATAGGCTTCGGAATGTAACTCACAAACTGAGCCCAATTTGTGACGTTGACGCACGGATGGAGCTAATTTGTTTTGACTGACCCGAATCTTGTTCCAACGCTTCAAATGTTTTGAAACAATAGTAATGGAAGAGTTTGAGTAAAATTATGAGGTCCGGTTGCGACAAAGTCACAATTTATAGGCTTCGGAATGTAACACACAAACTGAGCCCAATTTGTGACGTTGACGCACGGATGGAGCTAATTTGTTTCGACTGTCCCGAATCTTGTTCCAACACTTGAAATGTTTTGAAACAATAGTAATGGAAGAGTTTGAGTAAAATTATGAGGTCCGGTTGCGACAAAGTCACAATTTATAGGCTTCGGAATGTAACACACAAACTGAGTCCATTTTGAGACATTGACGCACGGATGGACCTAACTTGTTTCGACTGTCACGAATCTTGTTCCAACACTTCAAATGTGTTGAAACAATAGTAATGGAAGAGTTTGAGTCCAATTACGAGGTCCGGTTGCGAAAAAGTCACAAGTTATAGGCTTCGGAATGTAACACACAAACTGAATCCAATTTGAGACGTTGACGCACGAATAGAGCTAACATGTTTCGACTATCCCGAATCTTGTTCCATCATTCAAATGTGTTGAAACAATAGTAATGGAAGAGTTTGAGTCCAATTATGAGGTCCGGTTGCGAAAAAGTCACAAGTTATAGGCTTCGGAATGTAACACACAAACTGAGTCCAATTAAACACATTGACGCACGGATGGAGCTAACTTGCTTCGACTGCCCCGAATCTTGTTCCAACACTTCAAATATGTTGAAACAATAGTAATGGAAGAATTCGAGTCTAATTACGATGTCCGGTTGCGAAAAAGTCACAAGTTATAGGCTTAAGAATGTAACACACAAACTGAGTCCAATTAAAAAAATTGACGCACGGATGGAGCTAACTTGTTTCGACTGCCCCGAATCTTCTTCCAACACTTCAAATGTGTTGAAACAATAGTAATGGAAGACTTTGAGTCCAATTACGAGGTCCGGTTGCGAAAAAGTCACAAGTTATAGGATTCTAAATGTAACACACAAACTGAGTCCAATTTGAGACGTTGACGCACGGATGGAGCTAACTTGTTTCGACTGTCCCGAATCTTGTTCCAACTCTTTAAATGTGTTGAAACAATAGTAATGGAAGAGTTTGAGTCCAATTACGAGGTCCGATTGCGAAAAAGTCACAAGTTATAGGCTTCGGAATGTAACATACAAACTGAGTCCAATTTGAGACGTTGACGCACGGATGGAGCTAACTTGTTTCGACTGTCCCGAATCTTGTTCCAACACTTTAAATGTGTTGAAAAAATAGTAATGGAAGAGTTTGAGTCCAATTACGAGGTCCGTTTGCGAAAAAGTCACAAGTTATAGGCTTCGGAATGTAACACACAAACTGAATCCAATTTAAGACGTTGACGCACGAATGGAGCTAACATGTTTCGACTATCCCGAATCTTGTTCCAACATTCAAATGTGTTGAAACAATAGTAATGGAAGAGTTTGAGTCCAATTATGAGGTCCGGTTGTGAAAAAGTCACAAGTTATAGGCTTCGGAATGTAACACACAAACTGAGTCCAATTAAACACATTGACGCACGGATGGAGCTAACTTGTTTCGACTTCCCCGAATCTTGTTCCAACACTGCAAATGTGTTGAAACAATAGTAATGGAAGAATTTGAGTTTAATTACGAGGTCCGGTTGCGAAAAAGTCATAAATTATAGGCTTCAGAATGTAACACACAAACTGAGTCCAATTTGAGACGTTGACGCACGGATGGAGCTAACTTGTTTCGACTGTCCCAAATATTGTTCCAACACTTCAAATCTGTTGAAACAATAGTAATGGAAGAGTTTGAGTCTAATTATAAGGTCCGGTTGCGAAAAAGTCACAAGTTATATACTTTGGAATGGAACACAAACTGTGTCCAATTTGTGACGTTGACGAACGGATGGAGCTAACTTGTTTCGACTGTCCGAATCTTGTTCCAACACTTCAAATCTGTTGAAACAATAGTAATGGAGGAGTTTGAGTCCAATTACGTGGTCCGATTGCGAAAAAGTCAATAATTATAGGCTTACGAATGAAAAACCCAAACTGATTCCAATTAGAAATATTGACGAACGAATAGAGCAAACTTGTTCCGCCTGTCCCGAATCTTCTTCTAATACTTCAAATGTGTTGAAAAAATAATAATGGAAGAGTTTGAGTCCAATTACGAGGTCCGGTTGCGAAAAAGTCACAAGTTATAGGCTTCGGAATGTAACACACAAACTGAGTCCAATTTGAGACGTTGACGCACGGATGGAGCTAACTTATTTCGACTGTCCCGAATCTTGTTCCAACACTTCAAATGTGTTGAACCAATAGTAATGGAAGAGTTTGTGTCCAATTACGAGGTCCGCTTGCGAAAAAATTACAAATTATAGGCTTCTGAATGTAACTCACAAACTGAGCCGAATTTGTGACGTTGACGCACGGATGGAGCTAATTTGTTTCGACTGTCCCGAATCTTGTTCCAACACTTGAAATGTTTTGAAACAATAGTAATGGAAGAGTTTGAGTAAAATTATAAGGTCCGGTTGCGACAAAGTCACAATTTATAGGCTTCGGAATGTAACACACAAACTGAGTCCATTTTGAGACGTTGACGCACGGATGGACCTAACTTGTTTCGACTGTCACGAATCTTGTTCCAACACTTCAAATGTGTTGAAACAATAGTAATGGAAGAGTTTGAGTCCAATTACGAGGTCCGGTTGCGAAAAAGTCACAAGTTATAGGCTTCGGAATGTAACACACAAACTGAATCCAATTTGAGACGTTGACGCACGAATAGAGCTAACATGTTTCGACTGTCCCGAATCTTGTTCCAACATTCAAATGTGTTGAAACAATAGTAATGGAAGAGTTTGAGTCTAATTATAAGGTCCGGTTGCGAAAAAGTCACAAGTTATATACTTCGGAATAGAACACAAACTGTGTCCAATTTGAGACGTTGACGAACGGATGGAGCTAACTAATTTCGACTGTCCGAATCTTGTTCCAACACTTCAAATCTGTTGAAACAATAGTAATGGAGGAGTTTGAGTCCAATTACGTGGTCCGATTGCGAAAAAGTCAATAATTATAGGCTTACGAATGAAAAACCCAAACTGATTCCAATTAGAAATATTGACGAACGAATAGAGCAAACTTGTTCCGCCTGTCCCGAATCTTCTTCTAATACTTCAAATGTGTTGAAAAAATAATAATGGAAGAGTTTGAGTCCAATTACGAGGTCCGGTTGCGAAAAAGTCACAAGTTATAGGCTTCGGAATGTAACACACAAACTGAGTCCAATTTGAGACGTTGACGCACGGATGGAGCTAACTTGTTTCGACTGTCCCGAATCTTGTTCCAACACTTTAAATGTGTTGAAACAATAGTAATGGAAGAGTTTGAGTCCAATTACGAGGTCCGGTTGCGACAAAGTCACAATTTATAGGCTTCGGAATGTAACACACAAACTGAGCCCAATTTGTGACGTTGACGCACGGATGGAGCTAATTTGTTTCGACTGTCCCGAATCTTGTTCCAACACTTGAAATGTTTTGAAACAATAGTAATGGAAGAGTTTGAGTAATATTATGAGGTCCGGTTGCGACAAAGTCACAATTTATAGGCTTCGGAATGTAACACACAAACTGAGTCCAATTAAAGAAATTGACGCCCGGATGGAGCTAACTTGTTTCGACTGCCCCGATTCTTCTTCCAACACTTCAAATGTGTTGAAACAATAGTAATGGAAGAGTTTGAGTCCAATTACGAGGTCCGGTTGCGAAAAAAGTCACAAGTTATAGGCTTCGGAATGTAACACACAAACTGAGTCCAATTTGAGACGTTGACGCACGGATGGAGCTAACTTATTTCGACTGTCCCGAATCTTGTTCCAACACTTCAAATGTGTTGAACCAATAGTAATGGAAGAGTTTGTGTCCAATTACGAGGTCCGATTGCGAAAAAATTACATGTTATAGGCTTCTGAATGTAACACACAAACTTAGTCCAATTAATGACATTGACGCACGGATGGAGCCAACTTCTTTCGACTGCTCCTAATCTTGTTCCAACACTTCAAATGTGTTGAAACAATAGTAATGGAAGAGTATGAGTCCGATTACGAGGTCCGGTTGCGAAAAAGTCACAAGTTATAGGCTTCGGAATGTAACTCACAAACTGAGCCCTTTTTTTGACGTTGACGCACGGATGGAGCTAATTTGTTTCGACTGTCCCGAATCTTGTTCCAACACTTGAAATGTTTTGAAACAATAGTAATGGAAGAGTTTGAGTAAAATTATGAGGTCCGGTTGCGACAAAGTCACAATTTATAGGCTTCGGAATGTAACACACAAACTGAGTCCATTTTGAGACGTTGACGCACGGATGGACCTAACTTGTTTCAACTGTCACGAATCTTGTTCCAACACTTCAAATGTGTTCAACCAATAGTAATGGAAGAGTTTGTGTCCAATTACGAGGTCCGATTGCGAAAAAATTACAAGTTATAGGCTTCTGAATGTAACACACAAACTTAGTCCAATTAATGACATTGACGCACGGATGGAGCCAACTTCTTTCGACTGCTCCTAATCTTGTTCCAACACTTCAAATGTGTTGAAACAATAGTAATGGAAGAGTATGAGTCCGATTACGAGGTCCAGTTGCGAAAAAGTCACAAGTTATCGGCTTCGGAATGTAACTCACAAACTGAGCCCTTTTTTTGACGTTGACGCACGGATGGAGCTAATTTGTTTCGACTGTCCCGAATCTTGTTCCAACACTTGAAATGTTTTGAAACAATAGTAATGGAAGAGTTTGAGTAAAATTATGAGGTCCGGTTGTGACAAAGTCACAATTTATAGGCTTCGGAATGTAACACACAAACTGAGTCCATTTTGAGACGTTGACGCACGGATGGACCTAACTTGTTTCAACTGTCACGAATCTTGTTCCAACACTTCAAATGTGTTGAAACAATAGTAATGGAAGAGTTTGAGTCCAATTACGAGGTCCGGTTGCGAAAAAGTCACAAGTAGGCTTCGGAATGTAACTCACAAACTGAGTCCAATTTGAGACGTTGACGCACGGATAGAGCTAACTTGTTTCGACTGTCCCGAATCTTGTTCCAACACTTTAAATGTGTTGAAACAATAGTAATGGAAGAGTTTGAGTCCAATTACGAGGTCCGGTTGCGAAAAAGTCACAAGTTATAGGCTTCGAAATGTAACACACAAACTGAATCCAATTTGAGACGTTGACGCACGAATGGAGTTAACATGTTTCGACTATCCCGAATCTTGTTCCAACATTCAAATGTGTTGAAACAATAGTAATAAAAGAGTTTGTGTCTAATTACGAGGTCCGATTGCGAAAAAGTTACAAGTTATAGGCTTCTGAATGTAACACACAAACTTAGTCCAATTAATGACATTGACGCACGGATGGAGCCAACTTGTTTCGACTGCTCCTAATCTTGTTCCAACACTTCAAATGTGTTGAAACAATAGTAATGGAAGAGTATGAGTCCAATTACGAGGTCCTGTTGCGAAAAAGTCACAACTTGTAGGCTTCTGAATGTAACACACAAACTCAGTCTAATTTGAGACGTTGACGCACGGATGGAGCTAACATGTTTTGACTGTCCCGAATCTTGTTTCAACACTTCAAATGTGTTGAAACAATAGTAATGGAAGAGTTGGAGTCCAATTATGAGGTCCGGTTGCGAAAAAGTCACAAGTTATAGGCTTCGTAATGTAACACACAAACTGAGTCCAATTTGAGACATTGACGCACGGATGGAGCTAACTTGTTTCGACTGTCCCGAATCTTGTTCCAACACTTTAAATGTGCTGAAACAATAGTAATGGAAGAGTTTGAGTCCAATTACGAGGTCCGGTTGCGAAAAAGTCACAAGTTATAGGCTTCGGAATGTAACTCACAAACTGAGTCCAATTTGAGACGTTGACGCACGGATGGAGCTAACTTGTTTCGACTGTTTCGAATCTTGTTCCAACACTTTAAATGTGTTGAAACAATAGTAATGGAAGAGTTTGAGTCCAATTACGAGGTCCGGTTGCGACAAAGTCACAATTTATAGGCTTCGGAATGTAACACACAAACTGAGCCCAATTTGTGACGTTGACGCACGGATGGAGCTAATTTGTTTCGACTGTCCCGAATCTTGTTCCAACACTTGAAATGTTTTGAAACAATAGTAATGGAAGAGTTTGAGTAATATTATGAGGTCCGGTTGCGACAAAGTAACAATTTATAGGCTTCGGAATGTAACACACAAACTGAGTCCAATTAAAGAAATTGACGCCCGGATGGAACTAACTTGTTTCGACTGCCCCGAATCTTCTTCCAACATTTCAAATGTGTTGAAACAATAGTAATGGAAGAGTTTGAGTCCAATTACGAGGTCCGGTTGCGAAAAAGTCACAAGTTATAGGATTCTGAATGTAACACACAAACTGAGTCCAATTTGAGACGTTGACGCACGGATGGCGCTAACTTGTTTCGACTGTCCCGAATCTTGTTCCAACACTTTAAATGTGTTGAAACAATAGTAATGGAAGAGTTTGAGTCCAATTACGAGGTCCGATTGCGAAAAAGTCACAAGTTATAGGCTTCGGAATGTAACACACAAACTGAGTCCAATTTGAGACGTTGACGCACGGATGGAGCTAACTTGTTTCGACTGTCCCGAATCTTGTTCCAACACTTTAAATGTGTTGAAAAAATAGTAATGGAAGAGTTTGAGTCCAATTACGAGGTCCAGTTGCGAAAAAGTCACAAGTTATAGGCTTCGGAATGTAACACACAAACTGAATCCAATTTGAGACGTTGACGCACGAATGGAGCTAACATGTTTCGACTATCCCAAATCTTGTTCCAACATTCAAATGTGTTGAAACAATAGTAATGGAAGAGTTTGAGTCCAATTATGAGGCCCGGTTGTGAAAAAGTCACAAGTTATAGGCTTCGGAATGTAACTCACAAACTGAGCCCAATTTGTGACGTTGACGCACGGATGGAGCTAATTTGTTTCGACTGTCCCGAATCTTGTTCCAACACTTGAAATGTTTTGAAACAATAGTAATGAAAGAGTTTGAGTAAAATTATGAGGTCCGGTTGCGAAAAAGTCACAAGTTATAGGCTTCGGAATGTAACACACAAACTGAATCCAATTTGAGACGTTGACGCACGAATGGAGCTAACATGTTTCGACTATCTCGAATCTTGTTCCAACATTCAAATGTGTTGAAACAATAGTAATGGAAGAGTTTGAGTCCAATTATGAGGTCCGGTTGCGAAAAAGTCACAAGTTATAGGCTTCGGAATGTAACATACAAACTGAGTCCAATTAAACACATTGACGCACGGATGGAGCTAACTTGCTTCGACTGCCCCGAATCTTGTTCCAACACTTCAAATATGTTGAAACAATAGTAATGGAAGAATTCGAGTCTAATTACGATGTCCGGTTGCGAAAAAGTCACAAGTTATAGGCTTCAGAATGTAACACACAAACTGAGTCCAATTAAAGAAATTGACACCCGGATGGAGCTAACTTGTTTCGACTGCCCCGAATCTTCTTCCAACACTTCAAATGTGTTGAAACAATAGTAATGGAAGAGTTTGAGTCCAATTACGAGGTCCGGTTGCGAAAAAGTCACAAGTTATAGGATTCTGAATGTAACACACAAACTGAGTCCAATTTGAGACGTTGACGCACGGATGGAGCTAACTTGTTTCGACTGTCCCGAATCTTGCTCCAACACTTTAAATGTGTTGAAACAATAGTAATTGAAGAGTTTGAGTCCAATTACGAGGTCCGATTGCGAAAAAGTCACAAGTTATAGGCTTCTGAATGTAACACACAAACTGAGTCCAATTTGAGACGTTGACGCACGGATGAAGCTAACTTGTTTCGACTGTCCCGAATCTTGTTCCAACACTTTAAATGTGTTGAAACAATAGTAATGGAAGAGTTTGAGTCCAATTACGAGGTCCGGTTGCGAAAAAGTCTCAAGTTATAGGCTTCGGAATGTAACTCACAAACTGAGCCCAATTTGTGACGTTGACGCACGGATGGAGCTAATTTGTTTTGACTGACCCGAATCTTGTTCCAACGCTTCAAATGTTTTGAAACAATAGTAATGGAAGAGTTTGAGTAAAATTATGAGGTCCGGTTGCGACAAAGTCACAATTTATAGGCTTCGGAATGTAACACACAAACTGAGCCCAATTTGTGACGTTGACGCACGGATGGAGCTAATTTGTTTCGACTGTCCCGAATCTTGTTCCAACACTTGAAATGTTTTGAAACAATAGTAATGGAAGAGTTTGAGTAAAATTATGAGGTCCGGTTGCGACAAAGTCACAATTTATAGGCTTCGGAATGTAACACACAAACTGAGTCCATTTTGAGACATTGACGCACGGATGGACCTAACTTGTTTCGACTGTCACGAATCTTGTTCCAACACTTCAAATGTGTTGAAACAATAGTAATGGAAGAGTTTGAGTCCAATTACGAGGTCCGGTTGCGAAAAAGTCACAAGTTATAGGCTTCGGAATGTAACACACAAACTGAATCCAATTTGAGACGTTGACGCACGAATAGAGCTAACATGTTTCGACTATCCCGAATCTTGTTCCATCATTCAAATGTGTTGAAACAATAGTAATGGAAGAGTTTGAGTCCAATTATGAGGTCCGGTTGCGAAAAAGTCACAAGTTATAGGCTTCGGAATGTAACACACAAACTGAGTCCAATTAAACACATTGACGCACGGATGGAGCTAACTTGCTTCGACTGCCCCGAATCTTGTTCCAACACTTCAAATATGTTGAAACAATAGTAATGGAAGAATTCGAGTCTAATTACGATGTCCGGTTGCGAAAAAGTCACAAGTTATAGGCTTAAGAATGTAACACACAAACTGAGTCCAATTAAAAAAATTGACGCACGGATGGAGCTAACTTGTTTCGACTGCCCCGAATCTTCTTCCAACACTTCAAATGTGTTGAAACAATAGTAATGGAAGACTTTGAGTCCAATTACGAGGTCCGGTTGCGAAAAAGTCACAAGTTATAGGATTCTAAATGTAACACACAAACTGAGTCCAATTTGAGACGTTGACGCACGGATGGAGCTAACTTGTTTCGACTGTCCCGAATCTTGTTCCAACTCTTTAAATGTGTTGAAACAATAGTAATGGAAGAGTTTGAGTCCAATTACGAGGTCCGATTGCGAAAAAGTCACAAGTTATAGGCTTCGGAATGTAACATACAAACTGAGTCCAATTTGAGACGTTGACGCACGGATGGAGCTAACTTGTTTCGACTGTCCCGAATCTTGTTCCAACACTTTAAATGTGTTGAAAAAATAGTAATGGAAGAGTTTGAGTCCAATTACGAGGTCCGTTTGCGAAAAAGTCACAAGTTATAGGCTTCGGAATGTAACACACAAACTGAATCCAATTTAAGACGTTGACGCACGAATGGAGCTAACATGTTTCGACTATCCCGAATCTTGTTCCAACATTCAAATGTGTTGAAACAATAGTAATGGAAGAGTTTGAGTCCAATTATGAGGTCCGGTTGTGAAAAAGTCACAAGTTATAGGCTTCGGAATGTAACACACAAACTGAGTCCAATTAAACACATTGACGCACGGATGGAGCTAACTTGTTTCGACTTCCCCGAATCTTGTTCCAACACTGCAAATGTGTTGAAACAATAGTAATGGAAGAATTTGAGTTTAATTACGAGGTCCGGTTGCGAAAAAGTCATAAATTATAGGCTTCAGAATGTAACACACAAACTGAGTCCAATTTGAGACGTTGACGCACGGATGGAGCTAACTTGTTTCGACTGTCCCAAATATTGTTCCAACACTTCAAATCTGTTGAAACAATAGTAATGGAAGAGTTTGAGTCTAATTATAAGGTCCGGTTGCGAAAAAGTCACAAGTTATATACTTTGGAATGGAACACAAACTGTGTCCAATTTGTGACGTTGACGAACGGATGGAGCTAACTTGTTTCGACTGTCCGAATCTTGTTCCAACACTTCAAATCTGTTGAAACAATAGTAATGGAGGAGTTTGAGTCCAATTACGTGGTCCGATTGCGAAAAAGTCAATAATTATAGGCTTACGAATGAAAAACCCAAACTGATTCCAATTAGAAATATTGACGAACGAATAGAGCAAACTTGTTCCGCCTGTCCCGAATCTTCTTCTAATACTTCAAATGTGTTGAAAAAATAATAATGGAAGAGTTTGAGTCCAATTACGAGGTCCGGTTGCGAAAAAGTCACAAGTTATAGGCTTCGGAATGTAACACACAAACTGAGTCCAATTTGAGACGTTGACGCACGGATGGAGCTAACTTATTTCGACTGTCCCGAATCTTGTTCCAACACTTCAAATGTGTTGAACCAATAGTAATGGAAGAGTTTGTGTCCAATTACGAGGTCCGCTTGCGAAAAAATTACAAATTATAGGCTTCTGAATGTAACTCACAAACTGAGCCGAATTTGTGACGTTGACGCACGGATGGAGCTAATTTGTTTCGACTGTCCCGAATCTTGTTCCAACACTTGAAATGTTTTGAAACAATAGTAATGGAAGAGTTTGAGTAAAATTATAAGGTCCGGTTGCGACAAAGTCACAATTTATAGGCTTCGGAATGTAACACACAAACTGAGTCCATTTTGAGACGTTGACGCACGGATGGACCTAACTTGTTTCGACTGTCACGAATCTTGTTCCAACACTTCAAATGTGTTGAAACAATAGTAATGGAAGAGTTTGAGTCCAATTACGAGGTCCGGTTGCGAAAAAGTCACAAGTTATAGGCTTCGGAATGTAACACACAAACTGAATCCAATTTGAGACGTTGACGCACGAATAGAGCTAACATGTTTCGACTGTCCCGAATCTTGTTCCAACATTCAAATGTGTTGAAACAATAGTAATGGAAGAGTTTGAGTCTAATTATAAGGTCCGGTTGCGAAAAAGTCACAAGTTATATACTTCGGAATAGAACACAAACTGTGTCCAATTTGAGACGTTGACGAACGGATGGAGCTAACTAATTTCGACTGTCCGAATCTTGTTCCAACACTTCAAATCTGTTGAAACAATAGTAATGGAGGAGTTTGAGTCCAATTACGTGGTCCGATTGCGAAAAAGTCAATAATTATAGGCTTACGAATGAAAAACCCAAACTGATTCCAATTAGAAATATTGACGAACGAATAGAGCAAACTTGTTCCGCCTGTCCCGAATCTTCTTCTAATACTTCAAATGTGTTGAAAAAATAATAATGGAAGAGTTTGAGTCCAATTACGAGGTCCGGTTGCGAAAAAGTCACAAGTTATAGGCTTCGGAATGTAACACACAAACTGAGTCCAATTTGAGACGTTGACGCACGGATGGAGCTAACTTATTTCGACTGTCCCGAATCTTGTTCCAACACTTCAAATGTGTTGAACCAATAGTAATGGAAGAGTTTGAGTCCAATTACGAGGTCCGGTTGCGAAAAAGTCACAAGTTATAGGCTTCGGAATGTAACACACAAACTGAATCCAATTTGAGACGTTGACGCACGAATAGAGCTAACATGTTTCGACTGTTCCGAATCTTGTTCCAACATTCAAATGTGTTGAAACAATAGTAATGGAAGAGTTTGAGTCCAATTATAAGGTCCGGTTGCGAAAAAGTCACAAGTTATAGGCTTCGGAATGTAACACACAAACTGAGTCCAATTAAACACATTGACGCACGGATGGAGCTAACTTGCTTCGACTGCCCCGAATCTTGTTCCAACACTTCAAATATGTTGAAACAATAGTAATGGATGAATTCGAGTCTAATTACGATGTCCGGTTGCGAAAAAGTCACAAGTTATAGGCTTCAAAATGAACACACAAACTGAGTCCAATTAAAGAAATTGACGCCCGGATGGAGCTAACTTGTTTCGACTGCCCCGAATCTTGTTCCAACACTTCAAATGTGTTGAAACAATAGTAATGGAAGAGTTTGAGTCCAATTACGAGGTCCGGTTGCGAAAAAGTCACAAGTTATAGGCTTCTGAATGTAACACACAAACTGAGTCCAATTTGAGACGTTGACGCACGGATGGAGCTAACTTGTTTCGACTGTCCCGAATCTTGTTCCAACACTTTAAATGTGTTGAAACAATAGTAATAGAAGAGTTTGTGTCCAATTACGAGGTCCGATTGCGAAAAAGTTACAAGTTATAGGCTTCTGAATGTAACACACAAACTTGGTCCAATTAATGACATTGACGCACGGATGGAGCCAACTTGTTTCGACTGCTCCTAATCTTGTTCCAACACTTCAAATGTGTTGAAACAATAGTAATGGAAGAGTATGAGTCCAATTACGAGGTCCGGTTGCGAAAAAGTCACAACTTATAGGCTTCTGAATGTAACACACAAACTGAGTCCAATTTGAGACGTTGACGCACGGATGGAGCTAACATGTTTCGACTGTCCCGAATCTTGTTTCAACACTTCAAATGTGTTGAAACAATAGTAATGGAAGAGTTTGAGTCCAATTATGAGGTCCGGTTGCGAAAAAGTCACAAGTTATAGGCTTCGGAATGTAACACACAAACTGAGTCCAATTTGAGACATTGACGCACGGATGGAGCTAACTTGGTTCGACTGTCCCGAATCTTGTTCCAACACTTTAAATTTGTTGAAACAATAGTAATGGAAGAGTTTGAGTCCAATTACGAGGTCCGATTGCGAAAAAGTCACAAGTTATAGGCTTCGGAATGTAACTCACAAACTGAGTCCAATTTGAGGCGTTGACGCACGGATGGAGCTAACTTGTTTCGACTTTCCCGAATCTTGTTCCAACACTTTAAATCTGTTGAAACAATAGTAATGGAAGAGTTTGAGTCCAATTACGAGGTCCGGTTGCGAAAAAGTCACAAGTTATAGGCTTCGGAATGTAACTCACAAACTGAGCCCAATTTGTGACGTTGACGCACGGATGGAGCTAATTTGTTTCAACTGAACCGAATCTTGTTCCAACGCTTCAAATGTTTTGAAACAATAGTAATGGAAGAGTTTGAGTAAAATTATGAGGTCCGGTTGCGACAAAGTCACAATTTATAGGCTTCGGAATGTAACACACAAACTGAGCCTAATTTGTGACGTTGATGCACGGATGGAGCTAATTTGTTTCGACTGTCCCGAATCTTGTTCCAACACTTGAAATGTTTTGAAACAATAGTAATGGAAGAGTTTGAGTAAAATTATGAGGTCCGGTTGCGACAAAGTCACAATTTATAGGCTTCGGAATGTAACACACAAACTGAGTCCATTTTGAGACGTTGACGCACGGATGGACCTAACTTGTTTCGACTGTCACGAATCTGGTTCCAACACTTCAAATGTGTTGAAACAATAGTAATGGAAGAGTTTGAGTCCAATTACGAGGTCCGGTTGCGAAAAAGTCACAAGTTATAGGCTTCGGAATGTAACACACAAACTGAATCAAATTTGAGACGTTGACGCACGAATAGAGCTAACATGTTTCGACTGTCCCGAATCTTGTTCCAACATTCAAATGTGTTGAGACAATAGTAATGGAAGAGTTTGAGTCTAATTATGAGGTCCGGTTGCGAAAAAGTCACAAGTTATAGGCTTCGGAATGTATCACACAAACTGAGTCCAATTAAACACATTGACGCACGGATGGAGCTAACTTGCTTCGACTGCCCCGAATCTTGTTCCAACACTTCAAATATGTTGAAACAATAGTAATGGAAGAATTCGAGTCTAATTACGATGTCCGGTTGCGAAAAAGTCACAAGTTATAGGCTTCAGAATGTAACACACAAACTGAGTTCAATTAAAGAAATTGACGCCCGGATGGAGCTAACTTGTTTCGACTGCCCCGAATCTTCTTCCAACACTTCAAATGTGTTGAAACAATAGTAATGGAAGAGTTTGAGTCCAATTACGAGGTCCGGTTGCGAAAAAGTCACAAGTTATAGGATTCTGAATGTAACACACAAACTGAGTCCAATTTGAAACGTTGACGCACGGATGGAGCTAACTTGTTTCGACTGTCCCGAATCTTGTTCCAACACTTTAAATGTGTTGAAACAATAGTAATGGAAGAGTTTGAGTCCAATTACGAGGTCCGATTGCGAAAAAGTCACAAGTTATAGGCTTCGGAATGTAACACACAAACTGAGTCCAATTTGAGACGTTGACGCACGGATGGAGCTAAATTGTTTCGACTGTCCCGAATCTTGTTCCAACACTTTAAATGTGTTGAAAAAATAGTAATGTAAGAGTTTGAGTCCAATTACGAGGTCCGTTTGCGAAAAAGTCACAAGTTATAGGCTTCGGAATGTAACACACAAACTGAATCCAATTTGAGACGTTGACGCACGAATGGAGCTAACATGTTTCGACTATCCCGAATCTTGTTCCAACATTCAAATGTGTTAAAACAATAGTAATGGAAGAGTTTGAGTCCAATTATGAGGTCCGGTTGTGAAAAAGTCACAAGTTATAGGCTTCGGAATGTAACACACAAACTGAGTCCAATTAAACACATTGACGCACGGATGGAGCTAACTTGTTTCGACTGCCCCGAATCTTGTTCCAACACTGCAAATGTGTTGAAACAATAGTAATGGAAGAATTCGAGTTTAATTACGAGGTCCGGTTGCGAAAAAGTCATAAATTATAGGCTTCAGAATGTAACACACAAACTGAGTTCAATTTGAGACGTTGACGCACGGATGGAGCTAACTTGTTTCGACTGTCCCAAATATTGTTCCAACACTTCAAATCTGTTGAAACAATAGTAATGGAAGAGTTTGAGTCTAATTATAAGGTCCGGTTGCGAAAAAGTCACAAGTTATAGACTTCGGAATAGAACACAAACTGTGTCCAATTTGAGACGTTGACGAACGGATGGAGCTAACTAATTTCGACTGTCCGAATCTTGTTCCAACACTTCAAATCTGTTGAAACAATAGTAATGGAGGAGTTTGAGTCCAATTACGTGGTCCGATTGCGAAAAAGTCAATAATTATAGGCTTACGAATGAAAAACCCAAACTGATTCCAATTAGAAATATTGACGAACGAATAGAGCAAACTTGTTCCGCCTGTCCCGAATCTTCTTCTAATACTTCAAATGTGTTGAAAAAATAATAATGGAAGAGTTTGAGTCCAATTACGAGGTCCGGTTGCGAAAAAGTCACAAGTTATAGGCTTCGGAATGTAACACACAAACTGAGTCCAATTTGAGACGTTGACGCACGGATGGAGCTAACTTATTTCGACTGTCCCGAATCTTGTTCCAACACTTCAAATGTGTTGAACCAATAGTAATGGAAGAGTTTGTGTCCAATTACGAGGTCCGCTTGCGAAAAAATTACAAATTATAGGCTTCTGAATGTAACACACAAACTTAGTCCAATTAATGACATTGACGCACGGATGGAGCCAACTTGTTTCGACTGCTCCTAATCTTGTTCCAACACTTCAAATGTGTTGAAACAATAGTAATGGAAGAGTATGAGTCCGATTACGAGGTCCGGTTGCGAAAAAGTCACAAGTTATAGGCTTCGGAATGTAACTCACAAACTGAGCCGAATTTGTGACGTTGACGCACGGATGGAGCTAATTTGTTTCGACTGTCCCGAATCTTGTTCCAACACTTGAAATGTTTTGAAACAATAGTAATGGAAGAGTTTGAGTAAAATTATGAGGTCCGGTTGCGACAAAGTCACAATTTATAGGCTTCGGAATGTAACACACAAACTGAGTCCATTTTGAGACGTTGACGCACGGATGGACCTAACTTGTTTCGACTGTCACGAATCTTGTTCCAACACTTCAAATGTGTTGAAACAATAGTAATGGAAGAGTTTGAGTCCAATTACGAGGTCCGGTTGCGAAAAAGTCACAAGTTATAGGCTTCGGAATGTAACACACAAACTGAATCCAATTTGAGACGTTGACGCACGAATAGAGCTAACATGTTTCGACTGTCCCGAATCTTGTTCCAACATTCAAATGTGTTGAAACAATAGTAATAGAAGAGTTTGAGTCAAATTATAAGGTCTGGTTGCGAAAAAGTCACAAGTTATAGGCTTCGGAATGTAACACACAAACTGAGTCCAATTAAACACATTGACGCACGGATGGAGCTAACTTGCTTCGACTGCCCCGAATCTTGTTCCAACATTTCAAATATGTTGAAACAATAGTAATGGATGAATTCGAGTCTAATTACGATGTCCGGTTGCGAAAAAGTCACAAGTTATAGGCTTCAGAATGTAACACACAAACTGAGTCCAATTAAATAAATTGACGCCCGGATGGAGCTAACTTGTTTCGACTGCCCCGAATCTTGTTCCAACACTTCAAATGTGTTGAAACAATAGTAATGGAAGAGTTTGAGTCCAATTACGAGGTCCGGTTGCGAAAAAGTCACAAGTTATAGGCTTCTGAATGTAACACACAAACTGAGTCCAATTTGAGACGTTGACGCACGGATGGAGCTAACTTGTTTCGACTGTCCCGAATCTTGTTCCAACACTTTAAATGTGTTGAAACAATAGTAATAGAAGAGTTTGTGTCCAATTACGAGGTCCGATTGCGAAAAAGTTACAAGTTATAGGCTTCTGAATGTAACACACAAACTTAGTCCAATTAATGACATTGACGCACGGATGGAGCGAACTTGTTTCGACTGCTCCTAATCTTGTTCCAACACTTCAAATGTGTTGAAACAATAGTAATGGAAGAGTATGAGTCCAATTACGAGGTCCGGTTGCGAAAAAGTCACAACTTATAGGCTTCTGAATGTAACACACAAACTGAGTCCAATTTGAGACGTTGACGCACGGATGGAGCTAACATGTTTCGACTGTCCCGAATCTTGTTTCAACACTTCAAATGTGTTGAAACAATAGTAATGGAAGAGTTTGAGTCCAATTACGAGGTCCGGTTGCGAAAAAGTCACAAGTTATAGGCTTCGGAATGTAACACACAAACTGAATCCAATTTGAGACGTTGACGCACGAATGGAGCTAACATGTTTCGACTATCCCGAATCTTGTTCCAACATTCAAATGTGTTAAAACAATAGTAATGGAAGAGTTTGAGTCCAATTATGAGGTCCGGTTGTGAAAAAGTCACAAGTTATAGGCTTCGGAATGTAACACACAAACTGAGTCCAATTTGAGACGTTGACGCACGGATGGAGCTAACTTATTTCGACTGTCCCGAATCTTGTTCCAACACTTCAAATGTGTTGAAACAATAGTAATGGAAGAGTTTGAGTCCAATTACGAGGTCCGGTTGCGAAAAAGTCACAAGTTATAGGCTTCGGAATGTAACACACAAACTGAATCCAATTTGAGACGTTGACGCACGAATAGAGCTAACATGTTTCGACTGTCCCGAATCTTGTTCCAACATTCAAATGTGTTGAAACAATAGTAATAGAAGAGTTTGAGTCCAATAATAAGGTCCGGTTGCGAAAAAGTCACAAGTTATAGGCTTCGGAATGTAACACACAAACTGAGTCCAATTAAACACATTGACGCACGGATGGAGCTAACTTGCTTCGACTGCCCCGAATCTTGTTCCAACACTTCAAATATGTTGAAACAATAGTAATGGATGAATTCGAGTCTAATTACGATGTCCGGTTGCGAAAAAGTCACAAGTTATAGGCTTCAGAATGTAACACACAAACTGAGTCCAATTAAATAAATTGACGCCCGGATGGAGCTAACTTGTTTCGACTGCCCTGAATCTTGTTCCAACACTTCAAATGTGTTGAAACAATAGTAATGGAAGAGTTTGAGTCCAATTACGAGGTCCGGTTGCGAAAAAGTCACAAGTTATAGGCTTCTAAATGTAACACACAAACTGAGTCCAATTTGAGACGTTGACGCACGGATGGAGCTAACTTGTTTCGACAGTCCCGAATCTTGTTCCAACACTTTAAATGTGTTGAAACAATAGTAATAGAAGAGTTTGTGTCCAATTACGAGGTTCGATTGCGAAAAAGTTACAAGTTATAGGCTTCTGAATGTAACACACAAACGTAGTCCAATTAATGACATTGACGCACGGATAGAGCCAACTTGTTTCGACTGCTCCTAATCTTGTTCCAACACTTCAAATGTGTTGAAACAATAGTAATGGAAGAGTATGAGTCCAATTACGAGGTCCGGTTGCGAAAAAGTCACAACTTATAGGCTTCTGAATGTAACACACAAACTGAGTCCAATTTGAGACGTTGACGCACGGATGGAGCTAACATGTTTCGACTGTCCCGAATCTTGTTTCAACACTTCAAATGTGTTGAAACAATAGTAATGGAAGAGTTTGAGTCCAATTATGAGGTCCGGTTGCGAAAAAGTCACAAGTTATAGGCTTCGGAATGTAACACATAAACTGAGTCCAATTTGAGACATTGACGCACGGATGGAGCTAACTTGTTTCGACTGTCCCGAATCTTGTTCCAACACTTTAAATTTGTTGAAACAATTGTAATGGAAGAGTTTGAGACCAATTACGAGGTCCGATTGCGAAAAAGTCACAAGTTATAGGCTTCGGAATGTAACTCACAAACTGAGTCCAATTTGAGGCGTTGACGCACGGATGGAGCTAACTTGTTTCGACTGTCCCGAATCTTGTTCCAACACTTTAAATCTGTTGAAACAATAGTAATGGAAGAATTTGAGTCCAATTACGAGGTCCGGTTGCGAAAAAGTCACAAGTTATAGGCTTCGGAATGTAACTCACAAACTGAGCCCAATTTGTGACGTTGACGCACGGATGGAGCTAATTTGTTTCGACTGAACCGAATCTTGTTCCAACGCTTCAAATGTTTTGAAACAATAGTAATGGAAGAGTTTGAGTAAAATTATGAGGTCCGGTTGCGACAAAGTCACAATTTATAGGCTTCGGAATGTAACACACAAACTGAGTCCATTTTGAGACGTTGACGCACGGATGGACCTAACTTGTTTCGACTGTCACGAATCTTGTTCCAACACTTCAAATGTGTTGAAACAATAGTAATGGAAGAGTTTGAGTCCAATTACGAGGTCCGGTTGCGAAAAAGTCACAAGTTATAGGCTTCGGAATGTAACACACAAACTGAATCCAATTTGAGACGTTGACGCACGAATAGAGCTAACATGTTTCGACTGTCCCGAATCTTGTTCCAACATTCAAATGTGTTGAAACAATAGTAATGGAAGAGTTTGAGTTTAATTATGAGGTCCGGTTGCGAAAAAGTCACAAGTTATAGGCTTCGGAATGTAACACACAAACTGAGTCCAATTAAACACATTGACGCACGGATGGAGCTAACTTGCTTCGACTGCCCCGAATCTTGTTCCAACACTTCAAATATGTTGAAACAATAGTAATGGAAGAATTCGAGTCTAATTACGATGTCCGGTTGCGAAAAAGTCACAAGTTATAGGCTTCAGAATGTAACACACAAACTGAGTCCAATTAAAGAAATTGACGCCCGGATGGAGCTAACTTGTTTCGACTGCCCCGAATCTTCTTCCAACACTTCAAATGTGTTGAAACAATAGTAATGGAAGAGTTTGAGTCCAATTAGGAGGTCCGGTTGCGAAAAAGTCACAAGTTATAGGATTCTGAATGTAACACACAAACTGAGTCCAATTTAAGACGTTGACGCACGGATGGAGCTAACTTGTTTCGACTGTCCCGAATCTTGTTCCAACACTTTAAATGTGTTGAAACAATAGTAATGGAAGAGTTTGAGTCCAATTAAGAGGTCCGATTGCGAAAAAGTCACAAGTTATAGGCTTCGGAATGTAACACACAAACTGAGTCCAATTTGAGACGTTGACGCACGGATGGAGCTAACTTGTTTCGACTGTCCCGAATCTTGTTCCAACACTTTAAATGTGTTGAAAAAATAGTAATGGAAGAGTTTGAGTCCAATTACGAGGTCCGTTTGCGAAAAAGTCACAAGTTATAGGCTTCGGAATGTAACACACAAACTGAATCCAATTTGAGACGTTGACGCACGAATGGAGCTAACATGTTTCGACTATCCCGAATCTTGTTCCAACATTCAAATGTGTTAAAACAATAGTAATGGAAGAGTTTGAGTCCAATTATGAGGTCCGGTTGTGAAAAAGTCACAAGTTATAGGCTTCGGAATGTAACACACAAACTGAGTCCAATTAAACACATTGACGCACGGATGGAGCTAACTTGTTTCGACTGCCCCGAATCTTGTTCCAACACTGCAAATGTGTTGAAACAATAGTAATGGAAGAATTCGAGTTTAATTACGAGGTCCGGTTGCGAAAAAGTCATAAATTATAGGCTTCAGAATGTAACACACAAACTGAGTTCAATTTGAGACGTTGACGCACGGATGGAGCTAACTTGTTTCGACTGTCCCAAATATTGTTCCAACACTTCAAATCTGTTGAAACAATAGTAATGGAAGAGTTTGAGTCTAATTATAAGGTCAGGTTGCGAAAAAGTCACAAGTTATATACTTCGGAATGGAACACAAACTGTGTCCAATTTGAGACGTTGACGAACGGATGGAGCTAACTTGTTTCGACTGTCCGAATCTTGTTCCAACACTTCAAATCTGTTGAAACAATAGTAATAGAGGAGTTTGAGTCCAATTACGTGGTCCGATTGCGAAAAAGTCAATAATTATAGGCTTATGAATGAAAAACCCAAACTGATTCCAATTAGAAATATTGACGAACGAATAGAGCAAACTTGTTCCGCCTGTCCCGAATCTTCTTCTAATACTTCAAATGTGTTGAAAAAATAATAATGGAAGAGTTTGAGTCCAATTACGAGGTCCGGTTGCGAAAAAGTCACAAGTTATAGGCTTCGGAATGTAACACACAAACTGAGTCCAATTTGAGACGTTGACGCACGGATGGAGCTAACTTATTTCGACTGTCCCGAATCTTGTTCCAACACTTCAAATGTGTTGAACCAATAGTAATGGAAGAGTTTTTGTCCAATTACGAGGTCCGATTGCGAAAAAATTACAAATTATAGGCTTCTGAATGTAACACACAAACTTAGTCCAATTAATGACATTGACGCACGGATGGAGCCAACTTGTTTCGACTGCTCCTAATCTTGTTCCAACACTTCAAATGTGTTGAAACAATAGTAATGGAAGAGTATGAGTCCGATTACGAGGTCCGGTTGCGAAAAAGTCACAAGTTATAGGCTTCGGAATGTAACTCACAAACTAAGCCGAATTTGTGACGTTGACGCACGGATGGAGCTAATTTGTTTCGACTGTCCCGAATCTTGTTCCAACACTTGAAATGTTTTGAAACAATAGTAATGGAAGAGTTTGAGTAAAATTATGAGGTCCGGTTGCGACAAAGTCAAAATTTATAGGCTTCGGAATGTAACGACAAACTGAGTCCATTTTGAGACGTTGACGCACTGATGGACCTAACTTGTTTCGACTGTCACGAATCTTGTTCCAACACTTCAAATGTGTTGAAACAATAGTAATGGAAGAGTTTGAGTCCAATTACGAGGTCCGGTTGCGAAAAAGTCACAAGTTATAGGCTTCGGAATGTAACACACAAACTGAATCCAATTTGAGACGTTGACGCACGAATAGAGCTAACATGTTTCGACTGTCCCGAATCTTGTTCCAACATTCAAATGTGTTGAAACAATAGTAATGGAAGAGTTTGAGTCCAATTATAAGGTCCGGTTGCGAAAAAGTCACAAGTTATAGGCTTCGGAATGTAACACACAAACTGAGTCCAATTAAACACATTGACGCACGGATGGAGCTAACTTGCTTCGACTGCCCCGAATCTTGTTCCAACACTTCAAATATGTTGAAACAATAGTAATGGATGAATTCGAGTCTAATTACGATGTCCGGTTGCGAAAAAGTCACAAGTTATAGGCTTCAGAATGTAACACACAAACTGAGTCCAATTAAAGAAATTGACGCCCGGATGGAGCTAACTTGTTTCGACTGCCCCGAATCTTGTTCCAACACTTCAAATGTGTTGAAACAATAGTAATAGAAGAGTTTGAGTCCAATTACGAGGTCCGGTTGCGAAAAAGTCACAAGTTATAGGCTTCTGAATGTAACACACAAACTGAGTCCAATTTGAGACGTTGACGCACGGATGGAGCTAACTTGTTTCGACTGTCCCGAATCTTGTTCCAACACTTTAAATGTGTTGAAACAATAGTAATAGAAGAGTTTGTGTCCAATTACGAGGTCCGATTGCGAAAAAGTTACAAGTTATAGGCTTTTGAATGTAACACACAAACTTAGTCCAATTAATGACATTGACGCACGGATGGAGCCAACTTGTTTCGACTGCTCCTAATCTTGTTCCAACACTTCAAATGTAGTCCAATTACGAGGTCCGGTTGCGAAAAAGTCACAACTTATAGGCTTCTGAATGTAACACACAAACTGAGTCCAATTTGAGACGTTGACGCACGGATGGAGCTAACATGTTTCGACTGTCCCGAATCTTGTTTCAACACTTCAAATATGTTGAAACAATAGTAATGGAAGAGTTTGAGTCCAATTATGAGGTCCGGTTGCGAAAAAGTCACAAGTTATAGGCTTCGGAATGTAACACACAAACTGAGTCCAATTTGAGACATTGACGCACGGATGGAGCTAACTTGTTTCGACTGTCCCAAATCTTGTTCCAACACTTTAAATTTGTTGAAACAATAGTAATGGAAGAGTTTGAGTCCAATTACGAGGTCCGATTGCGAAAAAGTCACAAGTTATAGGCTTCGGAATGTAACTCACAAACTGAGTCCAATTTGAGACGTTGACGCACGGATGGAGCTAACTTGTTTCGACTGTCCCGAATATTGTTCCAACACTTTAAATGTGTTGAAACAATAATAATGGAAGAGTTTGAGTCCAATTACGAGGTCCGGTTGCGAAAAAGTCACAAGTTATAGGCTTCGGAATGTAACTCACAAACTGAGCCCAATTTGTGACGTTGACGCACGGATGGAGCTAATTTGTTTCGACTGAACCGAATCTTGTTCCAACGCTTCAAATGTTTTGAAACAATAGTAATGGAAGAGTTTGAGTAAAATTATGAGGTCCGGTTGCGACAAAGTCACAATTTATAGGCTTCGGAATGTAACACACAAACTGAGCCCAATTTGTGACGTTGACGCACGGATGGAGCTAATTTGTTTCGACTGTCCCGAATCTTGTTCCAACACTTGAAATGTTTTGAAACAATAGTAATGGAAGAGTTTGAGTAAAATTATGAGGTCCGGTTGCGACAAAGTCACAATTTATAGGTTTCGGAATGTAACACACAAACTGAGTCCATTTTGAGACGTTGACGCACGGATGGACCTAACTTGTTTCGACTGTCACGAATCTTGTTCCAACACTTCAAATGTGTTGAAACAATAGTAATGGAAGAGTTTGAGTCCAATTACGAGGTCCGGTTGCGAAAAAGTCACAAGTTATAGGCTTCGGAATGTAACACACAAACTGAATCCAATTTGAGACGTTGACGCACGAATAGAGCTAACATGTTTCGACTGTCCCGAATCTTGTTCCAACATTCAAATGTGTTGAAACAATAGTAATGGAAGAGTTTGAGTCTAATTATGAGGTCCGGTTGCGAAAAAGTCACAAGTTATAGGCTTCGGAATGTAACACACAAACTGAGTCCAATTAAACACATTGACGCACGGATGGAGCTAACTTGCTTCGACTGCCCCGAATCTTGTTCCAACACTTCAAATATGTTGAAACAATAGTAATGGAAGAATTTGAGTAAAAAAAAAAATCACAATTTCAATGATCTGAAGATCTCTCTTAGGTTTTTGATCCTTTTGAGCTTTCTTTCTTTCTTTATTGCTTTCTTTCCATTTTTGCTTCTTCCTCTTATCCTAATTCATATCTGGATTTTCCTCTCCTTTCGTTGGGTCCCTTGGCCTCTTCGGACGGCCACGGTCATGGAAAGTTGAATGAAAAACCAGGTTTTGAAATAATGGATATTCAAGAAGCTCCCGGAGATGAACATCTTTTGATGGAGGACCGGCCCCCTTTTGAGGAAATTGTGTCTTCCGATCTGATTGTAGATGTTACTACTTTGAAGAATGGAGAACCCAAGGATGCTATCGAACTGTCTGCAGTTCCTACAGCCACAGATCTGATCAAACCATGGTCATCATTATTCAATAACAAGTCTGTTAATGGTAAGAAATCTGAACTTTCTTACTTTGCACCTGTACTTTTGGAAGGCCAGCAGGTAGTGGTGTGTCCCGCTGAAGTCATTGAAGAAGGGATAGCCTGTTGGAAGGAATATCTTGTCTGACATATTATGGGGAAAAAGATACCGTATTATGTCGTGAAGAATTCTCTTGAAAGAATGTGGAAACCTAAAGGCGAAATGGATATCACCATGTTAGAAAATGGAATTGTGTATGTCAAGCTCTCTGAGAAAGAGGATAGAGATGAGATCCTTGACAAAGGTCCGTGGTTTATCTCAGGTCAACTAATGATTGTCAGACCATGGCATCCTAACATTGAAACAGGCCTAGACCAGATCCAAACCCTTCCCATTTGGATTAAACTAATAGATTTGCCAAAGGTCCTCTGGACTCCCACAGGCATTAGCTATGTTACAAGTGCTATTGGGAAGCCGATTTGTATGGATGCAGCAACGGAAAATAAAAGTCGACTATCGTTTGCTCGGGTTTGTGTTGAAATCAATTATGAAAGCGTTTTACCTAATTCCATTCCTGTGGAAATTGGGGCTGGAGTCCGAAAGGCAATACAAGTTGAATATCAATGGAAACCACCACGCTGTTCTAAGTGCCAAGCTCTGGGTCACCATGATTCAGGTTGCTTCAAGAAAAAGGCGCAGAAAGTTTGGATTCCGGTAGTCAAAGAATCGCCTAAAGATCAAAGTGATCATGTTGAAGAAGAGAGCGTTACCACTCAGAAGGCCCAATCCTCAGGTGAAATGGAGGGGTGGACGAGAGTTTCTCCAACCACAAAATCCAATGCAAGTATTGTTAACCCAGCAGGTCGCCCACCAAGTGTTTGTGAAAATACTATACCCACATCAGGAAAATGCCCAACGGCAATCCATAGTGAAAACAGATTCGCTATACTGGAAATCCAAGACTCGGAATCTGGGAATCTCAAAAACTCTAACAACATGGTTTTATCTGATTTTAGCAGGAATGAATTGAACCTTCTTCGCAGGAAAGGAAACAGACTTGATTCGGTGGCTCTTATACGTGATGGTATAAGGGACCTAACCAACGGTAGAACTATGGAGGAGCTCAACATCGGGACATCCTGCAAAGGTGCTGTCCTTTCCCCTGTTTCTAAATGAATAAACTAGTAGTGTGGAATACAAGGGGTCTAAATGACCCTATGAAACAGAGGGAAGTAAAAAAAGTCATTCAAGATCACAATTTGGCTATTATTGGGTTGCTGGAAACTAAAATCAGAAGTTCAAACTCAAAGAGATCTCAAGCTTCGATTTGCCCAGGTTGGAACTTAGAAGATAATAATGGTACTGCATTGCATGGACGCATTTGGTTATTATGGAACCCCGATGAAGTACGCATTCACGTCACTCACAAGAACTCTCAAGCAATTCACTGCACTGTGTTTGATATCAAGGGTGGAAAATCTTTTTTCATGTCAGTTGTGTATGCTCATAACAGCAAGGAGGAGAGACGGGTGTTGTGGCAGGATTTAACATCAATTTCTCTAACTTTGTCCACTCCATGGGTTGTTCTAGGTGATTTTAACACTGTTCGATTTGCTGGAGAAAAAGTTGGAGGTATACCAGCAAAACTCAGTTCCATGAGAGAGTTCAATGAATGTATCATGGAAGCAGGCTTGGTGGATCTGAAATCCAAGGGCTTTAAATTTACATGGAACAACAAAATGAAAGGGCCAGCAAAAATACTCTGCAAATTGGATCGAGTATTAGTTAACCACAATTGGATAAATGATTTCAATGAGACTGAAGTTGATTTCTACCCTCCGGGGATATCTGATCACAGCCCTATGCTCCTTAGTTGGTATAACATACAGAACAATGGTAAGAGACCCTTTCGTTTCTTTAATTTCTGGTTGGAACATCCTGATTTTCTTGGGACTGTTGAAGAAGTTTGGAGCACAAAAATTATGGGGAATCCTATGTTTTTTTTTTTTTTTTTTTTTTTTTTTTTGATCGATAAGCTTGGGGTTAGGCGGACCCCTACCTGACCTTGAAAATTAAAAGATTACAATCTGATATACACTTGCCCAGAGGCATCCTCAGATAAGATAGTACAAAGATACCTACTAAACGAAGGAGGATATAAGAGAATAAGATCATGTGAATTACTTAGAGAAGCTAAGTAATCTGCTGCCCTATTCGTTTCTCGAAAAACATGGCCAATTTCAATAGCGTCGAATTTCTCCCAATTCAGTCTAATTTCTCGAACTATCTTCTTCGCTTGCCAAGGAATAGCACAAGTACCTTGAATAATAGCTACAGCTCCTTCCGAATCTGTAGCTATAATGATCTTCTTCACATCTTTTGATAGAGCTATTTGTAGACCCATAGAGATAGCCTGAAGTTCATGAACAATAACAGAAACTTTGCTCGAGGCTGCAGCATAGGCAAGGAATGTTTCCCCATTAGTATTTCTAAGAATCCCACCATAACCTGCTGAATCAACTTTATAAGAGCCATCGGTATTGAGAAGAAGATATCCATGCTTAGGCGCTACCCACTTACAATTGATAGGAACATTGTGATAATATTCCACATCAATTTGCCACGAGTTGAAGAACTCCCTGGTCCTTGGGTTGTCCTCGGATTTGCTGCTGTCCGACAAAAATTTGAGCTTCGTGGTGTCAATAATCTGCTTGAGAATCATCTCCTTTGGGCTAGAGGAATTCTGGAATATACGGGCATTTCTTTCCCTCCAGATAAAATAAATTGTAGCGCTGAAGGCTACTCTCATCACTTGATCTTTAAAGGAAGAGCCCAGTAAATTTGTAAGAATCCATTGAGCTTCGATAGTGGACGCTGCCACTGCCCTGTTGTACCGAGAGAGACAAAGCACCTGAGACCAAATAAATTTGGTAAAATGGCAATCAAAATAAAGATGATGGATTGTCTCTTCTTCAATCCTGCAAAACATGCATTTGCTATCAGGAATAAAATTCTTGAGCTGAGGTTTATCCCGTGTGAGTAATCCACCATTGAGAGCCAGCCAAGCAGTAAAACTATGTCTTGGAACACCATTATGGCTCCAAACAAGACTACTCCAGTCCACCTTAGCACTCCGCCTTCGAATGGCTTCATAAGCCGAAGATAATGTAAACTCACCTGAACTTGACGGTCTCCAAATAACCTCATCTTGGATAGAGAGGTTATCTATTTCAACAGTATCAAGCATAGTCCAAGTTATTTCCAAGTCCACGGTCTGACCTAGAGGTTTGGCCCATTCTCCGTTTGATATAAGGGTAGACACTTTATCATCCCTCCTCATTCTAGTATCGAATCGAGCATTTCGGAGAAAAGTGTCCATCAAAATGCCTTTGGGGTGCCAAGGATCATGCCAAACTTTAGTACCTTCACCATTAGCAATCAGGTGTTGAATGAGTTTGCTGGCCATCTGACGACTTTCCAGCACTTTCCTCCAAACCCATGAACATTCACAAGGGATCGCCATAGTCCAAAAATTCTTCTTTTTAATAAGATTGCCTCTCGCCCAACTCACCCATATATTGTCCTTGTTCATGGCTATGGCACAAAAGCTATGGAATCCTATGTTCAAACTTACACAGAAGCTCAAATTATTGAAAAGCAAACTTAAAGTTTGGAATGCAGAAACTTTCAATAACCTTCAGCGCAGGGTTACAGATGCTAAGGTGAAGCTCGATGCAGCTCAGAGTTTGGTTCAATCTAACCCGCTGGATCCCCAACATAGCCAGCATGAAGAAGACATGCTGAAAAATTATGCCACATTAGCTCAGTATGAGGAATCTCTTCTGAAACAGAAATCTCGGGTGGCCTGGCTGAAATTAGGAGACAACAACAGCTCCTTCTTTTACAATTCTATTAAAGCCCGAAGATCTAGGAACTCTATCCTCAGTATCTATGATTCCAATAATCAGAAATTAACTGATGTTAGCCTTATCAAGGCTGAAATTCTGAGGCATTTTCAAGAGCAGCTGGGGACCGAAGATAGACATTACAATGAAGACATTATCAAAGCTATGCAGTTTGGTCATACTTTGGATGAAGCCCAAAAAGCTGAAATGGTCCGGGATGTGACTCCTGATGAGATTAAAAAAGTTTTATTTGGTATGGCTGACTCCAAGGCTCCTGGTCCTGATGGGTTTAACGCCCTTTTCTTCAAAAGAACTTGGCATATAGTTGGCACAGACTTCACTAAAGCTATTTTGAATTTCTTCAAGCATCATAAGCTTCCTTCAAGCGTGAATGCTACATTCATTGCCCTTATTCCTAAGGTTAGTAATCCCTCTAATCTTAATGATTTTCGACCTATCTCTTGCTGCAACCTTATCTATAAATGTATCTCCAAGATCATTGCTAACAGATTGAAGGATAGCTTACCTTTTTTGGTCGAACCTACCCAATCAGCTTTTATTAAAGGCCGAAAAATCAGCGATAACATCTTGATCTGCCATGAATTATTTCGCAATTATCATCGAGATGTAGGGGTTCCTAGATGCACAGTGAAGATTGATCTTCGGAAAGCTTATGATAATCTGAAATGGGACTTTATTCTTGATCTTTTATATATGATGAATTTTCATCCAATCTTGATAGAATGGATCCGCCTATGTCTAACATCAGTGAGATATTCAATCCTCATCAATGGTAGCCCGGAAGGATATTTTGAAGGCCGGAAGGGTCTTCGTCAAGGTGACCCAATCTCTCCATACTTATTTGTGCTGGCTATGGAAATGTTCAGTCATCTATTGAAGCTGAAAGTTCTTGAAGGCTCTTTCAAGACTCATCCCAAATGTGCTAATCCCCTTATTTCCCATATGTGTTTTGCGGATGACCTTATGGTCTTTTTTGGAGGGGATGTTGAATCTGCTTGCTCCCTTAATGACACGCTGATCTTCTTTCAAGAGATTTCGGGCCTAGATGCAAATCGCTCCAAAAGCACCTTATTTTGTGCTGGGGTGGAGGATGCTACTAAAGAAGAAATAATGGATATTCTGGGCTTTAAAGAAGGGGTTAGTCCTATCCGTTACTTAGGACTACCACTTCTGTCCACTCGGCTAAGAGCAGTGGATTGTCAACCTCTTTTAGATCGAATGGCGCAAAGAATTCAATCCTGGAAAGGGAAATTTCTTTCTTTTGCGGGGAGATTGGAACTTGTTCGATCTGTACTTAGTAGCATTCAAGTGTTCTGGAGCTTGTGTTTTCTTCTTCCTAAGCTGATTATCAAGAAGATCAACTGCCTTTGTGCTAAATTCTTATGGGGAGGGCCAGACCTACATAAGAAATGTCATACAATCTCGTGGGAAAGGATTTGCAAGCCTAAAAATGAAGGAGGATTAGGCCTCAAAGACCTTGAAATCTGGAATAAAGCAGCTGTCATGAGACATACTTTTGCTATTGCCATGAATAAGGACAATATTTGGGTAAACTGGGTTCGGTCTAACCTTATCAAGAAGAAAATGTTCTGGACTATGGACATACCTAATGACTGTTCGTGGGTTTGGAGGAAGGTATTGGCAAGTAGAAAGATGGCAAGCAAACTTATACAGCACTTGATTGCTAATGGTAACGATACTAAGCTTTGGCACGATCCTTGGCACCCCCATGGTATTCTTAAGGACATTCTCTTGAGGAATGCGCGATTCGATACTCGATTGAATATAGACGATGCTGTGTCTATATTGATATCTAATGGTGAATGGACTATACCGCTTGGGCAGACTGTGGAGATGGACCTCACATGGAGCGTTCTTGGTACTATTGAAATTGACAACCTAGCAGACAAGGATGAGGTTGTGTGGAACCCTTCAACTTCAGGGGAATTTACTTTGTCATCAGCCTATGAAGTAGCAAGAAGAAGAAGTGACAGAGTGGACTGGAGTCACCTTGTTTGGAGCAAAAACGCTATTCCTAGACACAGCTTTATTGCTTGGCTGGCTATTAATGGCGGTCTGCTTACTATGGATAAGCCCCAAATTCAAAACCTTATTACCAGCAACAAATGTGTCTTATGTCGGGCTGAAGAAGAAACCATACATCATCTTTTCTTTGATTGCCGATTTTCCAACTTTGTTTGGTCTCAAGTGCTTCAATTGTCGCGGTATAACAGGGCTGTTGCAGATTCTATTCACGAGGCTCAATGGATTTTACAGAACTTAGTGGGTGAGTCCATTCAAGCACAAGTGATGAGAGTGGCATTCACTGCCACTATTTACTATATATGGCGAGAAAGAAATGCTCGTGTATTCCAAGAACCCTCACGGCCTAAAGAACTGATTCTTAATCAGGTTATTGAAGCAACTCGGCTCAAATTCTTATCGGCAAGTAACAAAATGGAGGATAGCCCAAGAGCTCGGGAGTTCTTTACTTCATGGAAAATAGAGGTCGATTATCATCATAAAATTCCTATTGCTTGCAAATGGATGGCTCCTAAGCAAGGACATCTTATCCTTAATACAGATGGTTCTTATAAGGCAGATTCTGCAGGTTATGGAGGGATAATCAGAAATTCCAATGGTGACACGTTTATTGCTTATGCAGCGGGGTCTAGCAAAATTTCGGTTATTTTCCATGAAATTCAGGCTATATCAATGGGCCTTCAAATAGCCATCTCCAAGAAAGTTCGCAAAATCTTTATAGCTACAGACTCAGAAGGAGCCGTAGCCATCATTAGAGGAACTTGTGCTGTGCCTTGGCAAGCCAAAAAGTTAGTCCGTTTGATTCATCAGAATTGGAACAAATTTGAAGATGTCGATATTGGCCATGTTCTTAGAGAAACTAATAGGGCTGCTGATCACTTAGCAACTGGTCTTCTCATTATGTATCCACCATCTTTTAGTAGCTTTCTTTGTACTATCCTCAATGAGGACGCCTCCGGGCATATGTACTTCAGAACTTAATGTTCTAAATTTTAAGGTCAGGTAGGGGTCTGCCAAACCCCACGCTTATCAATCAAAAAAAAAAAAAAAAAAAAAAAAAAAAAAATAAGTAATGGAAGAATTCGAGTCTAATTACGATGTCCGGTTGCGAAAAAGTCACAAGTTATAGGCTTCAGAATGTAACACACAAACTGAGTCCAATTAAAGAAATTGACGCCCGGATTGAGCTAACTTGTTTCGACTGCCCCGAATCTTCTTCCAACACTTCAAATGTGTTGAAACAATAGTAATGGAAGAGTTTGAGTCCAATTACGAGGTCCGGTTGCGAAAAAGTCACAAGTTATAGGATTCTGAATGTAACACACAAGCTGAGTCCAATTTGAGACGTTGACGCACGGATGGAGCTAACTTGTTTCGACTGTCCCGAATCTTGTTCCAACACTTTAAATGTGTTGAAACAATAGTAATGGAAGAGTTTGAGTCCAATTACGAGGTCCGATTGCGAAAAAGTCACAAGTTATGGGCTTCGGAATGTAACACACAAACTGAGTCCAATTTGAGACGTTGACGCACGGATGGAGCTAACTTGTTTCGACTGTCCCGAATCTTGTTCCAACACTTTAAATGTGTTGAAAAAATAGTAATGGAAGAGTTTGAGTCCAATTACGAGGTCCGTTTGCGAAAAAATCACAAGTTATAGGCTTCGGAATGTAACACACAAACTGAATCCAATTTGATACGTTGACGCACGAATGGAGCTAACATGTTTCGACTATCCCGAATCTTGTTCCAACATTCAAATGTGTTGAAACAATAGTAATGGAAGAGTTTGAGTCCAATTATTAGGTCCGGTTGTGAAAAAGTCACAAGTTATAGGCTTCGGAATGTAACACACAAACTGAGTCCAATTAAACACATTGACGCACGGATGGAGCTAACTTGTTTCGACTGCCCCGAATCTTGTTCCAACACTGCAAATGTGTTGAAACAATAGTAATGGAAGAATTCGAGTTTAATTACGAGGTCCGGTTGCGAAAAAGTCATAAATTATAGGCTTCAGAATGTAACACACAAACTGAGTCCAATTTGAGACGTTGACGCACGGATGGAGCTAACTTGTTTCGACTGTCCCAAATATTGTTCCAACACTTCAAATCTGTTGAAACAATAGTAATGGAAGAGTTTGAGTCTAATTATAAGGTACGGTTGCGAAAAAGTCACAAGTTATATACTTCGGAATGGAACACAAACTGTGTCCAATTTGAGACGTTGACGAACGGATGGAGCTAACTTGTTTCGACTGTCCGAATCTTGTTCCAACACTTCAAATCTGTTGAAACAATAGTAATGGAGGAGTTTGAGTCCAATTACGTGGTCCGATTGCGAAAAAGTCAATAATTATAGGCTTACGAATGAAAAACACAAACTTATTCCAATTAGAAATATTGACGAACGAATAGAGCAAACTTGTTCCGCCTGTCCCGAATCTTCATCTAATACTTCAAATGTGTTGAAAAAATAATAATGGAAGAGTTTGAGATCAATTACGAAGTTCGGTTGCGAAAAAGTCAAAAGTTATAGGCTTCGGAATGTAACACAAACTGAATCCAATTTGAGACGTTGACGCACGGATGGAGCTAACTTATTTCGACTGTCCCGAATCTTGTTCCAACACTTCAAATGTGTTGAACCAATAGTAATGGAAGAGTTTGTGTCCAATTACGAGGTCCGATTGCGAAAAAATTACAAGTTATAGGCTTCTGAATGTAACACACAAACTTAGTCCAATTAATGACATTGACGCACGGATGGAGCCAACTTGTTTCGACTGCTCCTAATCTTGTTCCAACACTTCAAATGTGTTGAAACAATAGTAATGGAAGAGTATGAGTCCGATTACGAGGTCCGGTTGCGAAAAAGTCACAAGTTATAGGCTTCGGAATGTAACTCACAAACTGAGCCCAATTTGTGAAGTTGACGCACGGATGGAGCTAATTTGTTTCGACTGTCCCGAATCTTGTTCCAACACTTGAAATGTTTTGAAACAATAGTAATGGAAGAGTTTGAGTAAAATTATGAGGTCCGGTTGCGACAAAGTCACAATTTATAGGCTTCGGAATGTAACACACAAACTGAGTCCATTTTGAGACGTTGACGCACGGATGGACCTAACTTGTTTCGACTGTCACGAATCTTGTTCCAACACTTCAAATGTGTTGAAACAATAGTAATGGAAGAGTTTGAGTCCAATTACGAGGTCCGGTTGCGAAAAAGTCACAAGTTATAGGCTTCGGAATGTAACACACAAACTGAATCCAATTTGAGACGTTGACGCACGAATAGAGATAACATGTTTCGACTGTCCCGAATCTTGTTCCAACATTCAAATGTGTTGAAACAATAGTAATGGAAGAGTTTGAGTCCAATTATGAGGTCCGGTTGCGAAAAAGTCACAAGTTATAGGCTTCGGAATGTAACACACAAACTGAGTCCAATTAAACACATTTACGCACGGATGGAGCTAACTTGCTTCGACTACCCCGAATCTTGTTCCAACACTTCAAATATGTTGAAACAATAGTAATGGAAGAATTCGAGTCTAATTACGATGTCCGGTTGCGAAAAAGTCACAAGTTATAGGCTTTAGAATGTAACACACAAACTGAGTCCAATTAAAGAAATTGACGCCCGGATGGAGCTAACTTGTTTCGACTGCCCCGAATCTTGTTCCAACACTTCAAATGTGTTGAAACAATAGTAATGAAAGAGTTTGAGTCCAATTACGAGGTCCGGTTGCGAAAAAGTCACAAGTTATAGGCTTCTGAATGTAACACACAAACTGAGTCCAATTTGAGACGTTGACGCACGGATGGAGCTAACTTGTTTCGACTGTCCTGAATCTTGTTCCAACACTTTAAATGTGTTGAAACAGTAGTAATAGAAGAGTTTGTGTCCAATTACGAGGTCCGATTGCGAAAAAGTTACAACTTATAGGCTTCTGAATGTAACACACAAACTTAATCCAATTAATGACATTGACGCACGGATGGAGCCAACTTGTTTCGACTGCACCTAATCTTGTTCCAACACTTCAAATGTGTTGAAACAATAGTAATGGAAGAGTATGAGTCCAATTACGAGGTCCGGTTGCGAAAAAGTCACAACTTATAGGCTTCTGAATGTAACACACAAACTGAGTCCAATTTGAGACGTAGACGCACGGATGGAGCTAACATGTTTCGACTGTCCCGAATCTTGTTTCTACACTTCAAATGTGTTGAAACAATAGTAATGGAAGAGTTTGGGTCCAATTATGAGGTCCGGTTGGGAAAAAGTCACAAGTTATAGGCTTCGGAATGTAACACACAAACTGAGTCCAATTTGAGACATTGACGCACGGATGGAGCTAACTTGTTTCGACTGTCCCGAATCTTGTTCCAACACTTTAAATGTGTTGAAACAATAGTAATGGAAGAGTTTGAGTCCAATTACGAGGTCCGGTTGCGAAAAAGTCACAAGTTATAGGATTCTGAATGTAACACACAAACTGAGTCCAATTTGAGACGTTGACGCACGGATGGAGCTAACTTGTTTCGACTGTCCCGAATCTTGTTCCAACACTTTAAATGTGTTGAAACAATAGTAATGGAAGAGTTTGAGTCCAATTACGAGGTCCGATTGCGAAAAAGTCACAACTTATAGGCTTCGGAATGTAACATACAAACTGAGTCCAATTTGAGACGTTGACGCACGGATGGAGCTAACTTGTTTCGACTGTCCCGAATCTTGTTCCAACACTTTAAATGTGTTGAAAAAATAGTAATGGAAGAGTTTGAGTCCAATTACGAGGTCCGGTTGCGAAAAAGTCACAAGTTATAGGCTTCGGAATGTAACACACAAACTGAATCCAATTTGAGACGTTGACGCACGAATGGAGCTAACATGTTTCGACTATCCCAAATCTTGTTCCAACATTCAAATGTATTGAAACAATAGTAATGGAAGAGTTTGAGTCCAATTATGAGGTCCGGTTGTGAAAAAGTCACAAGTTATAGGCTTCGGAATGTAACACACAAACTGAGTCCAATTAAACACATTGACGCACGGATGGAGCTAACTTGTTTCGACTGCCCCGAATCTTGTTCCAACACTGCAAATGTGTTGAAACAATAGTAATGGAAGAATTCGAGTTTAATTACGAGGTCCGGTTGCGAAAAAGTCATAAATTATAGGCTTCAGAATGTAACACACAAACTGAGTCCAATTTGAGACGTTGACGCACGGATGGAGCTAACTTGTTTCGACTGTCCCAAATATTGTTCCAACATTTCAAATCTGTTGAAACAATAGTAATGGAAGAGTTTGAGTCTAATTATAAGGTCCGGTTGCGAAAAAGTCACAAGTTATATACTTCGGAATGGAACACAAACTGTGTCCAATTTGAGACGTTAACGAACGGATGGAGCTAACTTGTTTCGACTGTCCAAATCTTGTTCCAACACTTTAAATCTGTTGAAACAATAGTAATGGAGGAGGTTGAGTCTAATTACGAGGTCCGGTTGCGAAAAAGTCACAAGTTATAGGCTTCGGAATGTAACACACAAACTGAGTCCAATTTGAGACGTTGACGCACGGATGGAGCTAACTTATTTCGACTGTCCCGAATCTTGTTCCAACACTTCAAATGTGTTGAACCAATAGTAATGGAAGAGTTTGTGTCCAATTACGAGGTCCGATTGCGAAAAAATTACAAGTTATAGGCTTCTGAATGTAACACACAAACTTAGTCCAATTAATGACATTGACGCATGGATGGAGCCAACTTGTTTCGACTGCTCCTAATCTTCTTCCAACACTTCAAATGTGTTGAAACAATAGTAATGGAAGAGTATGAGTCCGATTACGAGTTCCGGTTGCGAAAAAGTCACAAGTTATAGGCTTCGGAATGTAACTCACAAACTGAGCCCAATTTGTGACGTTGACGCACGGATGGAGCTAATTTGTTTCGACTGTTCCGAATCTTGTTCCAATACTTGAAATGTTTTGAAACAATAGTAATGGAAGAGTTTGAGTAAAATTATGAGGTCCGGTTGCGACAAAGTCACAATTTATAGGCTTCGGAATGTAACACACAAACTGAGTCCATTTTGAGACGTTGACGCACGGATGGACCTAACTTGTTTCGACTGTCACGAATCTTGTTCCAACACTTCAAATGTGTTGAAACAATAGTAATGGAAGAGTTTGAGTCCAATTACGAGGTCCGATTGCGAAAAAGTCACAAGTTATAGGCTTCGGAATGTAACATACAAACTGAGTCCAATTTGAGATGTTGACGCACGGATGGAGCTAACTTGTTTCGACTGTCCCGATTCTTGTTCCAACACTTTAAATGTGTTGAAAAAATAGTAATGGAAGAGTTTGAGTCCAATTACGAGGTCCGGTTGCGAAAAAGTCACAAGTTATAGGCTTCGGAATGTAACACACAAACTGAATCCAATTTGAGACGTTGACGCACGAATGGAGCTAACATGTTTCGACTATCCCGAATCTTGTTCCAACATTCAAATGTGTTGAAACAATAGTAATGGAAAAGTTTGGGTCCAATTATGAGGTCCGGTTGTGAAAAAGTCACAAGTTATAGGCTTCGGAATGTAACACACAAACTGAGTCCAATTAAACACATTGACGCACGGATGGAGCTAACTTGTTTCGACTGCCCCGAATCTTGTTCCAACACTGCAAATGTGTTGAAACAATAGTAATGGAAGAGTTTGAGTCTAATTATAAGGTCCGGTTGCGAACGGATGGAGCTAACTTGTTTCGGAATGGAACACAAACTGTGTCCAATTTGAGACGTTGACGAACGGATGGAGCTAACTTGTTTCGACTGTCCGAATCTTGTTTCAACACTTCAAATCTGTTGAAACAATAGTAATGGAGGAGTTTGAGTCCAATTACGTGGTCCGATTGCGAAAAAGTCAATAATTATAGGCTTACGAATGAAAAACACAAACTCATTCCAATTAGAAATATTGACGAACGAATAGAGCAAACTTGTTCCGCCTGTCCCGAATCTTCTTCTAATACTTCAAATGTGTTGAAAAAATAATAATGGAAGAGTTTGAGATCAATTACGAAGTCCGGTTGCGAAAAAGTTACAAGTTATAGGCTTCGGAATGTAACACACAAACTGAGTCCAATTTGAGACGTTGACGCACGGATGGAGCTAACTTATTTCGACTGTCCCGAATCTTGTTCCAACACTTCAAATGTGTTGAACCAATAGTAATGGAAGAGTTTGTGTCCAATTACGAGGTCCGATTGCGAAAAAATTACAAGTTATAGGCTTCTGAATGTAACACACAAACTTAGTCCAATTAATGACATTGACGCACGGATGGAGCCAACTTGTTTCGACTGCTCCTAATCTTGTTCCAATACTTCAAATGTGTTGAAACAATAGTAATGGAAGAGTATGAGTCCGATTACGAGGTCCGGTTGCGAAAAAGTCACAAGTTATAGGCTTCGGAATGTAACTCACAAACTGAGCCCAATTTGTGACGTTGACGCACGGATGGAGCTAATTTGTTTCGACTGACCCGAATCTTGTTCCAACGCTTCAAATGTTTTGAAACAATAGTAATGGAAGAGTTTGAGTAAAATTATGAGGTCCGGTTGCGACAAAGTCACAATTTATAGGCTTCGGAATGTAACACACAAACTGAGCCCAATTTGTGATGTTGACGCACGGATGGAGCTAATTTGTTTCGACTGTCCCGAATCTTGTTCCAACACTTGAAATGTTTTGAAACAATAGTAATGGAAGAGTTTGAGTAAAATTATGAGGTCCGGTTGCGACAAAGTTACAATTTATAGGCTTCGGAATGTAACACACAAACTGAGTTCATTTTGAGACGTTGACGCACGGATGGACCTAACTTGTTTCGACTGTCACGAATCTTGTTCCAAGACTTCAAATGTGTTGAAACAATAGTAATGGAAGAGTTTGAGTCCAATTACGAGGTCCGGTTGCGAAAAAGTCACAAGTTATAGGCTTCTGAATGTAACACACAAACTGAGTCCAATTTGAGACGTTGACGCACGGATGGAGCAAACTTGTATCGACTGTCCCGAATCTTGTTCCAACACTTTAAATGTGTTGAAACAATAGTAATAGAAGAGTTTGTGTCCAATTACGAGGTCCGATTGCGAAAAAGTTACAAGTTATAGGCTTCTGAATGTAACACACAAACTTAGTCCAATTAATGACATTGACGCACGGATGGAGCCAACTTGTTTCGACTGCTCCTAATCTTGTTCCAACACTTCAAATGTGTTGAAACAATAGTAATGGAAGAGTATGAGTCCAATTACGAGGTCCGGTTGCGAAAAAGTCACAAGTTATAGGCTTCGGAATGTAACACACAAACTGAGTCCAATTTGAGACATTGACGCACGGATGGAGCTAACATGTTTCGACTGTCCCGAATCTTGTTTCAACACCTCAAATGTGTTGAAACAATAGTAATGGAAGAGTTTGAGTCCAATTACGAGGTCTGGTTGCGAAAAAGTCACAAGTTATAGGCTTCGGAATGTAACTCACAAACTGAGTCCAATTTGAGACGTTGACGCACGGATGGAGCTAACTTGTTTCGACTGTCCCGAATCTTGTTCCAACACTTTAAATGTGTTGAAACAATAGTAATGGAAGAGTTTGAGTCCAATTACGAGGTCCGGTTGCGAAAAAGTCACAAGTTATAGGCTTCGGAATGTAACATACAAACTGAGTCCAATTTGAGACGTTGACGCACGGATGGAGCTAACTTGTTTCGACTGTCCGAATCTTGTTCCAACACTTCAAATCTGTTGAAACAATAGTAATGGAGGAGTATGAGTCCAATTACGTGGTCCGATTGCGAAAAAGTCAATAATTATAGGCTTACGAATGAAAAACACAAACTGATTCCAATTAGAAATATTGACGAACGAATAGAGCAAACTTGTTCCGCCTGTCCCGAATCTTCTTCTAATACTTAAAATGTGTTGAAAAAATAATAATGGAAGAGTTTGAGTCCAATTACGAGGTCCGGTTGCGAAAAAGATACAAGTTATAGGCTTCGGAATGTAACACACAAACTGAGTCCAATTTGAGACGTTGACGCACAGATGGAGCTAACTTATTTCGACTGTCCCGAATCTTGTTCCAACACTTCAAATGTGTTGAACCAATAGTAATGGAAGAGTTTGTGTCCAATTACGAGGTCCGATTGCGAAAAAATTACAATTTATAGGCTTCTGAATGTAACACACAAACTTAGTCCAATTAATGACATTGACGCACGGATGGAGCCAACTTGTTTCGACTGCTCCTAATCTTGTTCCAACACTTCAAATGTGTTGAAACAATAGTAATGGAAGAGTATGAGTCCAATTACGAGTTCCGGTTGCGAAAAAGTCACAAGTTATAGGCTTCGGAATGTAACTTACAAACTAAGCCCAATTTGTGACGTTGACGCACGGATGGAGCTAATTTGTTTCGACTGTCCCGAATCTTGTTCCCACACTTGAAATGTTTTGAAACAATAGTAATGGAAGAGTTTGAGTAAAATTATGAGGTCCGGTTGCGACAAAGTCACAATTTATAGGCTTCGGAATGTAACACACAAACTGAGTCCATTTTGAGGCGTTGACGCACGGATGGACCTAACTTGTTTCGACTGTCACGAATCTTGTTCCAACACTTCAAATGTGTTGAAACAATAGTAATGGAAGAGTTTGAGTCCAATTACGAGGTCCGATTGCGAAAAAGTCACAAGTTATAGGCTTCGGAATGTAACATACAAACTGAGTCCAATTTGAGACGTTGACGCACGGATGGAGCTAACTTGTTTCGACTGTCCCGATTCTTGTTCCAACACTTTAAATGTGTTGAAAAAATAGTATTGGAAGAGTTTGAGTCCAATTACGAGGTCCGGTTGCGAAAAAGTCACAAGTTATAGGCTTTGGAATGTAACACACAAACTGAATCCAATTTAAGACGTTGACGCACGAATGGAGCTAACATGTTTCGACTATCCCGAATCTTGTTCCAACATTCAAATGTGTTGAAACAATAGTAATGGAAGAGTTTGAGTCCAATTATGAGGTCCGGTTGTGAAAAAGTCACAAGTTATAGGCTTCGGAATGTAACACACAAACTGAGTCCAATTAAACACATTGACGCACGGATGGAGCTAACTTGTTTCGACTGCCCCGAATCTTGTTCCAACACTGCAAATGTGTTGAAACAATAGTAATGGAAGAGTTTGAGTCTAATTATAAGGTCCGGTTGCGAAAAAGTCACAAGTTATATACTTCGCAATGGAACAGAAACTGTGTCCAATTTGAGACGTTGACGAACGGATGGAGCTAACTTGTTTCGACTGTCCGAATCTTGTTCCAACACTTCAAATCTGTTGAAACAATAGTAATGGAGGAGTTTGAGTCCAATTACGTGGTCCGATTGCGAAAAAGTCAATAATTATAGGCTTACGAATGAAAAACACAAACTGATTCCAATTAGAAATATTGACGAACGAATAGAGCAAACTTGTTCCGCCTGTCCCGAATCTTCTTCTAATACTTCAAATGTGTTGAAAAAATAATAATGGAAGAGTTTGAGTCCAATTACGAGGTCCGGTTGCGAAAAAGTCACAAGTTATAGGCTTCGGAATGTAACACACAAACTGAGTCCAATTTGAGACGTTGACGCACGGACGGAGCTAACTTGTTTCGACTGTCCCGATTCTTGTTCCAACACTTTAAATATGTTGAAAAAATAGTAATGAAAGAGTTTGAGTCCAATTACGAGGTCCGGTTGCGAAAAAGTCACAAGTTATAGGCTTCGGAATGTAACACACAAACTGAATCCAATTTGAGACGTTGACGCACGAATGGAGCTAACATGTTTCGACTATCCCGAATCTTGTTCCAACATTCAAATGTGTTGAAACAATAGTAATGGAAGAGTTTGAGTCCAATTATGAGGTCCGGTTGTGAAAAAGTCACAAGTTATAGGCTTCGGAATGTAACACACAAACTGAGTCCAATTAAACACATTGACGCACGGATGGAGCTAACTTGTTTCGACTGCCCCGAATCTTGTTCCAACACTGCAAATGTGTTGAAACAATAGTAATGGAATAGTTTGAGTCTAATTATAAGGTTCGGTTGCGAAAAAGTCACAAGTTATATACTTCGCAATGGAACAGAAACTGTGTCCAATTTGAGACGTTGACGAACGGATGGAGCTAACTTGTTTCGACTGTCCGAATCTTGTTCCAACACTTCAAATCTGTTGAAACAATAGTAATGGAGGAGTTTGAGTCCAATTACGTGGTCCGATTGCGAAAAAGTCAATAATTATAGGCTTACGAATGAAAAACACAAACTGATTCCAATTAGAAATATTGATGAACGAATAGAGCAAACTTGTTCCGCCTGTCCCGAATCTTCTTCTAATACTTCAAATGTGTTGAAAAAATAATAATGGAAGAGTTTGAGTCCAATTACGAGGTCCGGTTGCGAAAAAGTCACAAGTTATAGGCTTCGGAATGTAACACACAAACTGAGTCCAATTTGAGACGTTGACGCACGGATGGAGCTAACTTATTTCGACTGTCCCGAATCTTGTTCCAACACTGCAAATGTGTTGAAACAATAGTAATGGAAGAATTCGAGTTTAATTACGAGGTCCGGTTGCGAAAAAGTCTTAAATTATAGGCTTCAGAATGTAACACACAAACTGAGTCTAATTTGAGACGTTGACGCACGGATGGAGCTAACTTGTTTCGACTGTCCCAAATATTGTTCCAACACTTCAAATCTGTTGAAACAATAGTAATGGAAGAGTTTGAGTCTAATTATAAGGTCCGGTTGCGAAAAAGTCACAAGTTATATACTTCGGAATGGAACACAAACTGTGTCCAATTTGAGACGTTGACGAACGGATGGAGCTAACTTGTTTCGACTGTCCAAATCTTGTTCCAACACTTCAAATCTGTTGAAACAATAGTAATGGAGGAGTTTGAGTCCAATTACGTGGTCCGATTGCGAAAAAGTCAATAATTATAGGCTTACGAATGAAAAACACAAACTCATTCCAATTAGAAATATTGACGAACGAATAGAGCAAACTTGTTCCGCCTGTCCCGAATCTTCTTCTAATACTTCAAATGTGTTGAAAAAATAATAATGGAAGAGTTTGAGATCAATTACGAAGTCCGGTTGCGAAAAAGTCACAAGTTATAGGCTTCGGAATGTAACACACAAACTGAGTCCAATTTGAGACGTTGACGCACGGATGGAGCTAACTTATTTCGACTGTCCCGAATCTTGTTCCAACACTTCAAATGTGTTGAACCAATAGTAATGGAAGAGTTTGTGTCCAATTACGAGGTCCGATTGCGAAAAAATTACAAGTTATAGGCTTCTGAATGTAACACACAAACTTAGTCCAATTAATGACATTGACGCACGGATGGAGCCAACTTGTTTCGACTGCTCCTAATCTTGTTCCAACACTTCAAATGTGTTGAAACAATAGTAATGGAAGAGTATGAGTCCGATTACGAGTTCCGGTTGCGAAAAAGTCACAACTTATAGGCTTCGGAATGTAACTCACAAACTGAGCCCAATTTGTGACGTTGACGCACGGATGGAGCTAATTTGTTTCGACTGTCCCGAATCTTGTTCCAACACTTGAAATGTTTTGAAACAATAGTAATGGAAGAGTTTGAGTAATATTATGAGGTCCGGTTGCGACAAAGTCACAATTTATAGGCTTCGGAATGTAACACACAAACTGAGTCCATTTTGAGGCGTTGACGCACGGATGGAGCTAACTTGTTTCGACTGTCCCGATTCTTGTTCCAACACTTTAAATGTGTTGAAAAAATAGTATTGGAAGAGTTTGAGTCCAATTACGAGGTCCGGTTGCGAAAAAGTCACAAGTTATAGGCTTCGGAATGTAACACACAAACTGAATCCAATTTAAGACGTTGACGCACGAATGGAGCTAACATGTTTCGACAATCCCGAATCTTGTTCCAACATTCAAATGTGTTGAAACAATAGTAATGGAAGAGTTTGAGTCCAATTATGAGGTCCGGTTGTGAAAAAGTCACAAGTTATAGGCTTCGGAATGTAACACACAAACTGAGTCCAATTAAACACATTGACGCACGGATGGAGCTAACTTGTTTCGACTGCCCCGAATCTTGTTCCAACACTGCAAATGTGTTGAAACAATAGTAATGGAAGAGTTTGAGTCTAATTATAAGGTCCGGTTGCGAAAAAGTCACAAGTTATATACTTCGCAATGGAACAGAAACTGTGTCCAATTTGAGACGTTGACGAACGGATGGAGCTAACTTGTTTCGACTGTCCGAATCTTGTTCCAACACTTCAAATCTGTTGAAACAATACTAATGGAGGAGTTTGAGTCCAATTACGTGGTCCGATTGCGAAAAAGTCAATAATTATAGGCTTACGAATGAAAAACACAAACTGATTCCAATTAGAAATATTGACGAACGAATAGAGCAAACTTGTTCCGCCTGTCCCGAATCTTCTTCTAATACTTCAAATGTGTTGAAAAAATAATAATGGAAGAGTTTGAGTCCAATTACGAGGTCCGGTTGCGAAAAAGTCACAAGTTATAGGCTTCGGAATGTAACACACAAACTGAGTCCAATTTGAGACGTTGACGCACGGATGGAGCTAACTTATTTCGACTGTCCCGAATCTTGTTCCAACACTGCAAATGTGTTGAAACAATAGTAATGGAAGAATTCGAGTTTAATTACGAGGTCCGGTTGCGAAAAAGTCTTAAATTATAGGCTTCAGAATGTAACACACAGACTGAGTCTAATTTGAGACGTTGACGCACGGATGGAGCTAACTTGTTTCGACTGTCCCAAATATTGTTCCAACACTTCAAATGTGTTGAAACAATAGTAATGAAAGAGTTTGAGTCCAATTATGAGGTCCGGTTGCGAAAAAGTCACAAGTTATAGGCTTCGGAATGTAACACACAAACTGAGTCCAATTAAACACATTGACGCACGGATGGAGCTAACTTGCTACGACTGCCCCGAATCTTGTTCCAACACTTCAAATATGTTGAAACAATAGTAATGGAAGAATTCGAGTCTAATTATGATGTCCGGTTGCGAAAAAGTCACAAGTTATTGGCTTCAGAATGTAACACACAAACTGAGTCCAATTAAAGAAATTGACGCCCGGATGGAGCTAACTTGTTTCGACTGCCCCGAATATTCTTCCAACACTTCAAATGTGTTGAAACAATAGTAATGGAAGAGTTTGAGTCCAATTACGAGGTCCGCTTGCGAAAAAGTCACAAGTTATAGGATTCTGAATGTAACACACAAACTGAGTCCAATTTGAGACGTTGACGCACGGATTGAGCTAACTTGTTTCGACTGTCCCGAATCTTGTTCCAACACTTTAAATGTGTTGAAACAATAGTAATGGAAGAGTTTGAGTCCAATTACGAGGTCCGATTGCGAAAAAGTCACAAGTTATAGGCTTCGGAATGTAACACACAAACTGAGTCCAATTTGAGACGTTGACGCACGGATGGAGCTAACTTGTTCCGACTGTCCCGAATCTTGTTGGAACACTTTAAATGTGTTGAAAAAATAGTAATTGAAGAGTTTGAGTCCAATTACGAGGTCCGGTTGCGAAAAAGTCACAAGTTATAGGCTTCGGAATGTAACACACAAACTGAATCCAATTTGATACGTTGACGCACGAATGGAGCTAACATGTTTCGACTATCCCGAATCTTGTTCCAACATTCAAATGTGTTGATACAATAGTAATGGAAGAGTTTGAGTCCAATTATGAGGTCCGGTTGTGAAAAAGTCAAAAGTTATAGGCTTCCGAATGAAAAACACAAACTGATTCCAATTAGAAATATTGACGAACCTATAGTAATGGAAGAATTTAAGTTTAATTACGAGGTCCGGTTGCGAAAAAGTCGTAAATTATAGGCTTCAGAATGTAACACACAAACTGAGTCCAATTTGAGACATTGACGCACGGATGGAGCTAACATGTTTCGACTGTCCCAAATATTGTTCCAACACTTCAAATCTGTTGAAACAATAGTAATGGAAGAGTTTGAGTCTAATTATAAGGTCCGGTTGCGACAAAGTCACATGTTATATACTTCGGAATGTAACACAAACCGTGTCCAATTTGAGACGTTGACGAACGGATGGAGCTAACTTGTTTCGACTGTCCGAATCTTGTTCCAACACTTCAAATCTGTTGAAACAATAGTAATGGAGGAGTTTGAGTCCAATTACGTGGTCCGATTGCGAAAAAGTGAATAATTATAGGCTTACGAATGAAAAACACAAACTCATTCCAATTAGAAATATTGACGAACGAATAGAGCAAACTTGTTCCGCCTGTCCCGAATCTTCTTCTAATACTTCAAATGTGTTGAAAAAATAATAATGGAAGAGTTTGAGATCAATTACGAAGTCCGGTTGCGAAAAAGTCACAAGTTATAGGCTTCGGAATGTAACACACAAACTGAGTCCAATTTGAGACGTTGACGCACGGATGGAGCTAACTTATTTCGACTGTCCCGAATCTTGTTCCAACACTTCAAATGTGTTGAACCAATAGTAATGGAAGAGTTTGTGTCCAATTACGAGGTCCGATTGCGAAAAAATTACAAGTTATAGGCTTCTGAATGTAACACACAAACTTAGTCCAATTAATGACATTGACGCACGGATGGAGCCAACTTGTTTCGACTGCTCCTAATCTTGTTCCAACACTTCAAATGTGTTGAAACAATAGTAATGGAAGAGTATGAGTCCGATTACGAGTTCCGGTTGCGAAAAAGTCACAACTTATAGGCTTCGGAATGTAACTCACAAACTGAGCCCAATTTGTGACGTTGACGCACGGATGGAGCTAATTTGTTTCGACTGTCCCGAATCTTGTTCCAACACTGGAAATGTTTTGAAACAATAGTAATGGAAGAGTTTGAGTAAAATTATGAGGTCCGGTTGCGACAAAGTCACAATTTATAGGCTTCGGAATGTAACACACAAACTGAGTCCATTTTGAGACGTTGACGCACGGATGGACCTAACTTGTTTCGACTGTCACGAATCTTGTTCCAACACTTCAAATGTGTTGAAACAATAGTAATGGAAGAGTTTGAGTCCAATTACGATGTCCGATTGCGAAAAAGTCACAAGTTATAGGCTTCGGAATGTAACATACAAACTGAGTCCAATTTGAGACGTTGACGCACAGATGGAGCTAACTTGTTTCGACTGTCCGAATCTTGTTCCAACACTTCAAATCTGTTGAAACAATAGTAATGGAGGAGTTTGAGTCCAATTACGTGGTCCGATTGCGAAAAAGTCAATAATTATAGGCTTACGAATGAAAAACACAAACTGATTCCAATTAGAAATATTGACGAACGAATAGAGCAAACTTGTTCCGCCTGTCCCGAATCTTCTTCTAATACTTCAAATGTGTTGAAAAAATAATAATGGAAGAGTTTGAGTCCAATTACGAGGTCCGGTTGCGAAAAAGTCACAAGTTATAGGCTTCGGAATGTAACACACAAACTGAGTCCAATTTCAGACGTTGACGCACAGATGGAGCTAACTTATTTCGACTGTCCCGAATCTTGTTCCAACACTTCAAATGTGTTGAACCAATAGTAATGGAAGAGTTTGTGTCCAATTACGAGGTCCGATTGCGAAAAAATTACAAGTATAGGCTTCTGAATGTAACACACAAACTTAGTCCAATTAATGACATTGACGCACGGATGGAGCCAACTTGTTTCGACTGCTCCTAATCTTGTTCCAACACTTCAAATGTGTTGAAACAATAGTAATGGAAGAGTATGAGTCCGATTACGAGTTCCGGTTGCGAAAAAGTCACAAGTTATAGGCTTCGGAATGTAACTCACAAACTGAGCCCAATTTGTGACGTTGACGCACGGATGGAGCTAATTTGTTTCGACTGTCCCGAATCTTGTTCCAACACTTGAAATGTTTTGAAATAATAGTAATGGAAGAGTTTGAGTAAAATTATGAGGTCCGGTTGCGACAAAGTCACAATTTATAGGCTTCGGAATGTAACACACAAACTGAGTCCATTTTGAGACGTTGACGCACGGATGGACCTAACTTGTTTCGACTGTCACGAATCTTGTTCCAACACTTCAAATGTGTTGAAACAATAGTAATGGAAGAGTTTGAGTCCAATTACGAGGTCCGATTGCGAAAAAGTCACAAGTTATAGGCTTCGGAATGTAACATACAAACTGAGTCCAATTTGAGACGTTGACGCACGGATGGAGCTAACTTATTTCGACTGTCCCGAATCTTGTTCCAACACTTCAAATGTGTTGAACCAATAGTAATGGAAGAGTTTGTGTCCAATTACGAGGTCCGATTGCGAAAAAATTACAAGTTATAGGCTTCTGAATGTAACACACAAACTTAGTCCAATTAATGACATTGACGCACGGATGGAGCCAACTTGTTTCGACTGCTCCTAATCTTGTTCCAACACTTCAAATGTGTTGAAACAATAGTAATGGAAGAGTATGAGTCCGATTACGAGTTCCGGTTGCGAAAAAGTCACAACTTATAGGCTTCGGAATGTAACTCACAAACTGAGCCCAATTTGTGACGTTGACGCACGGATGGAGCTAATTTGTTTCGACTGTCCCGAATCTTGTTCCAACACTTGAAATGTTTTGAAACAATAGTAATGGAAGAGTTTGAGTAAAATTATGAGGTCCGGTTGCGACAAAGTCACAATTTATAGGCTTCGGAATGTAACACACAAACTGAGTCCATTTTGAGACGTTGACGCACGGATGGACCTAACTTGTTTCGACTGTCACGAATCTTGTTCCAACACTTCAAATGTGTTGAAACAATAGTAATGGAAGAGTTTGAGTCCAATTACGATGTCCGATTGCGAAAAAGTCACAAGTTATAGGCTTCGGAATGTAACATACAAACTGAGTCCAATTTGAGACGTTGACGCACAGATGGAGCTAACTTGTTTCGACTGTCCGAATCTTGTTCCAACACTTCAAATCTGTTGAAACAATAGTAATGGAGGAGTTTGAGTCCAATTACGTGGTCCGATTGCGAAAAAGTCAATAATTATAGGCTTACGAATGAAAAACACAAACTGATTCCAATTAGAAATATTGACGAACGAATAGAGCAAACTTGTTCCGCCTGTCCCGAATCTTCTTCTAATACTTCAAATGTGTTGAAAAAATAATAATGGAAGAGTTTGAGTCCAATTACGAGGTCCGGTTGCGAAAAAGTCACAAGTTATAGGCTTCGGAATGTAACACACAAACTGAATCCAATTTGATACGTTGACGCACGAATGGAGCTAACATGTTTCGACTATCCCGAATCTTGTTCCAACATTCAAATGTGTTGATACAATAGTAATGGAAGAGTTTGAGTCCAATTATGAGGTCCGGTTGTGAAAAAGTCAAAAGTTATAGGCTTCCGAATGAAAAACACAAACTGATTCCAATTAGAAATATTGACGAACCTATAGTAATGGAAGAATTTAAGTTTAATTACGAGGTCCGGTTGCGAAAAAGTCGTAAATTATAGGCTTCAGAATGTAACACACAAACTGAGTCCAATTTGAGACATTGACGCACGGATGGAGCTAACATGTTTCGACTGTCCCAAATATTGTTCCAACACTTCAAATCTGTTGAAACAATAGTAATGGAAGAGTTTGAGTCTAATTATAAGGTCCGGTTGCGACAAAGTCACATGTTATATACTTCGGAATGTAACACAAACCGTGTCCAATTTGAGACGTTGACGAACGGATGGAGCTAACTTGTTTCGACTGTCCGAATCTTGTTCCAACACTTCAAATCTGTTGAAACAATAGTAATGGAGGAGTTTGAGTCCAATTACGTGGTCCGATTGCGAAAAAGTGAATAATTATAGGCTTACGAATGAAAAACACAAACTCATTCCAATTAGAAATATTGACGAACGAATAGAGCAAACTTGTTCCGCCTGTCCCGAATCTTCTTCTAATACTTCAAATGTGTTGAAAAAATAATAATGGAAGAGTTTGAGATCAATTACGAAGTCCGGTTGCGAAAAAGTCACAAGTTATAGGCTTCGGAATGTAACACACAAACTGAGTCCAATTTGAGACGTTGACGCACGGATGGAGCTAACTTATTTCGACTGTCCCGAATCTTGTTCCAACACTTCAAATGTGTTGAACCAATAGTAATGGAAGAGTTTGTGTCCAATTACGAGGTCCGATTGCGAAAAAATTACAAGTTATAGGCTTCTGAATGTAACACACAAACTTAGTCCAATTAATGACATTGACGCACGGATGGAGCCAACTTGTTTCGACTGCTCCTAATCTTGTTCCAACACTTCAAATGTGTTGAAACAATAGTAATGGAAGAGTATGAGTCCGATTACGAGTTCCGGTTGCGAAAAAGTCACAACTTATAGGCTTCGGAATGTAACTCACAAACTGAGCCCAATTTGTGACGTTGACGCACGGATGGAGCTAATTTGTTTCGACTGTCCCGAATCTTGTTCCAACACTGGAAATGTTTTGAAACAATAGTAATGGAAGAGTTTGAGTAAAATTATGAGGTCCGGTTGCGACAAAGTCACAATTTATAGGCTTCGGAATGTAACACACAAACTGAGTCCATTTTGAGACGTTGACGCACGGATGGACCTAACTTGTTTCGACTGTCACGAATCTTGTTCCAACACTTCAAATGTGTTGAAACAATAGTAATGGAAGAGTTTGAGTCCAATTACGATGTCCGATTGCGAAAAAGTCACAAGTTATAGGCTTCGGAATGTAACATACAAACTGAGTCCAATTTGAGACGTTGACGCACAGATGGAGCTAACTTGTTTCGACTGTCCGAATCTTGTTCCAACACTTCAAATCTGTTGAAACAATAGTAATGGAGGAGTTTGAGTCCAATTACGTGGTCCGATTGCGAAAAAGTCAATAATTATAGGCTTACGAATGAAAAACACAAACTGATTCCAATTAGAAATATTGACGAACGAATAGAGCAAACTTGTTCCGCCTGTCCCGAATCTTCTTCTAATACTTCAAATGTGTTGAAAAAATAATAATGGAAGAGTTTGAGTCCAATTACGAGGTCCGGTTGCGAAAAAGTCACAAGTTATAGGCTTCGGAATGTAACTAACAAACTGAGTCCAATTTCAGACGTTGACGCACAGATGGAGCTAACTTATTTCGACTGTCCCGAATCTTGTTCCAACACTTCAAATGTGTTGAACCAATAGTAATGGAAGAGTTTGTGTCCAATTACGAGGTCCGATTGCGAAAAAATTACAAGTATAGGCTTCTGAATGTAACACACAAACTTAGTCCAATTAATGACATTGACGCACGGATGGAGCCAACTTGTTTCGACTGCTCCTAATCTTGTTCCAACACTTCAAATGTGTTGAAACAATAGTAATGGAAGAGTATGAGTCCGATTACGAGTTCCGGTTGCGAAAAAGTCACAAGTTATAGGCTTCGGAATGTAACTCACAAACTGAGCCCAATTTGTGACGTTGACGCACGGATGGAGCTAATTTGTTTCGACTGTCCCGAATCTTGTTCCAACACTTGAAATGTTTTGAAATAATAGTAATGGAAGAGTTTGAGTAAAATTATGAGGTCCGGTTGCGACAAAGTCACAATTTATAGGCTTCGGAATGTAACACACAAACTGAGTCCATTTTGAGACGTTGACGCACGGATGGACCTAACTTGTTTCGACTGTCACGAATCTTGTTCCAACACTTCAAATGTGTTGAAACAATAGTAATGGAAGAGTTTGAGTCCAATTACGAGGTCCGATTGCGAAAAAGTCACAAGTTATAGGCTTCGGAATGTAACATACAAACTGAGTCCAATTTGAGACGTTGACGCACGGATGGAGCTAACTTATTTCGACTGTCCCGAATCTTGTTCCAACACTTCAAATGTGTTGAACCAATAGTAATGGAAGAGTTTGTGTCCAATTACGAGGTCCGATTGCGAAAAAATTACAAGTTATAGGCTTCTGAATGTAACACACAAACTTAGTCCAATTAATGACATTGACGCACGGATGGAGCCAACTTGTTTCGACTGCTCCTAATCTTGTTCCAACACTTCAAATGTGTTGAAACAATAGTAATGGAAGAGTATGAGTCCGATTACGAGTTCCGGTTGCGAAAAAGTCACAACTTATAGGCTTCGGAATGTAACTCACAAACTGAGCCCAATTTGTGACGTTGACGCACGGATGGAGCTAATTTGTTTCGACTGTCCCGAATCTTGTTCCAACACTTGAAATGTTTTGAAACAATAGTAATGGAAGAGTTTGAGTAAAATTATGAGGTCCGGTTGCGACAAAGTCACAATTTATAGGCTTCGGAATGTAACACACAAACTGAGTCCATTTTGAGACGTTGACGCACGGATGGACCTAACTTGTTTCGACTGTCACGAATCTTGTTCCAACACTTCAAATGTGTTGAAACAATAGTAATGGAAGAGTTTGAGTCCAATTACGATGTCCGATTGCGAAAAAGTCACAAGTTATAGGCTTCGGAATGTAACATACAAACTGAGTCCAATTTGAGACGTTGACGCACAGATGGAGCTAACTTGTTTCGACTGTCCGAATCTTGTTCCAACACTTCAAATCTGTTGAAACAATAGTAATGGAGGAGTTTGAGTCCAATTACGTGGTCCGATTGCGAAAAAGTCAATAATTATAGGCTTACGAATGAAAAACACAAACTGATTCCAATTAGAAATATTGACGAACGAATAGAGCAAACTTGTTCCGCCTGTCCCGAATCTTCTTCTAATACTTCAAATGTGTTGAAAAAATAATAATGGAAGAGTTTGAGTCCAATTACGAGGTCCGGTTGCGAAAAAGTCACAAGTTATAGGCTTCGGAATGTAACACACAAACTGAGTCCAATTTCAGACGTTGACGCACAGATGGAGCTAACTTATTTCGACTGTCCCGAATCTTGTTCCAACACTTCAAATGTGTTGAACCAATAGTAATGGAAGAGTTTGTGTCCAATTACGAGGTCCGATTGCGAAAAAATTACAAGTATAGGCTTCTGAATGTAACACACAAACTTAGTCCAATTAATGACATTGACGCACGGATGGAGCCAACTTGTTTCGACTGCTCCTAATCTTGTTCCAACACTTCAAATGTGTTGAAACAATAGTAATGGAAGAGTATGAGTCCGATTACGAGTTCCGGTTGCGAAAAAGTCACAAGTTATAGGCTTCGGAATGTAACTCACAAACTGAGCCCAATTTGTGACGTTGACGCACGGATGGAGCTAATTTGTTTCGACTGTCCCGAATCTTGTTCCAACACTTGAAATGTTTTGAAATAATAGTAATGGAAGAGTTTGAGTAAAATTATGAGGTCCGGTTGCGACAAAGTCACAATTTATAGGCTTCGGAATGTAACACACAAACTGAGTCCATTTTGAGACGTTGACGCACGGATGGACCTAACTTGTTTCGACTGTCACGAATCTTGTTCCAACACTTCAAATGTGTTGAAACAATAGTAATGGAAGAGTTTGAGTCCAATTACGAGGTCCGATTGCGAAAAAGTCACAAGTTATAGGCTTCGGAATGTAACATACAAACTGAGTCCAATTTGAGACGTTGACGCACGGACGGAGCTAACTTGTTTCGACTGTCCCGATTCTTGTTCCAACACTTTAAATATGTTGAAAAAATAGTAATGAAAGAGTTTGAGTCCAATTACGAGGTCCGGTTGCGAAAAAGTCACAAGTTATAGGCTTCGGAATGTAACACACAAACTGAATCCAATTTGAGACGTTGACGCACGAATGGAGCTAACATGTTTCGACTATCCCGAATCTTGTTCCAACATTCAAATGTGTTGAAACAATAGTAATGGAAGAGTTTGAGTCCAATTATGAGGTCCGGTTGTGAAAAAGTCACAAGTTATAGGCTTCGGAATGTAACACACAAACTGAGTCCAATTAAACACATTGACGCACGGATGGAGCTAACTTGTTTCGACTGCCCCGAATCTTGTTCCAACACTGCAAATGTGTTGAAACAATAGTAATGGAATAGTTTGAGTCTAATTATAAGGTTCGGTTGCGAAAAAGTCAAAAGTTATATACTTCGCAATTGAACAGAAACTGTGTCCAATTTGAGACGTTGACGAACGGATGGAGCTAACTTGTTTCGACTGTCCGAATCTTGTTCCAACACTTCAAATCTGTTGAAACAATAGTAATGGAGGAGTTTGAGTCCAATTACGTGGTCCGATTGCGAAAAAGTCAATAATTATAGGCTTACGAATGAAAAACACAAACTGATTCCAATTAGAAATATTGACGAACGAATAGAGCAAACTTGTTCCGCCTGTCCCGAATCTTCTTCTAATACTTCAAATGTGTTGAAAAAATAATAATGGAAGAGTTTGAGTCCAATTACGAGGTCCGGTTGCGAAAAAGTCACAAGTTATAGGCTTCGGAATGTAACACACAAACTGAGTCCAATTTGAGACGTTGACGCACGGATGGAGCTAACTTATTTCGACTGTCCCGAATCTTGTTCCAACACTGCAAATGTGTTGAAACAATAGTAATGGAAGAATTCGAGTTTAATTACGAGGTCCGGTTGCGAAAAAGTCTTAAATTATAGGCTTCAGAATGTAACACACAAACTGAGTCTAATTTGAGACGTTGACGCACGGATGGAGCTAACTTGTTTCGACTGTCCCAAATATTGTTCCAACACTTCAAATCTGTTGAAACAATAGTAATGGAAGAGTTTGAGTCTAATTATAAGGTCCGGTTGCGAAAAAGTCACAAGTTATATACTTCGGAATGGAACACAAACTGTGTCCAATTTGAGACGTTGACGAACGGATGGAGCTAACTTGTTTCGACTGTCCAAATCTTGTTCCAACACTTCAAATCTGTTGAAACAATAGTAATGGAGGAGTTTGAGTCCAATTACGTGGTCCGATTGCGAAAAAGTCAATAATTATAGGCTTACGAATGAAAAACACAAACTCATTCCAATTAGAAATATTGACGAACGAATAGAGCAAACTTGTTCCGCCTGTCCCGAATCTTCTTCTAATACTTCAAATGTGTTGAAAAAATAATAATGGAAGAGTTTGAGATCAATTACGAAGTCCGGTTGCGAAAAAGTCACAAGTTATAGGCTTCGGAATGTAACACACAAACTGAGTCCAATTTGAGACGTTGACGCACGGATGGAGCTAACTTATTTCGACTGTCCCGAATCTTGTTCCAACACTTCAAATGTGTTGAACCAATAGTAATGGAAGAGTTTGTGTCCAATTACGAGGTCCGATTGCGAAAAAATTACAAGTTATAGGCTTCTGAATGTAACACACAAACTTAGTCCAATTAATGACATTGACGCACGGATGGAGCCAACTTGTTTCGACTGCTCCTAATCTTGTTCCAACACTTCAAATGTGTTGAAACAATAGTAATGGAAGAGTATGAGTCCGATTACGAGTTCCGGTTGCGAAAAAGTCACAACTTATAGGCTTCGGAATGTAACTCACAAACTGAGCCCAATTTGTGACGTTGACGCACGGATGGAGCTAATTTGTTTCGACTGTCCCGAATCTTGTTCCAACACTTGAAATGTTTTGAAACAATAGTAATGGAAGAGTTTGAGTAATATTATGAGGTCCGGTTGCGACAAAGTCACAATTTATAGGCTTCGGAATGTAACACACAAACTGAGTCCATTTTGAGGCGTTGACGCACGGATGGAGCTAACTTGTTTCGACTGTCCCGATTCTTGTTCCAACACTTTAAATGTGTTGAAAAAATAGTATTGGAAGAGTTTGAGTCCAATTACGAGGTCCGGTTGCGAAAAAGTCACAAGTTATAGGCTTCGGAATGTAACACACAAACTGAATCCAATTTAAGACGTTGACGCACGAATGGAGCTAACATGTTTCGACAATCCCGAATCTTGTTCCAACATTCAAATGTGTTGAAACAATAGTAATGGAAGAGTTTGAGTCCAATTATGAGGTCCGGTTGTGAAAAAGTCACAAGTTATAGGCTTCGGAATGTAACACACAAACTGAGTCCAATTAAACACATTGACGCACGGATGGAGCTAACTTGTTTCGACTGCCCCGAATCTTGTTCCAACACTGCAAATGTGTTGAAACAATAGTAATGGAAGAGTTTGAGTCTAATTATAAGGTCCGGTTGCGAAAAAGTCACAAGTTATATACTTCGCAATGGAACAGAAACTGTGTCCAATTTGAGACGTTGACGAACGGATGGAGCTAACTTGTTTCGACTGTCCGAATCTTGTTCCAACACTTCAAATCTGTTGAAACAATAGTAATGGAGGAGTTTGAGTCCAATTACGTGGTCCGATTGCGAAAAAGTCAATAATTATAGGCTTACGAATGAAAAACACAAACTGATTCCAATTAGAAATATTGACGAACGAATAGAGCAAACTTGTTCCGCCTGTCCCGAATCTTCTTCTAATACTTCAAATGTGTTGAAAAAATAATAATGGAAGAGTTTGAGTCCAATTACGAGGTCCGGTTGCGAAAAAGTCACAAGTTATAGGCTTCGGAATGTAACACACAAACTGAGTCCAATTTGAGACGTTGACGCACGGATGGAGCTAACTTATTTCGACTGTCCCGAATCTTGTTCCAACACTGCAAATGTGTTGAAACAATAGTAATGGAAGAATTCGAGTTTAATTACGAGGTCCGGTTGCGAAAAAGTCTTAAATTATAGGCTTCAGAATGTAACACACAGACTGAGTCTAATTTGAGACGTTGACGCACGGATGGAGCTAACTTGTTTCGACTGTCCCAAATATTGTTCCAACACTTCAAATGTGTTGAAACAATAGTAATGAAAGAGTTTGAGTCCAATTATGAGGTCCGGTTGCGAAAAAGTCACAAGTTATAGGCTTCGGAATGTAACACACAAACTGAGTCCAATTAAACACATTGACGCACGGTTGGAGCTAACTTGCTACGACTGCCCGAATCTTGTTCCAACACTTCAAATATGTTGAAACAATAGTAATGGAAGAATTCGAGTCTAATTATGATGTCCGGTTGCGAAAAAGTCACAAGTTATTGGCTTCAGAATGTAACACACAAACTGAGTCCAATTAAAGAAATTGACGCCCGGATGGAGCTAACTTGTTTCGACTGCCCCGAATATTCTTCCAACACTTCAAATGTGTTGAAACAATAGTAATGGAAGAGTTTGAGTCCAATTACGAGGTCCGCTTGCGAAAAAGTCACAAGTTATAGGATTCTGAATGTAACACACAAACTGAGTCCAATTTGAGACGTTGACGCACGGATTGAGCTAACTTGTTTCGACTGTCCCGAATCTTGTTCCAACACTTCAAATGTGTTGAAACAATAGTAATGGAAGAGTTTGAGTCCAATTACGAGGTCCGATTGCGAAAAAGTCACAAGTTATAGGCTTCGGAATGTAACACACAAACTGAGTCCAATTTGAGACGTTGACGCACGGATGGAGCTAACTTGTTCCGACTGTCCCGAATCTTGTTGGAACACTTTAAATGTGTTGAAAAAATAGTAAATGAAGAGTTTGAGTCCAATTACGAGGTCCGGTTGCGAAAAAGTCACAAGTTATAGGCTTCGGAATGTAACACACAAACTGAATCCAATTTGATACGTTGACGCACGAATGGAGCTAACATGTTTCGACTATCCCGAATCTTGTTCCAACATTCAAATGTGTTGATACAATAGTAATGGAAGAGTTTGAGTCCAATTATGAGGTCCGGTTGTGAAAAAGTCAAAAGTTATAGGCTTCCGAATGAAAAACACAAACTGATTCCAATTAGAAATATTGACGAACCTATAGTAATGGAAGAATTTAAGTTTAATTACGAGGTCCGGTTGCGAAAAAGTCGTAAATTATAGGCTTCAGAATGTAACACACAAACTGAGTCCAATTTGAGACATTGACGCACGGATGGAGCTAACATGTTTCGACTGTCCCAAATATTGTTCCAACACTTCAAATCTGTTGAAACAATAGTAATGGAAGAGTTTGAGTCTAATTATAAGGTCCGGTTGCGACAAAGTCACATGTTATATACTTCGGAATGTAACACAAACCGTGTCCAATTTGAGACGTTGACGAACGGATGGAGCTAACTTGTTTCGACTGTCCGAATCTTGTTCCAACACTTCAAATCTGTTGAAACAATAGTAATGGAGGAGTTTGAGTCCAATTACGTGGTCCGATTGCGAAAAAGTTAATAATTATAGGCTTACGAATGAAAAACACAAACTCATTCCAATTAGAAATATTGACGAACGAATAGAGCAAACTTGTTCCGCCTGTCCCGAATCTTCTTCTAATACTTCAAATGTGTTGAAAAAATAATAATGGAAGAGTTTGAGACCAATTACGAAGTCCGGTTGCGAAAAAGTCACAAGTTATAGGCTTCGGAATGTAACACACAAACTGAGTCCAATTTGAGACGTTGACGCACGGATGGAGCTAACTTATTTCGACTGTCCCGAATCTTGTTCCAACACTTCAAATGTGTTGAACCAATAGTAATGGAAGAGTTTGTGTCCAATTACGAGGTCCGATTGCGAAAAAATTACAAGTTATAGGCTTCTGAATGTAACACACAAACTTAGTCCAATTAATGACATTGACGCACGGATGGAGCCAACTTGTTTCGACTGCTCCTAATCTTGTTCCAACACTTCAAATGTGTTGAAACAATAGTAATGGAAGAGTATGAGTCCGATTACGAGTTCCGGTTGCGAAAAAGTCACAACTTATAGGCTTCGGAATGTAACTCACAAACTGAGCCCAATTTGTGACGTTGACGCACGGATGGAGCTAATTTGTTTCGACTGTCCCGAATCTTGTTCCAACACTTGAAATGTTTTGAAACAATAGTAATGGAAGAGTTTGAGTAAAATTATGAGGTCCGGTTGCGACAAAGTCACAATTTATAGGCTTCGGAATGTAACACACAAACTGAGTCCATTTTGAGACGTTGACGCACGGATGGACCTAACTTGTTTCGACTGTCACGAATCTTGTTCCAACACTTCAAATGTGTTGAAACAATAGTAATGGAAGAGTTTGAGTCCAATTACGATGTCCGATTGCGAAAAAGTCACAAGTTATAGGCTTCGGAATGTAACATACAAACTGAGTCCAATTTGAGACGTTGACGCACAGATGGAGCTAACTTGTTTCGACTGTCCGAATCTTGTTCCAACACTTCAAATCTGTTGAAACAATAGTAATGGAGGAGTTTGAGTCCAATTACGTGGTCCGATTGCGAAAAAGTCAATAATTATAGGCTTACGAATGAAAAACACAAACTGATTCCAATTAGAAATATTGACGAACGAATAGAGCAAACTTGTTCCGCCTGTCCCGAATCTTCTTCTAATACTTCAAATGTGTTGAAAAAATAATAATGGAAGAGTTTGAGTCCAATTACGAGGTCCGGTTGCGAAAAAGTCACAAGTTATAGGCTTCGGAATGTAACACACAAACTGAGTCCAATTTCAGACATTGACGCACAGATGGAGCTAACTTATTTCGACTGTCCCGAATCTTGTTCCAACACTGCAAATGTGTTGAAACAATAGTAATGGAAGAGTTTGAGTCTAATTATAAGGATCGGTTGCGAAAAAGTCACAAGTTATATACTTCGCAATGGAACAGAAACTGTGTCCAATTTGAGACGTTGACGAACGGATGGAGCTAACTTGTTTCGACTGTCCGAATCTTGTTCCAACACTTCAAATCTGTTGAAACAATAGTAATGGAGGAGTTTGAGTTCAATTACGTGGTCCGATTGCGAAAAAGTCAATAATTATAGGCTTACGAATGAAAAACACAAACTGATTCCAATTAGAAATATTGACGAACGAATAGAGCAAACTTGTTCCGCCTGTCCCGAATCTTCTTCTAATACTTCAAATGTGTTGAAAAAATAATAATGGAAGAGTTTGAGTCCAATTACGAGGTCCGGTTGCGAAAAAGTCACAAGTTATAGGCTTCGGAATGTAACACACAAACTGAGTCCAATTTGAGACGTTGACGCACGGATGGAGCTAACTTATTTCGACTGTCCCGAATCTTGTTCCAACACTGCAAATGTGTTGAAACAATAGTAATGGAAGAATTCGAGTTTACTTACGAGGTCCGGTTGCGAAAAAGTCTTAAATTATAGGCTTCAGAATGTAACACACAAACTGAGTCCAATTTGAGACGTTGACGCACGGATGGAGCTAACTTGTTTCGACTGTCCCAAATATTGTTCCAACACTTCAAATCTGTTGAAACAATAGTAATGGAGGAGTTTGAGTCCAATTACGTGGTCCGATTGCGAAAAAGTCAATAATTATAGGCTTACGAATGAAAAACACAAACTCATTCCAATTAGAAATATTGACGAACGAATAGAGCAAATTTGTTCCGCCTGTCCCGAATCTTCTTCTAATACTTCAAATGTGTTGAAAAAATAATAATGGAAGAGTTTGAGTCCAATTACGAGGTCCGGTTGGGAAAAAGTCACAAGTTATAGGCTTCGGAATGTAACACACAAACTGAGTCCAATTTGAGACGTTGACGCACGGATGGAGCTAACTTATTTCGACTGTCCCGAATCTTGTTCCAACACTTCAAATGTGTTGAACCAATAGTAATGGAAGAGTTTGTGTCCAATTACGAGGTCCGATTGCGAAAAAATTACAAGTTATAGGCTTCTGAATGTAACACACAAACTTAGTCCAATTAATGACATTGACGCACGGATGGAGCCAACTTGTTTCGACTGCTCCTAATCTTGTTCCAACACTTCAAATGTGTTGAAACAATAGTAAAGGAAGAGTATGAGTCCGATAACGAGGTCCGGTTGCGAAAAAGTCACAAGTTATAGGCTTCGGAATGTAACTCACAAACTGAGCCCAATTTGTGACGTTGACGCACGGATGGAGCTAATTTGTTTCGACTGACCCGAATCTTGTTCCAACGCTTCAAATGTTTTGAAACAATAGTAATGGAAGAGTTTGAGTAAAATTATGAGGTCCGGTTGCGACAAAGTCACAATTTATAGGCTTCGGAATGTAACACACAAACTGAGCCCAATTTGTGACGTTGACGCACGGATGGAGCTAATTTGTTTCGACTGTCCCGAATCTTGTTCCAACACTTGAAATGTTTTGAAACAATAGTAATGGAAGAGTTTGAGTCCAATTACGAGGTCCGGTTGCGAAAAAGTCACAAGTTATAGGCTTCTGAATGTAACACACAAACTGAGTCCATTTTGAGACGTTGACGCACGGATGGACCTAACTTGTTTCGACTGTCACGAATCTTGTTCCAACACTTCAAATGTGTTGAACCAATAGTAATGGAAGAGTTTGTTTCCAATTACGAGGTCCGATTGCGAAAAAATTACAAGTTATAGGCTTCTGAATGTAACACACAAACTTAGTCCAATTAATGACATTGACGCACGGATGGAGCCAACTTGTTTCGACTGCTCCTAATCTTGTTCCAACACTTCAAATGTGTTGAAACAATAGTAATGGAAAAGTATGAGTCCGATTATGAGTTCCGGTTGCGAAAAAGTCACAAGTTATAGGCTTCGGAATGTAACACACAAACTGAATCCAATTTGAGACATTGAAGCACGAATAGAGCTAACATGTTTCGACTGTCCCGAATCTTGTTCCAACATTCAAATGTGTTGAAACAATAGTAATGGAAGAGTTTGAGTCCAATTATGAGGTCCGGTTGCGAAAAAGTCACAAGTTATAGGCTTCGGAATGTAACACACAAACTGAGTCCAATTTGAGACATTGACGCACGGATGGAGCTAACTTGTTTCGACTGTCCTGAATCTTGTTCCAACACTTTAAATGTGTTGAAACAATAGTAATGGAAGAGTTTGATTCCAATTACGAGGTCCGGTTGCGAAAAAGTCACAAGTTATAGGCTTCGGAATGTAACTCACAAACTAAGTCCAATTTGAGACGTTGACGCACGGATGGAGCTAACTTGTTTCGACTGTCCCGAATCTTGTTCCAACACTTTAAATGTGTTGAAACTATAATAATGGAAGAGTTTGAGTCCAATTACGAGGTCCGGTTGCGAAAAAGTCACAAGTTATAGGCTTCGGAATGTAACTCACAAACTGAGCCCAATTTGTGACGTTGACGCACGGATGGAGCTAATTTGTTTCGACTGACCCGAATCTTGTTCCAACGCTTCAAATGTTTTGAAACAATAGTAATGGAAGAGTTTGAGTAAAATTATGAGGTCCGGTTGCGACAAAGTCACAATTTATAGGCTTCGGAATGTAACACACAAACTGAGCCCAATTTGTGACGTTGACGCACGGATGGACCTAACTTGTTTCGACTGTCACGAATCTTGTTCCAACACTTCAAATGTGTTGAAACAATAGTAATGGAAGAGTTTGAGTCCAATTACGAGGTCCGGTTGCGAAAAAGTCACAAGTTATAGGCTTCGGAATGTAACACACAAACTGAATCCAATTTGAGACGTTGACGCACGAATAGAGCTAACATGTTTCGACTGTTCCGAATCTTGTTCCAACATTAAAATGTCTTGAAACAATAGTAATGGAAGAGTTTGAGTCCAATTATGAGGTCCGGTTGCGAAAAAGTCATAAGTTATAGGCTTCGGAATGTAACTCACAAACTAAGTCCAATTTGAGACGTTGACGCACGGATGGAGCTAACATGTTTCGACTGTCCCGAATCTTGTTCCAACACTTTAAATGTGTTGAAACAATAGTGATGGAAGAGTTTGAGTCCAATTACGAGGTCCGGTTGCGAAAAAGTCACAAGTTATAGGCTTCGGAATGTAACTCACAAACTGAGCCCAATTTGTGACGTTGACGCACGGATGGAGCTAACATGTTTCGACTGTCCCGAATCTTGTTTCAACACTTCAAATGTGTTGAAACAATAGTAATGGAAGAGTTTGAGTCCAATTATGAGGTCCGGTTGCGAAAAAGTCACAAGTTATAGGCTTCGGAATGTAACACACAAACTGAGTCTAATTTGAGACATTGACGCACGGATGGAGCTAACTTGTTTCGACTGTCCCGAATCTTGTTCCAACACTTTAAATGTGTTGAAACAATAGTAATGGAAGAGTTTGAGTCCAATTACGAGGTCCGGTTGCGAAAAAGTCACAAGTTATAGGCTTCGGAATCTAACACACAAACTGAGTCCAATTTGAGACGTTGACGCACAGATGGTGCTAACTTATTTCGACTGTCCCGAATCTTGTTCCAACACTTCAAATGTGTTGAACCAATAGTAATGGAAGAGTTTGTGTCCAATTACGAGGTCCGATTGCGAAAAAATTACAAGTTATAGGCTTCTGAATGTAACACACAAACTTAGTCCAATTAATGACATTGACGCACGGATGGAGCCAACTTGTTTCGACTGCTCCTAATCTTGTTCCAACACTTCAAATGTGTTGAAACAATAGTAATGGAAGAGTATGAGTCCGATTACGAGTTCCGGTTGCGAAAAAGTCACAAGTTATAGGCTTCGGAATGTAACTCACAAACTGAGCCCAATTTGTAACGTTGACGCACGGATGGAGCTAATTTGTTTCGACTGTCCCGAATCTTGTTCCAACGCTTCAAATGTTTTGAAACAATAGTAATGGAAGAGTTTGAGTAAAATTATGAGGTCCGGTTGCGACAAAGTCACAATTTATAGGCTTCGGAATGTAACACACAAACTTAGTCCATTTTGAGACGTTGACGCACGGATGGACCTAACTTGTTTCGACTGTCACGAATCTTGTTCCAACACTTCAAATGTGTTGAAACAATAGTAATGGAAGAGTTTGAGTCCAATTACGAGGTCCGGTTGCGAAAAAGTCACAAGTTATAGGCTTCGGAATGTAACACACAAACTGAATCCAATTTGAGACGTTGACGCACGAATAGAGCTAACATGTTTCGACTGTCCCGAATCTTGTTCCAACATTAAAATGTGTTGAAACAATAGTAATGAAAGAGTTTGAGTCCAATTATGAGGTCCGGTTGCGAAAAAGTCACAAGTTATAGGCTTCGGAATGTAACACACAAACTGAGTCCAATTAAACACATTGACGCACGGATGGAGCTAACTTGCTACGACTGCCCCGAATCTTGTTCCAACACTTCAAATATGTTGAAACAATAGTAATGGAAGAATTCGAGTCTAATTATGATGTCCGGTTGCGAAAAAGTCACAAGTTATTGGCTTCAGAATGTAACACACAAACTGAGTCCAATTAAAGAAATTGACGCCCGGATGGAGCTAACTTGTTTCGACTGCCCCGAATCTTCATCCAACACTTCAAATGTGTTGAAACAATAGTAATGGAAGAGTTTGAGTCTAATTACGAGGTCCGGTTGCGAAAAAGTCATAAGTTATAGGATTCTGAATGTAACACACAAACTGAGTCCAATTTGAGACGTTGACGCACGGATTGAGCTAACTTGTTTCGACTGTCCCGAATCTTGTTCCAACACTTTAAATGTGTTGAAACAATAGTAATGGAAGAGTTTGAGTCCAATTACGAGGTCCGATTGCGAAAAAGTCACAAGTTATAGGCTTCGGAATGTAACACACAAACTGAGTCCAATTTGAGACGTTGACGCACGGATGGAGCTAACCTGTTCCGACTGTCCCGAATCTTGTTGGAACACTTTAAATGTGTTGAAAAAATAGTAATTGAAGAGTTTGAGTCCAATTACGAGGTCCGGTTGCGAAAAAGTCACAAGTTATAGGCTTCGGAATGTAACACACAAACTGAATCCAATTTGATACGTTGACGCACGAATGGAGCTAACATGTTTCGACTATCCCGAATCTTGTTCCAACATTCAAATGTGTTGATACAATAGTAATGGAAGAGTTTGAGTCCAATTATGAGGTCCGGTTGTGAAAAAGTCAAAAGTTATAGGCTTCGCAATGTAACACACAAACTGAGTCCAATTAAACACATTGACGCACGGATGGAGCTAACTTGTTTCGACTACCCCGAATCTTGTTCCAACACATCAAATGTGTTGAACCTATAGTAATGGAAGAATTTGAGTTTAATTACGAGGTCCGGTTGCGAAAAAGTCGTAAATTATAGGCTTCAGAATGTAACACACAAACTGAGTCCAATTTGAGACATTGACGCACGGATGGAGCTAACTTGTTTCGACTGTCCCAAATATTGTTCCAACACTTCAAATCTGTTGAAACAATAGTAATGGAAGAGTTTGAGTCTTATTATAAGGTCCGGTTGCGACAAAGTCACATGTTATATACTTCGGAATGTAACACAAACCGTGTCCAATTTGAGACGTTGACGAACGGATGGAGCTAACTTGTTTCGACTGTCCGAATCTTGTTCCAACACTTCAAATCTGTTGAAACAATAGTAATGGAGGAGTTTGAGTCCAATTACGTGGTCCGATTGCGAAAAAGTCAATAATTATAGGCTTACGAATGAAAAACACAAACTCATTCCAATTAGAAATATTGACGAACGAATAGAGCAAACTTGTTCCGCCTGTCCCGAATTTTCTTCTAATACTTCAAATGTGTTGAAAAAATAATAATGGAAGAGTTTGAGTCCAATTACGAGGTCCGGTTGGGAAAAAGTCACAAGTTATAGGCTTCGGAATCTAACACACAAACTGAGTCCAATTTGAGACGTTGACGCACAGATGGTGCTAACTTATTTCGACTGTCCCGAATCTTGTTCCAACACTTCAAATGTGTTGAACCAATAGTAATGGAAGAGTTTGTGTCCAATTACGAGGTCCGATTGCGAAAAAATTACAAGTTATAGGCTTCTGAATGTAACACACAAACTTAGTCCAATTAATGACATTGACGCACGGATGGAGCCAACTTGTTTCGACTGCTCCTAATCTTGTTCCAACACTTCAAATGTGTTGAAACAATAGTAATGGAAGAGTATGAGTCCGATTACGAGTTCCGGTTGCGAAAAAGTCACAAGTTATAGGCTTCGGAATGTAACTCACAAACTGAGCCCAATTTGTAACGTTGACGCACGGATGGAGCTAATTTGTTTCGACTGTCCCGAATCTTGTTCCAACACTTGAAATGTTTTGAAACAATAGTAATGGAAGAGTTTGAGTAAAATTATGAGCTCCGGTTGCGACAAAGTCACAATTTATAGGCTTCAGAATGTAACACACAAACTGAGTCCATTTTGAGACGTTGACGCACGGATAGACCTAACTTGTTTCGACTTTAACGAATCTTGTTCCAACACTTCAAATGTGTTGAAACAATAGTAATGGAAGAGTTTGAGTCCAATTACGAGGTCCGATTGCGAAAAAGTCACAAGTTATAGGCTTCGGAATGTAACATACAAACTGAGTCCAATTTGAGACGTTGACGCACGGATGGAGCTAACTTGTTTCGACTGTCCCGATTCTTCTTCCAACACTTTAAATGTGTTGAAAAAATAGTAATGCAAGAGTTTGAGTCCAATTACGAGGTCCGGTTGCGAAAAAGTCACAAGTTATAGGCTTCGGAATGTAACACACAAACTGAGTCCAATTAAACACATTGACGCACGGATGGAGCTAACTTGCTTCGACTGCCCCGAATCTTGTTCCAACACTTCAAATATGTTGAAACAATAGTAATGGAAGAATTCGAGTCTAATTACGATGTCCGGTTGCGAAAAAGTCACAAGTTATAGGCTTCAGAATGTAACACACAAATTGAGTCCAATTAAAGAAATTGACGCCCGGATGGAGCTAACTTGTTTTGACTGCCCCGAATCTTCTTCCAACACTTCAAATGTGTTGAAACAATAGTAATGGAAGAGTTTGAGTCTAATTACGAGGTCCGGTTGCGAAAAAGTCACAAGTTATAGGATTCTCAATGTAACACACAAACTGAGTCCAATTTGAGACGTTGACGCACGAATGGAGCTAACATGTTTCGACTATCCCGAATCTTGTTCCAACATTCAAATGTGTTGAAACAATAGTAATGGAAGAGTTTGAGTCTAATTATGAGGTCCGGTTGCGAAAAAGTCAAAAGTTATAGGTTTCGGAATGTAACACACAAACTGAGTCCAATTAAACACATTGACGCACGGATGGAGCTAACTTGCTTCGACTGCCCCGAATCTTGTTCCAACACTTCAAATATGTTGAAACAATAGTAATGGAAGAATTCGAGTCTAATTACGATGTCCGGTTGCGAAAAAGTCACAAGTTATAGGCTTCAGAATGTAACACACAAACTGAGTCCAATTAAAGAAATTGACGCCCGGATGGAGCTAACTTGTTTCGACTGCCCCGAATCTTCTTCCAACACTTCAAATGTGTTGAAACAATAGTAATGGAAGAGTTTGAGTCCAATTACGAGGTCCGGTTGCGAAAAAGTCACAAGTTATAGGCTTCTGAATGTAACACACAAACTGAGTCCAATTTGAGACGTTGACGCACGAATGGAGCTAACATGTTTCGACTATCCCGAATCTTGTTCAAACATTCAAATGTGTTGAAACAATAGTAATGGAAGAGTTTGAGTCCAATTATGAGGTCCGGTTGCGAAAAAGTCAAAAGTTATAGGTTTCGGAATGTAACACACAAACTGAGTCCAATTAAACACATTGACGCACGGATGGAGCTAACTTGCTTCGACTGCCCCGAATCTTGTTCCAACACTTCAAATATGTTGAAACAATAGTAATGGAAGAATTCGAGTCTAATTACGATGTCCGGTTGCGAAAAAGTCACAAGTTATAGGCTTCAGAATGTAACACACAAACTGAGTCCAATTAAAGAAATTGACGCCCGGATGGAGCTAACTTGTTTCGACTGCCCCGAATCTTCTTCCAACACTTCAAATGTGTTGAAACAGTAGTAATGGAAGAGTTTGAGTCCAATTACGAGGTCCGGTTGCGAAAAAGTCACAAGTTATAGGCTTCTGAATGTAACACACAAACTGAGTCCAATTTGAGACGTTGAGGCACGGATGGAGCAAACTTGTATCGACTGTCCCGAATCTTGTTCCAACACTTTAAATGTGTTGAAACAATAGTAATAGAAGAGTTTGTGTCCAATTACGAGGTCCGATTGCGAAAAAGTTACAAGTTATAGGCTTCTGATTGTAACACACAAACTTAGTCCAATTAATGACATTGACGCACGGATGGAGCCAACTTGTTTCGACTGCTCCTAATCTTGTTCCAACACTTCAAATGTGTTGAAACAATAGTAATGGAAGAGTATGAGTCCAATTACGAGGTCCGGTTGCGAAAAAGTCACAACTTATAGGCTTCTGAATGTAACACACAAACTGAGTCCAATTTGAGACGTTGACGCACGGATGGAGCTAACATGTTTCGACTGTCCCGAATCTTGTTTCAACACTTCAAATGTGTTGAAACAATAGTAATGGAAGAGTTTGAGTCCAATTATGAGGTCCGGTTGCGAAAAAGTCACAAGTTATAGGCTTCGGAATGTAACACACAAACTGAGTCTAATTTGAGACATTGACGCACGGATGGAGCTAACTTGTTTCGACTGTCCCGAATCTTGTTCCAACACTTTAAATGTGTTGAAACAATAGTAATGGAAGAGTTTGAGTCCAATTACGAGGTCCGGTTGCGAAAAAGTCACAAGTTATAGGCTTCGGAATGTAACTCACAAACTGAGTCCAATTTGAGACGTTGACGCACGGATGGAGCTAACTTGTTTCGACTGTCCCGAATCTTGTTCCAACACTTTAAATGTGTTGAAACAATAGTAATGGAAGAGTTTGAGTCCAATTACGAGGTCCGGTTGCGAAAAAGTCACAAGTTATAGGCTTCGGAATGTAACTCACAAACTGAGCCCAATTTGTGACGTTGACACACGGATGGAGCTAATTTGTTTCGACTGTCCCGAATCTTGTTCCAACGCTTCTAATGTTTTGAAACAATAGTAATGGAAGAGTTTGAGTAAAATTATGAGGTCCGGTTGCGACAAAGTCACAATTTATAGGCTTCGGAATGTAACACACAAACTGAGTCCATTTTGAGACGTTGACGCACGGATGGACCTAACTTGTTTCGACTGTCACGAATCTTGTTCCAACACTTCAAATGTGTTGAAACAATAGTAATGGAAGAGTTTGAGTCCAATTACGAGGTCCGGTTGCGAATAAGTCACAAGTTATAGGCTTCGGAATGTAACACACAAACTGAATCCAATTTGAGACGTTGACGCACGAATAGAGCTAACATGTTTCGACTGTCCCGAATCTTGTTCCAACATTAAAATGTGTTGAAACAATAGTAATGGAAGAGTTTGAGTCCAATTATGAGGTCCGGTTGCGAAAAAGTCACAAGTTATAGGCTTCGGAATGTAACACACAAACTGAGTCCAATTAAACACATTGACGCACGGATGGAGCTAACTTGCTACGACTGCCCCGAATCTTGTTCCAACACTTCAAATATGTTGAAACAATAGTAATGGAAGAATTCGAGTCTAATTATGATGTCCGATTGCGAAAAAGTCACAAGTTATTGGCTTCAGAATGTAACACACAAACTGAGTCCAATTAAAGAAAATTGACGCCCGGATGGAGCTAACTTGTTTCGACTGCCCCGAATCTTCTTCCAACACTTCAAATGTGTTGAAACAATAGTAATGGAAGAGTTTGAGTCCAATTACGAGGTCCGGTTGCGAAAAAGTCACAAGTTATAGGATTCTCAATGTAACACACAAACTGAGTCCAATTTGAGACGTTGACGCACGGATTGAGCTAACTTGTTTCGACTGCCCCGAATCTTGTTCCAACACTTTAAATGTGTTGAAACAATAGTAATGGAAGAGTTTGAGTCCAATTACGAGGTCCGATTGCGAAAAAGTCACAAGTTATAAGCTTCGGAATGTAACACACAAACTGAGTCCAATTTGAGACGTTGACGCACGGATGGAGCTAACTTGTTCCGACTGTCCCGAATCTTGTTGGAACACTTTAAATGTGTTGAAAAAATAGTAATGGAAGAGTTTGAGTCCAATTACGAGGTCCGGTTGCGAAAAAGTCACAAGTTATAGGCTTCGGAATGTAACACACAAACTGAATCCAATTTGAGACGTTGACGCACGAATGGAGCTAACATGTTTCGACTATCCCGAATCTTGTTCCAACATTCAAATGTGTTGATACAATAGTAATGGAAGAGCTTGAGTCCAATTATGAGGTCCGGTTGTGAAAAAGTCACAAGTTATAGGCTTCGCAATGTAACACACAAACTGAGTCCAATTAAACACATTGACGCACGGATGAAGCTAACTTGTTTCGACTGCCCCGAATCTATCAAATGTGTTGAACCTATAGTAATGGAAGAATTTGAGTTTAATTACGAGGTCCGGTTGCGAAAAAGTCGTAAATTATAGGCTTCAGAATGTAACACACAAACTGAGTCCAATTTGAGACGTTGACGCACGGATGGAGCTAACTTGTTTCGACTGTCCCAAATATTGTTCCAACACTTCAAATCTGTTGAAACAATAGTAATGGAAGAGTTCGAGTCCAATTATGAGGTCCGGTTGCGAAAAAGTCACAAGTTATAGGCTTCGGAATGTAACACACAAACTGAGTCCAATTAAACACATTGACGCACGGATGGAGCTAACTTGCTTCGACTGCCCCGAATCTTGTTCCAACACTTCAAATATGTTGAAACAATAGTAATGGAAGAATTCGAGTCTAATTACGATGTCCGGTTGCGAAAAAGTCACAAGTTATAGGCTTCAGAATGTAACACACAAACTGAGTCCAATTAAAGAAATTGACGCCCGGATGGAGCTAACTTGTTTCGACTGCCCCGAATCTTCTTCCAACACTTCAAATGTGTGGAAACAATAGTAATGGAAGAGTTTGAGTCCAATTACGAGGTCCGGTTGCGAAAAAGTCACAAGTTATAGGCTTCTGAATGTAACACACAAACTGAGTCCAATTTGAGACGTTGACGCACGGATGGAGCAAACTTGTATCGACTGTCCCGAATCTTGTTCCAACACTTTAAATGTGTTGAAACAATAGTAATAGAAGAGTTTGTGTCCAATTACGAGGTCCGATTGCGAAAAAGTTACAAGTTATAGGCTTCTGATTGTAACACACAAACTTAGTCCAATGAATGACATTGACGCACGGATGGAGCCAACTTGTTTCGACTGCTCCTAATCTTGTTCCAACACTTCAAATGTGTTGAAACAATAGTAATGGAAGAGTATGAGTCCAATTACGAGGTCCGGTTGCGAAAAAGTCACAACTTATAGGCTTCTGAATGTAACACACAAACTGAGTCCAATTTGAGACGTCGGATGGAGCTAACATGTTTCGACTGTCCCGAATCTTGTTTCAACACTTCAAATGTGTTGAAACAATAGTAATGGAAGAGTTTGAGTCCAATTATGAGGTCCGGTTGCGAAAAAGTCACAAGTTATAGGCTTCGGAATGTAACACACAAACTGAGTCTAATTTGAGACATTGACGCACGGATGGAGCTAACTTGTTTCGACTGTCCCGAATCTTGTTCCAACACTTTAAATGTGTTGAAACAATAGTAATGGAAGAGTTTGAGTCCAATTACGAGGTCCGGTTGCGAAAAAGTCACAAGTTATAGGCTTCGGAATGTAACTCACAAACTGAGTCCAATTTGAGACGTTGACGCACGGATGGAGCTAACTTGTTTCGACTGTCCCGAATCTTGTTCCAACACTTTAAATGTGTTGAAACAATAGTAATGGAAGAGTTTGAGTCCAATTACGAGGTCCGGTTGCGAAAAAGTCACAAGTTATAGGCTTCGGAATGTAACTCACAAACTGAGCCCAATTTGTGACGTTGACACACGGATGGAGCTAATTTGTTTCGACTGTCCCGAATCTTGTTCCAACGCTTCTAATGTTTTGAAACAATAGTAATGGAAGAGTTTGAGTAAAATTATGAGGTCCGGTTGCGACAAAGTCACAATTTATAGGCTTCGGAATGTAACACACAAACTGAGTCCATTTTGAGACGTTGACGCACGGATGGACCTAACTTGTTTCGACTGTCACGAATCTTGTTCCAACACTTCAAATGTGTTGAAACAATAGTAATGGAAGAGTTTGAGTCCAATTACGAGGTCCGGTTGCGAATAAGTCACAAGTTATAGGCTTCGGAATGTAACACACAAACTGAATCCAATTTGAGACGTTGACGCACGAATAGAGCTAACTGTTTCGACTGTCCCGAATCTTGTTCCAACATTAAAATGTGTTGAAACAATAGTAATGGAAGAGTTTGAGTCCAATTATGAGGTCCGGTTGCGAAAAAGTCACAAGTTATAGGCTTCGGAATGTAACACACAAACTGAATCCAATTTGAGACGTTGACGCACGAATAGAGCTAACATGTTTCGACTGTCCCGAATCTTGTTCCAACATTAAAATGTGTTGAAACAATAGTAATGGAAGAGTTTGAGTCCAATTATGAGGTCCGGTTGCGAAAAAGTCACAAGTTATAGGCTTCGGAATGTAACACACAAACTGAGTCCAATTAAACACATTGACGCACGGATGGAGCTAACTTGCTACGACTGCCCCGAATCTTGTTCCAACACTTCAAATATGTTGAAACAATAGTAATGGAAGAATTCGAGTCTAATTATGATGTCCGATTGCGAAAAAGTCACAAGTATTGGCTTCAGAATGTAACACACAAACTGAGTCCAATTAAAGAAATTGACGCCCGGATGGAGCTAACTTGTTTCGACTGCCCCGAATCTTCTTCCAACACTTCAAATGTGTTGAAACAATAGTAAGGAAGAGTTTGAGTCCAATTACGAGGTCCGGTTGCGAAAAAGTCACAAGTTATAGGATTCTCAATGTAACACACAAACTGAGTCCAATTTGAGACGTTGACGCACGGATTGAGCTAACTTGTTTCGACTGCCCCGAATCTTGTTCCAACACTTTAAATGTGTTGAAACAATAGTAATGGAAGAGTTTGAGTCCAATTACGAGGTCCGATTGCGAAAAAGTCACAAGTTATAAGCTTCGGAATGTAACACACAAACTGAGTCCAATTTGAGACGTTGACGCACGGATGGAGCTAACTTGTTCCGACTGTCCCGAATCTTGTTGGAACACTTTAATGTGTTGAAAAATAGTAATGGAAGAGTTTGAGTCCAATTACGAGGTCCGGTTGCGAAAAAGTCACAAGTTATAGGCTTCGGAATGTAACACACAAACTGAATCCAATTTGAGACGTTGACGCACGAATGGAGCTAACATGTTTCGACTATCCCGAATCTTGTTCCAACATTCAAATGTGTTGATACAATAGTAATGGAAGAGCTTGAGTCCAATTATGAGGTCCGGTTGTGAAAAAGTCAGCAAGTTATAGGCTTCGCAATGTAACACACAAACTGAGTCCAATTAAACACATTGACGCACGGATGAAGCTAACTTGTTTCGACTGCCCCCGAATCTATCAAATGTGTTGAACCTATAGTAATGGAAGAATTTGAGTTTAATTACGAGGTACGGTTGCGAAAAAGTCGTAAATTATAGGCTTCAGAATGTAACACACAACTGAGTCCAATTTGAGACGTTGACGCACGGATGGAGCTAACTTGTTTCGACTGTCCCAAATATTGTTCCAACACTTCAAATCTGTTGAAACAATAGTAATGGAAGAGTTTCGAGTCCAATTATGAGGTCCGGTTGCGAAAAAGTCACAAGTTATAGGCTTCGGAATGTAACACACAAACTGAGTCCAATTAAACACATTGACGCACGGATGGAGCTAACTTGCTTCGACTGCCCCGAATCTTGTTCCAACACTTCAAATATGATGAAACAATAGTAATGGAAGAATTCGAGTCTAATTACGATGTCCGGTTGCGAAAAAAGTCACAAGTTATAGGCTTCAGAATGTAACACACAAACTGAGTCCAATTAAAGAAATTGACGCCCGGATGGAGCTAACTTGTTTCGACTGCCCCGAATCTTCTTCCAACACTTCAAATGTGTGGGAAACAATAGTACTGGAAGAGTTTGAGTCCAATACGAGGTCCGGTTGCGAAAAGTCACAAGTTATAGGCTTCTGAATGTAACACACAAACTGAGTCCAATTTGAGACGTTGACGCACGGATGGAGCAAACTTGTATCGACTGTCCCCGAATCTTGTTCCAACACTTTAAATGTGTTGAAACAATAGTAATAGAAGAGTTTGTGTCCAATTACGAGGTCCGATTGCGAAAAAGTTACAAGTTATAGGCTTCTGATTGTAACACACAAACTTAGTCCAATGAATGACATTGACGCACGGATGGAGCCAACTTGTTTCGACTGCTCCTAATCTTGTTCCAACACTTCAAATGTGTTGAAACAATAGTAATGGAAGAGTATGAGTCCAATTACGAGGTCCGGTTGCGAAAAAGTCACAACTTATAGGCTTCTGAATGTAACACACAAACTGAGTCCAATTTGAGACGTTGACGCACGGATGGAGCTAACATGTTTCGACTGTCCCGAATCTTGTTTCAACACTTCAAATGTGTTGAAACAATAGTAATGGAAGAGTTTGAGTCCAATTATGAGGTCCGGTTGCGAAAAAGTCACAAGTTATAGGCTTCGGAATGTAACACACAAACTGAGTCTAATTTGAGACATTGACGCACGGATGGAGCTAACTTGTTTCGACTGTCCCGAATCTTGTTCCAACACTTTAAATGTGTTGAAACAATAGTAATGGAAGAGTTTGAGTCCAATTACGAGGTCCGGTTGCGAAAAAGTCACAAGTTATAGGCTTCGGAATGTAACTCACAAACTGAGTCCAATTTGAGACGTTGACGAACGGATGGAGCTAACTTGTTTCGACTGTCCCAAATATTGTTCCAACACTTCAAATCTGTTGAAACAATAGTAATGGAAGAGTTTGAGTCCAATTATGAGGTCCGGTTGCGAAAAAGTCACAAGTTATAGGCTTCGGAATGTAACACACAAACTGAGTCCAATTAAACACATTGACGCACGGATGGAGCTAACTTGCTTCGACTGCCCCGAATCTTGTTCCAACACTTCAAATATGTTGAAACAATAGTAATGGAAGAATTCGAGTCTAATTACGATGTCCGGTTGCGAAAAAGTCACAAGTTATAGGCTTCAGAATGTAACACACAAACTGAGTCCAATTAAAGAAATTGACGCCCGGATGGAGCTAACTTGTTTCGACTGCCCCGAATCTTCTTCCAACACTTCAAATGTGTGGAAACAATAGTAATGGAAGAGTTTGAGTCCAATTACGAGGTCCGGTTGCGAAAAAGTCACAAGTTATAGGCTTCTGAATGTAACACACAAACTGAGTCCAATTTGAGACGTTGACGCACGGATGGAGCAAACTTGTATCGACTGTCCCGAATCTTGTTCCAACACTTTAAATGTGTTGAAACAATAGTAATAGAAGAGTTTGTGTCCAATTACGAGGTCCGATTGCGAAAAAGTTACAAGTTATAGGCTTCTGATTGTAACACACAAACTTAGTCCAATGAATGACATTGACGCACGGATGGAGCCAACTTGTTTCGACTGCTCCTAATCTTGTTCCAACACTTCAAATGTGTTGAAACAATAGTAATGGAAGAGTATGAGTCCAATTACGAGGTCGGTTGCGAAAAAGTCACAACTTATAGGCTTCTGAATGTAACACACAAACTGAGTCCAATTTGAGACGTTGACGCACGGATGGAGCTAACATGTTTCGACTGTCCCGAATCTTGTTTCAACACTTCAAATGTGTTGAAACAATAGTAATGGAAGAGTTTGAGTCCAATTATGAGGTCCGGTTGCGAAAAAGTCACAAGTTATAGGCTTCGGAATGTAACACACAAACTGAGTCTAATTTGAGACATTGACGCACGGATGGAGCTAACTTGTTTCGACTGTCCCGAATCTTGTTCCAACACTTTAAATGTGTTGAAACAATAGTAATGGAAGAGTTTGAGTCCAATTACGAGGTCCGGTTGCGAAAAAGTTACAAGTTATAGGCTTCGGAATGTAACTCACAAACTGAGTCCAATTTGAGACGTTGACGCACGGATGGAGCTAACTTGTTTCGACTGTCCCGAATCTTGTTCCAACACTTTAAATGTGTTGAAACAATAGTAATGGAAGAGTTTGAGTCCAATTACGAGGTCCGGTTGCGAAAAAGTCACAAGTTATAGGCTTCGGAATGTAACTCACAAACTGAGCCCAATTTGTGACGTTGACACACGGATGGAGCTAATTTGTTTCGACTGTCCCGAATCTTGTTCCAACGCTTCTAATGTTTTGAAACAATAGTAATGGAAGAGTTTGAGTAAAATTATGAGGTCCGGTTGCGACAAAGTCACAATTTATAGGCTTCGGAATGTAACACACAAACTGAGTCCATTTTGAGACGTTGACGCACGGATGGACCTAACTTGTTTCGACTGTCACGAATCTTGTTCCAACACTTCAAATGTGTTGAAACAATAGTAATGGAAGAGTTTGAGTCCAATTACGAGGTCCGGTTGCGAATAAGTCACAAGTTATAGGCTTCGGAATGTAACACACAAACTGAATCCAATTTGAGACGTTGACGCACGAATAGAGCTAACATGTTTCGACTGTCCCGAATCTTGTTCCAACATTAAAATGTGTTGAAACAATAGTAATGGAAGAGTTTGAGTCCAATTATGAGGTCCGGTTGCGAAAAAGTCACAAGTTATAGGCTTCGGAATGTAACACACAAACTGAGTCCAATTAAACACATTGACGCACGGATGGAGTAACTTGCTACGACTGCCCCGAATCTTGTTCCAAACACTTCAAATATGTTGAAACAATAGTAATGGAAGAATTCGAGTCTAATTATGATGTCCGATTGCGAAAAAGTCACAAGTTATTGGCTTCAGAATGTAACACACAAACTGAGTCCAATTAAAGAAATTGACGCCCGGATGGAGCTAACTTGTTTCGACTGCCCCGAATCTTCTTCCAACACTTCAAATGTGTTGAAACAATAGTAATGGAAGAGTTTGAGTCCAATTACGAGGTCCGGTTGCGAAAAAGTCACAAGTTATAGGATTCTCAATGTAACACACAAACTGAGTCCAATTTGAGACGTTGACGCACGGATTGAGCTAACTTGTTTCGACTGCCCCGAATCTTGTTCCAACACTTTAAATGTGTTGAAACAATAGTAATGGAAGAGTTTGAGTCCCAATTACGAGGTCCGATTGCGAAAAAGTCACAAGTTATAAGCTTCGGAATGTAACACACAAACTGAGTCCAATTTGAGACGTTGACGCACGGATGGAGCTAACTTGTTCCGACTGTCCCGAATCTTGTTGGAACACTTTAAATGTGTTGAAAAAATAGTAATGGAAGAGTTTGAGTCCAATTACGAGGTCCGGTTGCGAAAAAGTCACAAGTTATAGGCTTCGGAATGTAACACACAAACTGAATCCAATTTGAGACGTTGACGCACGAATGGAGCTAACATGTTTCGACTATCCCGAATCTTGTTCCAACATTCAAATGTGTTGATACAATAGTAATGGAAGAGCTTGAGTCCAATTATGAGGTCCGGTTGTGAAAAAAGTCACAAGTTATAGGCTTCGCAATGTAACACACAAACTGAGTCCAATTAAACACATTGACGCACGGATGAAGCTAACTTGTTTCGACTGCCCCGAATCTATCAAATGTGTTGAACCTATAGTAATGGAAGAATTTGAGTTTAATTACGAGGTCCGGTTGCGAAAAAGTCGTAAATTATAGGCTTCAGAATGTAACACACAAACTGAGTCCAATTTGAGACGTTGACGCACGGATGGAGCTAACTTGTTTCGACTGTCCAAATATTGTTCCAACACTTCAAATCTGTTGAAACAATAGTAATGGAAGAGTTCGAGTCCAATTATGAGGTCCGGTTGCGAAAAAGTCACAAGTTATAGGCTTCGGAATGTAACACACAAACTGAGTCCAATTAAACACATTGACGCACGGATGGAGCTAACTTGCTTCGACTGCCCCGAATCTTGTTCCAACACTTCAAATATGTTGAAACAATAGTAATGGAAGAATTCGAGTCTAATTACGATGTCCGGTTGCGAAAAAGTCACAAGTTATAGGCTTCAGAATGTAACACACAAACTGAGTCCAATTAAAGAAATTGACGCCCGGATGGAGCTAACTTGTTTCGACTGCCCCGAATCTTCTTCCAACACTTCAAATGTGTGGAAACAATAGTAATGGAAGAGTTTGAGTCCAATTACGAGGTCCGGTTGCGAAAAAGTCACAAGTTATAGGCTCTGAATGTAACACACAAACTGAGTCCAATTTGAGACGTTGACGCACGGATGGAGCAAACTTGTATCGACTGTCCCGAATCTTGTTCCAACACTTTAAATGTGTTGAAACAATAGTAATAGAAGAGTTTGTGTCCATTACGAGGTCCGATTGCGAAAAAGTTACAAGTTATAGGCTTCTGATTGTAACACACAAACTTAGTCCAATGAATGACATTGACGCACGGATGGAGCCAACTTGTTTCGACTGCTCCTAATCTTGTTCCAACACTTCAAATGTGTTGAAACAATAGTAATGGAAGAGTATGAGTCCAATTACGAGGTCCGGTTGCGAAAAAGTCACAACTTATAGGCTTCTGAATGTAACACACAAACTGAGTCCAATTTGAGACGTTGACGCACGGATGGAGCTAACATGTTTCGACTGTCCCGAATCTTGTTTCAACACTTCAAATGTGTTGAAACAATAGTAATGGAAGAGTTTGAGTCCAATTATGAGGTCCGGTTGCGAAAAAGTCACAAGTTATAGGCTTCGGAATGTAACACACAAACTGAGTCTAATTTGAGACATTGACGCACGGATGGAGCTAACTTGTTTCGACTGTCCCGCATCTTGTTCCAACACTTTAAATGTGTTTGAAACAATAGTAATGGAAGAGTTTGAGTCCAATTACGAGGTCCGGTTGCGAAAAAGTCACAAGTTATAGGCTTCGGAATGTAACTCACAAACTGAGTCCAATTTGAGACGTTGACGCACGGATGGAGCTAACTTGTTTCGACTGTCCCGAATCTTGTTCCAACACTTTAAATGTGTTGAAACAATAGTAATGGAAGAGTTTGAGTCCAATTACGAGGTCCGGTTGCGAAAAAGTCACAAGTTATAGGCTTCGGAATGTAACTCACAAACTGAGCCAATTTGTGACGTTGACACACGGATGGAGCTAATTTGTTTCGACTGTCCCGAATCTTGTTCCAACGCTTCAAATGTTTTGAAACAATAGTAATGGAAGAGTTTGAGTAAAATTATGAGGTCCGGTTGCGACAAAGTCACAATTAATAGGCTTCGGAATGTAACACACAACTGAGTCCATTTTGAGACGTTGACGCACGGATGGACCTAACTTGTTTCGACTGTCACGAATCTTGTTCCAACACTTCAAATGTGTTGAAACCAATAGTAATGGAAGAGTTTGAGTCCAATTACGAGGTCCGGTTGCGAATAAGTCACAAGTTATAGGCTTCGGAATGTAACACACAAACTGAATCCAATTTGAGACGTTGACGCACGAATAGAGCTAACATGTTTCGACTGTCCCGAATCTTGTTCCAACATTAAAATGTGTTGAAACAATAGTAATGGAAGAGTTTGAGTCCAATTATGAGGTCCGGTTGCGAAAAAGTCACAAGTTATAGGCTTCGGAATGTAACACACAAACTGAATCCAATTAAACACATTGACGCACGGATGGAGCTAACTTGCTACGACTGCCCCGAATCTTGTTCCAACACTTCAAATATGTTGAAACAATAGTAATGGAAGAATTCGAGTCTAATTATGATGTCCGATTGCGAAAAAGTCACAAGTTATTGGCTTCAGAATGTAACACACAAACTGAGTCCAATTAAAGAAATTGACGCCCGGATGGAGCTAACTTGTTTCGACTGCCCCGAATCTTCTTCCAACACTTCAAATGTGTTGAAACAATAGTAATGGAAGAGTTTGAGTCCAAATACGAGGTCCGGTTGCGAAAAAGTCACAAGTTATAGGATTCTCAATGTAACACACAAACTGAGTCCAATTTGAGACGTTGATGCACGGATTGAGCTAACTTGTTTCGACTGCCCCGAATCTTGTTCCAACACTTTAAATGTGTTGAAACAATAGTAATGGAAGAGTTTGAGTCCAATTACGAGGTCCGATTGCGAAAAAGTCACAAGTTATAAGCTTCGGAATGTAACACACAAACTGAGTCCAATTTGAGACGTTGACGCACGGATGAAGCTAACTTGTTCCGACTGTCCCGAATCTTGTTGGAACACTTTAAATGTGTTGAAAAAATAGTAATGGAAGAGTTTGAGTCCAATACGAGGTCCGGTTGCGAAAAAGTCACAAGTTATAGGCTTCGGAATGTAACACACAAACTGAATCCAATTTGAGACGTTGACGCACGAATGGAGCTAACATGTTTCGACTATCCCGAATCTTGTTCCAACATTCAAATGTGTTGATACAATAGTAATGGAAGAGCTTGAGTCCAATTATGAGGTCCGGTTGTGAAAAAGTCACAAGTTATAGGCTTCGCAATGTAACACACAAACTGAGTCCAATTAAACACATTGACGCACGGATGAAGCTAACTTGTTTCGACTGCCCCGAATCTATCAAATGTGTTGAACCTATAGTAATGGAAGAATTTGAGTTTAATTACGAGGTCCGGTTGCGAAAAAGTCGTAAATTATAGGGCTTCAGAATGTAACACACAAACTGAGTCCAATTTGAGACGTTGACGCACGGCTGGAGCTAACTTGTTTCGACTGTCCCAAATATTGTTCCAACACTTCAAATCTGTTGAAACAATAGTAATGGAAGAGTTCGAGTCAATTATGAGGTCCGGTTGCGAAAAAGTCACAAGTTATAGGCTTCGGAATGTAACACACAAACTGAGTCCAATTAAACACATTGACGCACGGATGGAGCTAACTTGCTTCGACTGCCCCGAATCTTGTTCCAACACTTCAAATATGTTGAAACAATAGTAATGGAAGAATTCGAGTCTAATTACGATGTCCGGTTGCGAAAAAGTCACAAGTTATAGGCTTCAGAATGTAACACACAAACTGAGTCCAATTAAAGAAATTGACGCCCGGATGGAGCTAACTTGTTTCGACTGCCCCGAATCTTCTTCCAAACACTTCAAATGTGTGGAAACAATAGTAATGGAAGAGTTTGAGTCCAATTACGAGGTCCGGTTGCGAAAAAGTCACAAGTTATAGGCTTCTGAATGTAACACACAAACTGAGTCCAATTTGAGACGTTGACGCACGGATGGAGCAAACTTGTATCGACTGTCCCGAATCTTGTTCCAAACACTTTAAAGTGTTGAAACAATAGTAATAGAAGAGATTGTGTCCAATTACGAGGTCCGATTGCGAAAAAGTTACAAGTTATAGGCTTCTGATTGTAACACACAAACTTAGTCCAATTAATGACATTGACGCACGGATGGAGCCAACTTGCTTCGACTGCTCCTAATCTTGTTCCAACACTTCAAATTGTTGAAACAATAGTAATGGAAGAGTATGAGTCCAATTACGAGGTCCGGTTGCGAAAAAGTCACAACTTATAGGCTTCTGAATGTAACACACAAACTGAGTCCAATTTGAGACGTTGACGCACGGATGGAGCTAACATGTTTCGACTGTCCCGAATCTTGTTTCAACACTTCAAATGTGTTGAAACAATAGTAATGGAAGAGTTTGAGTCCAATTATGAGGTCCGGTTGCGAAAAAGTCACAAGTTATAGGCTTCGGAATGTAACACACAAACTGAGTCTAATTTGAGACATTGACGCACGGATGAGCTAACTTGTTTCGACTGTCCTGAATCTTGTTCCAACACTTTAAATGTGTTGAAACAATAGTAATGGAAGAGTTTGAGTCCAATTACGAGGTCCGGTTGCGAAAAAGTCACAAGTTATAGGCTTCGGAATGTAACTCACAACTGAGTCCAATTTGAGACGTTGACGCACGGATGGAGCTAACTTGTTTCGACTGTCCCGAATCTTGTTCCAACACTTTAAATGTGTTGAAACAATAGTAATGGAAGAGTTTGAGTCCAATTACGAGGTCCGGTTGCGAAAAAGTCACAAGTTATAGGCTTCGGAATGTAACTCACAAACTGAGCCCAATTTGTGACGTTGACACACGGATGGAGCTAATTTGTTTCGACTGTCCCGAATCTTGTTCCAACGCTTCAAATGTTTTGAAACAATAGTAATGAAGAGTTTGAGTAAAATTATGAGGTCCGGTTGCGACAAAGTCACAATTTATAGGCTTCGGAATGTAACACACAAACTGAGTCCATTTTGAGACGTTGACGCACGGATGGACCCTAACTTGTTTCGACTGTCACGAATCTTGTTCCAACACTGCAAATGTGTTGAAACAATAGTAATGGAAGAGTTTGAGTCCAATTACGAGGTCCGGTTGCGAATAAGTCACAAGTTATAGGCTTCGGAATGTAACACACAAAATGAATCCAATTTGAGACGTTGACGCACGAATAGAGCTAACATGTTTCGACTGTCCCGAATCTTGTTCCACATTAAAAATGTGTTGAAACAATAGTAATGGGAAGAGTTTGAGTCCAATTATGAGGTCCGGTTGCGAAAAAGTCACAAGTTATAGGCTTCGGAATGTAACACACAACTGAATCCAATTAAACACATTGACGCACGGATGGAGCTACTTGCTACGACTGCCCGAATCTTGTTCCAACACTTCAAATTGTTGAAACAATAGTAATGGAAGAATTCGAGTCTAATTATGATGTCCGATTGCGAAAAAGTCACAAGTTATTGGCTTCAGAATGTAACACACAACTGAGTCCAATTAAAGAAATTGACGCCCGGATGGAGCAAACTTGTTTCGACTGCCCCGAATCTTCTTCCAACACTTCAAATGTGTTGAAACAATAGTAATGGAAGAGTTTGAGTCCAATTACGAGGTCCGGTTGCGAAAAAGTCACAAGTTATAGATGCTTCAATGTAACACACAAACTGAGTCCAATTTGAGACGTTGACGCACGGATGAGCTAACTTGTTTCGACTGCCCGAATCTTGTTCCAACACTTTAAATGTGTTGAAACAATAGTAATGGAAGAGTTTGAGTCCAATTACGAGGTCCGGTTGCGAAAAAGTCACAAGTTATAGCTTCGGAATGTAACACACAAACTGAGTCCAATTTGAGACGTTGACGCACGGATGGAGCTAACTTGTTCGACTGTCCCGAATCTTGTTGAACACTTAAATGTGTTGAACAATAGTAATGGAAGAGTTTGAGTCCAATTACGAGGTCCGGTTGCGAAAAAGTCACAAGTTATAGGCTTCGCAATGTAACACACAAACTGAATCCAATTTGAACGTTGACGCACGATGAAGCTAACATGTTTCGACTATCCCGAATCTTGTCCAACATTCAAATGTGTTGACAATAGTAATGGAAGAGCTTGAGTTTAATTACGAGGTCCGGTTGCGAAAAAGTCACAATTATAGGCTTCGCAATGTAACACACAAACTGAGTCCAATAACGTTGACGCACGGATGGAAGCTAACTTGTTTCGACTGCCCCGAATCTATTCAAATGTGTTGAACAATAGTAATGGAAGAGTTTGAGTTTAATTACGAGGTCCGGTTGCGAAAAAGTCGTAAAATAGGCTTCGGAATGTAACACACAAACTGAGTCCAATTAGACGTTGACGCACGGATGGAGCTAACTTGTTTCGACTGTCCCAATATTGTTCCAACACTTCAAATCTGTTGAAACAATAGTAATGAAGAGTTCGAGTCCAATTATGAGGTCCGGTTGCGAAAAAGTCACAAGTTATAGGCTTCGAATGTAACACACAAACTGAGTCCAATTAAACACATTGACGCACGGATGGAGCTAACTTGCTTCGACTGCCCCGAATCTTGTTCCAACACTTCAAATATGTTGAAACAATAGTAATGGAAGAATTCGAGTCTAATTACGATGTCCGGTTGCGAAAAAGTCACAAGTTATAGGCTGAATGTAACACACAAACTGAGTCCAATTAAAGAAATTGACGCCGGATGGAGCTAACTTGTTTCGACTGCCCCGAATCTTCTTCCAACACTTCAAATGTGTGAAACAATAGTAATGAAGAGTTTGAGTCCAATTACGAGGTCCGGTTGCGAAAAAGTCACAAGTTATAGGCTTCTGAATGTAACACACAAACTGAGTCCAATTTGAGACGTTGACGCACGGATGGAGCAAACTTGTTCGACTGTCCCGAATCTTGTTCCAACACTTTAAATGTGTTGAAACAATAGTAATGAAGAGTTGTGTCCAATTACGAGGTCCGATTGCGAAAAAGTCACAAGTTATAGGCTTCTGAATGTAACACACAAACTGAGTCCAATTTGAATGACGTTGACGCACGGATGGAGCCAACTTTTCGACTGCTCCGAATCTTGTTCCAACACTTCAAATGTGTTGAAACAATAGTAATGGAAGAGTTGAGTCCAATTACGAGGTCGCGGTTGCGAAAAAGTCACAAGTTATAGGCTTCTGAATGTAACACACAAACTGAGTCCAATTTGAGACATTGACGCACGGATGGAGCTAACATGTTTCGACTGTCCCGAATCTTGTTCAACACTTCAAATGTGTTGAAACAATAGTAATGGAAGAGTTTGAGTCCAATTATGAGGTCCGGTTGCGAAAAAGTCACAAGTTATAGGCTTCGGAATGTAACACAACAAACTGAGTCCAATTTGAGACGGACGCACGGATGGAGCTAACTTGTTTCGACTGTCCCGAATCTTGTTCCAACACTTAAATGTGTTGAAACAATAGTAATGGAAGAGTTTGAGTCCAATTACGAGGTCCGGTTGCGAAAAAGTCACAAGTTATAGGCTTCGGAATGTAACTCACACAAACTGAGTCCAATTTGAGACGTTGACGCACGATGGAGCTAACTTGTTTCGACTGTCCCGAATCTTGTTCCAACACTTTAAATGTGTTGAAACAATAGTAATGGAAGAGTTTGAGTCCAATTACGAGGTCCGGTTGCGAAAAGTCACAAGTTATAGGCTTCGGAATGTAACTCACAAACTGAGCCCAATTTGTGACGTTGACACACGGATGGACTAATTTGTTTCGACTGTCCCGAATCTTGTTCCAACACTTCAAATGTTTGAAACAATAGTAATGGAAGAGTTTGAGTAAAATTATGAGGTCCGGGTTGCGACAAAGTCACAATTTATAGGCTTCGGAATGTAACACACAAACTGAGTCCATTTTGAGACGTTGACGCACGGATGGACCTAACTTTTTCGACTGTCACGAATCTTGTTCAACACTTCAAATGTGTTGAAACAATAGTAATGGAAGAGTTTGAGTCCAATTACGAGGTCCGGTTGC